>JAJPUD010001809.1:242893-297893 GCA_023553655.1 Myrmecobius fasciatus
TCCTCTCTGAAATCCTCCTGTTGGTCATTTCTTACAGAGCAATAATATTCCATAACATTCATATACCATAATTTATTCAGCCATTCTCCAATTGATGGGCATCTTTTCAATTTCCAGTTTCTTGCCACTACAAAAAGGGCTGCCACAAACATTCTTGCACATGTGGGGCCCTTTCCTTCTTTTATGATTTCTTTGGGATATAGGCCCAGTAGAAACACTGCTGGGTCAAAGGGTATGCACTGTTTGATAACTTTTTGAGCATAGCTCCAAATTGCTCTCCAGGAAATATGTATTGCATGACTGCATTGGTATAATATATAAAATTGTTCAGGGAGAAAGAATGGAAGGAGGAAATGAGAGAATTTGGAACTCAAAAATTTTACATGCAATTGGGGAAAAAATAAAATATTAAGTAAATCTTTAAAAAAAGAAAGAAAGATCACCCTAATTATATCAGTTTCCATCTTATCCTAAAGATATTAATTTTGTACTCTGATGTACCACTACACACCCCTCAGATTGTCTAAAATGACAGGAAAAGATAATGACAAATGGGGGAAAACTGGAACATTACTACATTGTTTGTGGAGTTGTGAACTGATCCAACCATTCTGGGGAGTAATTTGGAACTGTGTCCAAAGGGTTATCAAACTGTACATATCCTTTGATCCAACAATGTCTCTACTAGGTCTGTATCCCAAATAGATCATAAAAAAAGAAAAAAGACCTACATGTGCAAAAATGTTTGTAGCACCCCTTTTTGTAGCAACAAGGAACTAGAAATTGAGTGGATGTCCATTAGTTGGGGAATTGATGAACAACTTATGGTATATGAATGTTATGGAATATTATTATTCTATAAGAAATAATGAGCAAGCTGATTTCAGAAAGGTCTGGAGAGACATGAACTGCTGGTAAATGAATTGAGTAGAATCAAGAGAATATTGTACACAGCAGCAACAAAATTATATGATGATCAACTCTGATGGAGTTGGCTTTTTTTTTAAACAATGAGGTGATTCAGGATAATTCCAATGGACTTGTGATGGAGAGAACCATCTGCATCCAAAAAGAGGACATTGGAGATTGAATGTGGATTACAACATAGTATTCTCGCTCTTTTTTGTTGTTTGCTTGCTTTTTGTTTTCTTTCTTTCTCATTTTTTTTCCTTTTTGATATGATTTTTCTTGTGCAGTAAAATAAATGTGAAAATATGTTTAGAAGAATTGCACATGTTTAACATAGATTACTTGCTGTCTAGGGGAAGGAGGTGGAAGGAAGGGAGGGAGAAAAACTTGAAACAGTTTTGCAAGGGTAAATGTTGAAAACTATCTTTGCATGTATTTTGAAAATTAAAAGGTAGTATTAAAAATAAAAATGAAAAAATGAAAAGTAAGAGAAAATAATATATTAATTTTGTTTGTACAGAGACTACAGTTTCAAATAATCAAAGTAATCCATTTTATCTTTGGTCATTGCTTCTATACCTTCTTTGGTTATGAATACATCTCTTACCTCTAGCTAAGAGAGGTACATGATAGCTATTGCCAGTTGTTCTTTCTGACCTATGTTTTGTCACTGGACTCTGAAGATCTGGAGGAGACAGTGGGGCGATGTCTTTGCACAGTTTTAACTCACTTAAATCTAACTCACTTTCAAGTCAAAGCCTCACACTCCTGGTGTCATTGGTCACCTTCTGGAATGAAGGTAAACAACAATCTGTGAGGAGCTGCCTCCCTGGGGGACTCACTAGGCCAACTCCAGTTGTTACTTTTTCTTTCCCCCTCTTCCTCTGTCCACATAGGGAGTCATACCCTTACATGTGAGTGCTCTGTCCAAAGGAATATAAATTGTGACTGCTTATGTTTTTGCAAGATATCTTGGGATTTGGGGGCTATATTTTTCTTTCCTACTTATTTATTTGATCACTGTGTTGTTAATTGATTTGGGGGGGGGTTTGGTTTGTTTATTTTGCTAAGGCAATTAGGGTTAAATGACTTGCCCAGGATCACACAGCTAGGAAGTGTTAAGTGTCTGAGGTCAAATTTGAACTCAGGTCCTCCTGACTTCGGGGCTGGTGCTCTATCCACTGCACCACCTAGCTGCCCCATTGTTAGTTGTTTTTTAATGGGGACAATTAACTCTCCTGTCTTAGTTTTCATTTATGCTTATTGAAATATGGCTCTCAAAAACCAGGCTTTCTTAAAGCCCATATAACTTTAAACACCCTGGTTTTTCACTGACTGGCCAATAATAGGCCCCACTTCAAGCCTTCCTGGGTCATTGTTTGAGTTTTATGGCTCAGAGTGAATATAAATAGCAATTGTTTCTATCTGGCCAGAAACTCTGAAGGTCTTTTTTTGTAAAGACAAAGTAGGCTATACTTTGCTTCAATTCTTTCCTAGATTTAATCACTGAATGGGTGTTGACTCAAAGTGAGACTTGGGAAAGACCATAGTTTTATTTTTTTTCCCCTTATTAAAGCTTTTTATTTTAAAAAACATATGCATGGACAATTCTTCAACATTAGCCCTTGCAAAAACCTTGTGTTCCAATTTTCCCCCCTTTCCCCATCCCCTCCCCTAGATGGCAAGTAGTCCAATATATGCTAAACATGGTAGACATATGTTAAATACAATATATACATACATATTTATACAATTATCTTGCCACACAAGAAAAATCAAATCAAGGGGGGCAGAGCCAAGATGGCGGAGTGAAAATGTGACTCTCTTTGTTCTCCTCCGATCTTCTTTCAAATCAACAATAAAATAAGTCTCTGAACTGATCTTCAAGTCAACGAATCCAGAAATATTTGGACACTGCTTCCAGTTACCTCTGAAGAACTTTATATCAGGTCCGTTTAACTCAGACAGAGGGATAAACAGTAGACTCGGTACAGGCCAGAAGTGAGGGTGGGACGCAGCTCATCCTGGCAGAAACTCCAAACTCCAAACTCCAAACACCTGGAGTTTATCTGAGGCACTCGAGACACTCTGCCCTGATTAGGGGCAGATGTTCTTGCAGACTTACCTTGTTTAAGGAGTAATTTGGAGTTAGTCCTAGCCCTCACTGGCCCAGCACCTTAAATTAATTCACCGGATTGCCCCAGGGCAAACGAAGCCGCTGCTTTTCTAACCTTAAAGAGACACTGTCTAAAAAAATGAAGAAGCAAAAGAGAACTCTCACCATAGACAGTTTCTATCAAGAGAAAGAAGGGCATATCCCAGATCCTGAGGTTCATTCAGACAAAACTCCAGAGGAAGTCAGCAAGGACCATCACTGGTCCCCTTTTCAAAAGGTCTTTCTGGAAGATTGCATAAAGAATCTCAAAAGAGAGCTGGAGGATAAATGGGAAAATAAACTGAAATCAGCGCAAGAAGGATATGATGCCCTGCAAAAGAGATATGAAAAAGACACCAATTTATTGAAAAATAAAATTAGTGAAGTAGAAAAAGAGTGCAATGAACAAAAAAATTCAATCGGCCAGTTACAAAAGGAGCTAAAAAAGGTAACTGAAGAAAACAACACTTTAAAAATAAGAATTGAACAAATGCAAGGGAATGACTCAATAAGACTTCAAGAATCAGTCAAACAAAAACAAAAAAATGAAAAAATAGAAGAAAATATGAAATATCTCCTAGGAAAAACAACTGACTTGGAAAATAGATCTAGGAGAGACAATCTAAGGATTATTGGACTTCCTGAAAGCCATGATGAAAAAAAAAAGAATCTAAATACTATCTTCCAGGAAATCCTGAAAAAAAACTGCCCTGAGGTTGTAGAATCAGAAGGCAAAATCACCATTGAAAGAATTCACCGATCACCTCCTAAAAGAGACCCCAAAATTAAAACCCCAAGGAATATCGTGGCTAAATGTCAGGACTATTGCACCAAGGAAAAGATTTTGCTGGCAGCTAGAAAGAAACAATTCAAATACCAAGGATCTATAATTAGAATCACACACAATCTGTCAGCCTCCACATTGAAGGATCGAAGGGCCTGGAACCAGATATTCTGAAAGTCAAAGGAACTTGGATTACAGCCAAGAATAACCTATCCAACAAGAATGAGCATCATCCTCCAGGGAAGAAGATGGTCATTTAATGATATAGGTGAATTTCACCTATTTTTAATGAAAAGACCAGATCTGAACAAAAAATTCAACCTCCAAACACAGAACTCAAGAGAAGCATAAAAAGGTAAAAATGAAAGGACTCTTGAGAACTTTATTTCTACTATGGGGATACTTAAAGTTTGGGGGTATAATTAACTAGATATTACTTTGATAATATGAAAAAGAAAACTAGAGGGGAAAAGGTTATCATACTGGGGAAAAGAGGTAAAAGGTGGTAAAATAAGATTTTTTTTTTAAAAAGGAGATAAAAACAAGATAATATCTCATGAAGAGGCAAAGAAAACCTAAAATAATTGAGAGAAAGAAGGGAGGGGGATGAGCATTGTGTAAATCTTACTCTCATCAGTTTGGGCTCTAAAAGTGTATATCAGACATTTGATTTCACAGAGAAACTTGTCTGTTGCTAGAGGGAAGTGGGAGGAAAAGGAGGAAAAGAAAGGGATAAATTAATAGAAGGGAAAATAGAAGAATCAGGGAAAAGGAGTAAAAAAGGGGGAGGGGATATAAAGGGTGGAGGATTGTTTGGGGGAGGGGGTCATCAAAAGCAAAATACTGAGGAGGGGGGAAGGGAGAAAGGGGAAAGGAAAAGGGAAAACATAATTTGGGTAAATAAGATGGCAGGAAATAAAGAATTAGTTATTTTAACTGTGAATGTAAATGGGATGAACTCTCCCATAAAGCAGAAGCGGATATCAGACTGGATTAAAAACTAGAATCCCATAATGTGTTGTCTACAAGAAACACATCTAAAACATAGTGACACATATAGGATGAAGGTAAAAGGCTGGAGCAAAACCTATTATGCTTCAGGTGAACACAAAAAAGCAGGGGTAGCAATCCTTATCTCAGATCAAGTAAAAGCCAAGATAGATCTAATCAAAAGAGATAAGGAAGGAAACTATATTTTATTAAAGGGTACCATAGATAATGTAGTAATATCAATACTAAATATATATGCACCAAGTGCAATAGCATTCAAATTCCTAGGGGAGAAATTGAAAGAGATGCAAGAAGAAATAGACAGCCAAACAATACTAGTGGGGGATCTCAACCTTGCTCTCTCAGAATTAGATAAATCAAACCACAAAATAAATGAGAAAGAAACTAGGGAGGTAAACCAATTGTTAGAAAAGTTAGATATGATAGATCTATGGAGAAAATTGAATGGAGACAGTAGGGAGTTTACTTTTTTCTCAGCTGTCCATGGAACTTATACAAAAATTGACCATGTATTAGGGCATAAAAACCTCAAAATCAAATACAGAAAGGCAGAAATAGTAAATGCATCTTTTTCAGATCATGATGCAATAAAAATCACATGCAATATAAGGCCAGGAGAAAATAGACCAAAAGCTGATTGGAAATTAAATAATCTAATACTGAAGAATGAATGGGTGAAAGAGCAGATCATAGACACAATCAATAATTTCATCCAGGAGAATGACAATAATGAGACAACACACCAAAATTTGTGGGATATGGCCAAAGCGGTTATAAGGGGCAATTTTATATCTCTAGATGCTTACTTGCATAAAATAGAGAAAGAAAAGATCAATGAATTGGGCTTATTATTAAAAAAACTTGAAAAAGAGCAAATTAAAAACCCTCAATTAAATACCAAATTGGAAATTCTAAAAATAAAAGGGGAAATTAATAAAATTGAAAATAAGAAAACTATTGAATTAATAAATAAAACTAAGAGTTGGTTTTACAAAAAAACCAACAAAATAGATAAGCCTTTAGTTAATTTGATAAGAAAAAGGAAAGAGAAAAATCAAATTGTTAGTGTCAAGAATGATAAGGGAGAACTTTCCTCCAATGAAGAGGAAATTAGAGCAATAATTAGGAGTTACTTTGCCCAAATTTATGCCAGTAAGTTTGATAATCTAAATGAAATGGAGGAATATCTACAAAAATATAGATTGCCCAGGTTAACAAATGAGGAAATAAATTATTTAAATAGTCTCATATTAGAAAAAAGAAATAAAACAAGCTATTAACCAACTCCCTAAGAAAAAATCTCCAGGGCCAGATGGATTTACATGTGAATTCTACCAAACATTCAAAGAACAATTAATTCCAATACTATACAAACTATTTGAGAAAATAGGGACAGAAGGTATATTACCAAATTCCTTCTATGAGACTGATATGGTGCTGATAGCTAAACCAGGTAGGGTGAAAACAGAGAAAGAAAACTATAGACCAATTTCCCTAATGAATATTGATGCAAAAATTTTAAATAAGATATTAGCAATGAGATTACAGAAAGTCATCCCCAGAATAGTACCCTATGACCAAGGATTTATACCAGGAATGCAGGGCTGGTTCAATATTAGGAAAATTATCAGCATAATTAATTATATTAATAACCAAACTAACAAAAAGCATATGATTATCTCAATAGATGCAGAAAAAACATTTGATAAAATCCAACACCCCTTCCTATTAAAAACACTAGAGAGTATAGGACTAAATGGGCTTTTCCTTAAAATGATTAGTAGCATCTACTTAAAACCATCAGCAAGCATCATATGTAATGGGGACAAACTAGAACCATTCCCAGTAAGAACAGGAGTGAAACAAGATTCCCCACTATTACTATCACTATTCAATATTGTATTAGAAATGTTAGCTTTGGCAATAAGTGGAAAAAAGAGATTAAAGGAATTAGAGTAGGTAATGAGAAAACCAAATTATCACTCTTTGCAGATGACATGATGGTATACTTAGAGAACCCTAGAAACTCAACTAAAAAACTACTAGAAACAATTCACAACTTTAGTAAAGTTGCAGGATTCAAAATAAATCCACAGAAATCATCAGCATTTCTATGTTACCAACAAAGTTCAGCAGCAAGAGATACAAAAAGAAATTCCATTCCAAATAATGGATGATAGTATAAAATATTTGGGAATCTATCTGCCAAGGAAAAGTCAGAAACTATATGAACTAAACTACAAAACACTTTCCACACAAATAAGATCAGACCTAATCAATTGGAAAAACATTAAGTGCTCATGGGTAGGCCAAGTGAATATAATAAAAATGACAATACTACCCAAACTAATTTACTTATTTAGCGCCATACCAATCAAACTTCCAAGAAATTATTTTACAAATCTAGAAAAAAATAGTAGCAAAGTTCATTTGGAAGAACAAAACGTCAAGAATTTCAAGGGAATTAATGAAAAAAAAAGGCAGATGAAGGTGGCCTTACTGTACCAGATCTAAAACTATATTATAAAGCATCGGTCATCAAAACCATTTGGTACTGGCTAAGAAATAGAGCAGTCGATCAGTGGCATAGGATAGGATATCAGGACAATCTAGGCAGTAACTTTAACAATTTAGTGTTTGATAAACCCAAAGACCCCAGCTTTGGGGATAAGTACTCACTATTTGGCAAAAACTTCTGGGAAAATTGGAAACTAGTGTGGAAGAAATTAGGGCTTGACCCACACCTAACACCACATACCAAGATAAGATCTAAATGGGTTCATGATCTAGATATAAAGAGTGATATTGTAAGCAAATTAGAGGAACGTAGTATAGTTTATCTCTCACACCTGTGGAGATGGAATAAATTTATGTCCAAAGAAGATCTGGAACTCCTAATTGAACACCAGATAGATAATTTTGATTATATTAAGTTAAAAAGTTTCTGTACAAATAAAACTAATGCAGACAAGATTAGGAGGGAAGCATCAAATTGGGAGATCATCTTTACATTTAATGGTTCTGATAAAGGCCTTATTTCTAAAATATACAGAGAATTGTCTCATATATATAAGAATTCAAGCCACTCTTCAATAGATAAGTGGTCAAGGGATATGAACAGACAATTTTCAGATGATGAAATTAAAACCATCTCTAGTCATATGAAAAGTTGCTCCATATCACTATTGATCAGAGAAATGCAAATTAAGACAACTGTGAGGTACCACTACACACCTGTCAGATTGGCTAAAATGACAGGAAAAGATAACCATGAATGTTGGAGGGGATGTGGGAAAGCTGGGACTCTAATACATTGTTGATGGAACTGTGAACGGATCCAACCATTCTGGAGAGTAATTTGGAACTATGCTCAAAAAGTTATCAAACTGTGCATACCCTTTGACCTAGCAGTGTTTCTATTGGGCCTATATCCCAAAGAGATCTTAGAGGAAGGAAAAGGACCCACATGTGAAAGAATGTTTGTGGCAGCTCTTTTTGTAGTGGCTAGAAACTGGAAACTGAATGGATGCCCATCAATTGGAGAGTGGCTGAATAGATTATGGTACATGAATGTTATGGAATATTATTGCTCTGTAAGAAATGACCAGCAGGACAATTTCAGAGAGGCCTGGAGAGACTTGCATGAACTGATGCTGAGTGAAACGAGCAGAACCAGGAGATCATTATACACAGCAACAACAATATTACATGATGATCAATTTTGATGGACATGGCTCTCTGCAACAAAGAATTGTCTCAAACCAGTTCCAATTATTCATTGAAGAAAACCATATACACCCAGAGACAGGGATATGAAATATGGACCACAACATAACATTTTCATGCTCTCTATTGATGTTTGCTTGCATTGTGTTTCCTTTCTCTGATTTTCTTTTTTTCTTGTAGATAGGATTTTTCTTGCACAACTTGTCAAGTATTTCAACATAATTAACATGTAGTGGACTTCCTGCCATCTAGGGGAGAGGAGGGGCCTGGGGATAAAATTTATAATGGAAAGCTTTGTACAGATCGATGCTGAGGAACTACCCATATGTATGTTATACAAATAAAAAGCTTTAATTAAAAAAAAAAGAAAAGAAAAGAAAAAGAAAGAAAAATAAAATCAAACCAGAGAAAAATATGAGAAACAGAATAAAATGCGAGCAAACAAAAACAAAGAGTGAAAATGCTATATTGTGAACCAAACTGAGTTCCCACAGTCCTCTCTGGGTGTAGATGGCTCTCTTCATCACTAAACAAGATTGTAGCTTTAAAAAGCCAAGATCTCCAACTGCATTCAGGGCCATCTCCAATATTTCCAGTCTATATTCTGCCATGAGACTGGGGCTGGTGATTTTGCCCAACTCTGCCTCACTTAAATCCAATTTGATTGCAAATTAAAACATCACCCTGCTGATTTCATTGGTCCAGTTCTGGAACAAAGGATGAGCAACAATCTGTAAGTTGTAGTAGTTGCCTCCCTGATGGACCCAGCCGGTAAGATCCAATTGGGTAATGCTGCCTCTTTTTCTTCCTCCTCCATTTCTTCTGTCCACATAGAAAAACATACTCTTACATGTGGGCAGTCTATCCAAAGGCATGTACGTTGTGACTGCTTATGTTTACAAGGTATCCTGGGGCTTGGGGGCTAGATTTTTTTTCTTCCCTACTTATTCATTTCATCATTGTGTTGTTGTTGATTTTTTTAATGGGGACAATTAACTCTCTCATCTTTGGTAGTTTTCATTTATGATTTCTTGAAATATGGCTCTGAAAAATCTGGTTTCCTTAAAGCTCATATGGACTCAAATGACTTTAAACTCAAATTACCCTGGCTTCTCACTGATTGATCAATAACAGGCCCTAGTCCAAGCCTTTCTTGGTCATTGCTTGGATTTTGATGGCTCTGAGTGAATATAAATAGCAATTTTACCAAGTCTTACTTACTGTATGGGTGTAGCCTCAGACCCGGAAAAACTTTAACTAAGCCAAGGTCTCCCACTGCATACAGAGCCATCTCCAGTCATCTTGATCTATATCTGGCCACTAGTCACAGATGACTTTTGCCCAGTTCTGACAAACTTAAATTCAAATCACTTGCAAGTGAAGACATCACCCTCTTGATGTCTTTGGGCCTTTTTAAGAAGGAAGGACAAACAATAAACATGATCTTTCATAGGTTTTTTTTTAAATAACATTATCTTTAGTATTTTGGTAACATTTCCAGTTAGAATGTAGTATAGAATGTAGTATAAGATGTTCCCCCAAACCTAAGTTCTGCCAGATTGCTTTCTAGTTTTCCCAACAGTTTTTATCAAATGGACAGCTTTTCACCTCTCCTCAACAAGTTTTATTTTTCACTTTATTAAACACTGTGTTGATTTGTTTTGTTTCTGAATATTCCTTGTTTAGAATTGTTAGAGCCCTGCTGAAGCCTTGTTGCGGCTTAGTCTGAGAAAAATGAGAAAATGCCAAGCTGGGTTAGTGCAGGGCCAACTTATCAGGCTGATGGATAGCAGTATTGAATAGAATGGGTACAGGCAGGACTGGAGTACTTCCAGACTCCATGGTGCATGTACTCAGGGCCTGTTTTCCATCAAACTGAGACAATGACCATTGGCCATTGCTGAGGACCTCAGGGTGTTTGCAGTCACACATGAAAACACCCTGACCGGAGATGAATGGGCAGGTGTGAGCACAAAGATCTGAGGAGATACTCCCCAGCTTTCACTTGACTATATTTCTTTATACCCATACATGGCACTGAAAGCTATAGGTATAAAAGGAGTCAGGTGGAGAGACAGAGGAGGAGTTCCTGATCGTGTAACTGATTGGCAATAAAGCTGTCTTCTCTGTCTGGCTCCTGACTCTTCTCAAGAACATGGCTGCCTGTGTCCAGTAGTACTCTGAAGACTGGTAATGGTAAGACCCCTGGCTGCTCCTGATGGTAAGATCCGGACAGAGTGTTCTGTTGATCTCTCTCTTTATTTTTTTTAACCCATGACTGCCACTTAATAATATAGTTTGAGACCTGGAAGTGCTAGTGCTATTCCCTCTTTACTATTACTTCTTTTCTGTTAGGGTCCAGGAAGTTGGGGACCCTGATGAGAAGTTTGTCTTTGAATTGTGGATAAGAGGGTGTGGTGTGTGATTCCCTTGAGAAACATGAGACCCCTAGAGGGAGATTGCTGATAATGGCTCAAATAATAGTCTATTCATAGTGGTCTTAGAAAATGGCTTGCCTCGAGGTGGCTCTGCTGTCAAGATGAAAACTCCACCTTCTTGCTGAATACCTCCTTTCAATACAAACTTAATTGCTAATGATGTGTGGGATAGTGGATAAAGGGCATGACCACAGAGAGTGGGGGAAGGAAGGAGGCAAGGAGAAGGGGTCAGGCTAGGAGAAAGGGTTAAGCTAGGAGGCAAGGCTAAGAGAAGAGGGAAGATATAAATGAGATAGGCTGGCTGTAAGGGAAGAGCTCAGAGCTGAATAAAGAACTACCTTATTTTCATCCTCCTCTGGCTTGACTCTCCTTTGGGTGAATACGCTGGTCGTATCTGGGTGTGCTGGTCGCATCTGGATGCCCACTGAAGCCTGGGAAAAGGTAAGTTCCTGCTGCCCTTAGGTATTGTACCTAGCACTTTTCATCATTTCCTTTGTCAAGTCAACATTTTTTTAAACTGCCATGAGACATTAGTGATTCAGGTTGTACTTGAAAATCACTAAGACCTTTGATTATTATTTTTTTTTAATTCAAGCTGTGATCTAGCCACACCTCCTCCATTGTTAACCTGTACAGTTAATCATTTTGGAACTCAAGTTTAACCAATTCCCCTTAGGTCCATTATGTTTATTTTAGAAGTTCATGGGGCAGCTAGATGGCACCATGGATAAAGCACTGTGCCTGGAGTCAAGGAGACCTACGGTCCAGTTCCACCTCAAACACTTTCTAGCTGGATGACCTTGGGCAAAGCACTCAACCTTTGTTTGCCTCAGTTTCTTCAAAAGTAAAATGGAGACTATCATAGCACCTACCTTACAGGATTATGAGGATCAAGTGAGATAATATTAACACATTATTAGGCACACAGTAGGTATTTGATAAATGCTTGTCCCCTTCCCCAGTGTGGTCTCTAGGTACAGCTAGAGTCCTTTTAGTCTATGATTTCACAGGTATAGGGAATATTTAAGGAGAAAACTCCTACTAGTCAATATAAATTGGTGGTCGTGCAGTTACTCAGTAATTAAGCCATTTGTCCTTGTCTACAGCCACTATGAGTTAGAAGTAGAGTTTAAATCTAGGATTCCAGTATTCTATCCTCTACAACTTGAGCATTAAATAAATGATTGTTCACTGATGTCAGCCACTAGTGGCTACATCATCATTTTATTCAACATGACCAGTTATTCTAGTCAACTGAGAACTCCAAGGCTATGACTTGGAACTCATTATCAAAGAGGTTATACTAAGCAATTATTTCATCTTGTGATAGATGCTATGGAGAATACAAATAAATACAGATGGTGGTCTTTGCCCTTAAAGAATTTACAGTCTTGGGGGGTATGAGGATCTTGTCTTAGACTAGTAAACAATAATACAAGACCATACGGAACAGAGTGAAGTGTTAGTCTCATGGAAAGAGGATTAGAATGTTTAGAAGAATTGTATGTATGTGTTTAACTTATATTGGATTACTTGCGGTCTAGGGGAGAATAGGTGGGAAGGAAGGGAGAAAAATATGGAACACAAGGTTTTGCAAAGGTGAATGTTGAAAATTATTTTACATGTATTTTGAAAAATAAAAAGCTATCATAAAAAAGAAAGAGGATTAGTGATTCTGGAGTTATGATTTTTGACTGGTATGGGACATTCATTTGTAATTCAGGTTGTACTTGAAAATCATTAAAACCCCTCTGATTACAGTGTGACTTTGGGAAAGTCACTCACATAATTATTCTGTGCCTCAGTTTACTTAATTGTAAAAAGGGAATGGACTAAATCATTTTTCACAACTCATCCCACTAATAATCTATGTTCTAGGTTCCCTCCTTTTCAGTTTTTACATTCTATCAGCACTGGAGCAACACTTAATGAGCATCTATAATCTTCACATTCTAGTTGAGGAAACAGTCTGAGAGAGATTAGCTGATTTATCATATAAGTAATTAGCAGTTCAAGACTCATTTAGGTCTTCTGGTTATATTTCTACTAAGGTCTCTCCCAGCTTTGATACACTTAATTCTAGGATCCTTTCCAATTCTGACCATCAAAGCCCTTTTCACGAGAATTTATGTATCCCCTATGCTTCAGAGAGGGTAAATGTAGGGGGGAATGCCACTCTTCCTTAAGCTTTGTCAAAAGCTGGAGCAGGGATACACTGGGACACAGTGTTTAAGATAATCAATCACTGCTCAACTTTGAAGGATGAAGAGCAAGCTCAATTCCCTGGCTCAAGCTCTAGTACCCAAGGGGCAATCATAGAATATAAGAAACAAAAAGGAACTTAGAAAATATAGTCTATCAGAGCTAGAAGAGTCCTTATAAACCATCTAGATTAAAATTTCATTTTATATATGGGGAAACTGAGACTCAGAGACAGGAAAGAACTTTTCAAAGTCACAGAAAAAACTGGAGGCAAAGTTAGGACCAGAATCCAGATTCTGGGGCTGTATTAAAATCACCTTAGACCCCAGATCATCTTATTTTTCTGATCCCACTCACAATCATCTTTAAATTCTGATCCCCAACTAATTCATCCCTAGCCAGGAGGTCACATTCCTAGATGTCTATTCTAACCAGAATCCCTTTAGTCTCCAGGAGAGGCAAGGAAGGGAAAGGGGTAAAGGATAGATTAGAGGGTAGGTTATCACCTGAGTATTAGCCAAGGGTATCAGGTGATCCTGGAATTCTCAGTTCAATTTCCTCGGGTCCCCAGGCAAGAAACAGGGAACAAGTTAATGCTTAGCTGCCAGTTTGCCCCTCCTGAAAGGAGACCAGGAACCTGCTATTCAAGTAACCCAGGGTGGAGGAAGCGCTGAGTAAAAGGAAAGACCTGTACCTGGAGAGATGGAGAAGCTGCCCTAGCCTCTACTTCGAGGAGATAGAGGGACAGAAGCAGAGACAGACAGTGAGAGACAGATAGAAACAGAGATAGAGAAAAGTTTTCCTGTGCTTTTTCATCCACTTCCAAGTAGTTAAGACGGGATAAGGAAGCTTTTAGTGGACTTCGCCTACCTTCCTCTAGCCCCAGACCTTGGTAGGAACAGGAAGGACAAGGTCTCGACAGGCTCCTTGTTCCAGGCTTCTTTTTCTCCTCCCCTGTAGAAGATCTGGCAAGGTGACAGGGACACTCCCCCAACTCCTTCCCCCCCCCCCCGGTTGTCATCTCCACCCATTGGAGCGGGAAGGGGGGGTGAGGGATAGGGAAAGGGGAGGAACAGGGGAAGCTAGGGGAGGGGGTTAAGACACAGGGACCCAGAGAATGGTTTATGAATCCCTCCCCTGCCGGGGTGTGCTGGAGCTGATCTTGCTCAGATGTCTGGCATCTGTTCATGTGAGCACTAGGGCACTACGTCCCTGGACTGCCCCCAGGAGTCCAGTAGGGAAGCAAGACTCCCAAGTCAGGGCAGAGTGACCTGGACCAGGGCCAGTACTCACAACTCTCCCTTAATTCTCCTGACAGAGGCTGCCTCCAGGTAAATACTCTTGGGACTCAGGGCTCTTGGGAACTACCAAACTAAGGAGACTAGGGGGAGCTGGGAGGACTATAGTGGGAGAGCTGAAGAGAAGGCTTGGCTAGCCAGGGTTCCTGCTGCCTCAGTGGCGGGAGAAGAGCATGAAAGCTGCCCTGCAGACTGGACACATCTCTGGTTTTATGGACTTGCAAGCCAAGATCTGGAAAGGACTAGAGATCGTTTAGTCCAATCTCCTCGTTTGCTAGATGAGAGAACTAACAGAAGTTCTGAGATGAGACTGAGAAAGACTGCTCTTCTGGAGGGATTATAAAAGCAGCTTGTCGCAAGGGAGATGAATGTTTTACAGAGCTTTACCCCTCTCCTCTAAGGACTCTAAAGACCCTGCTTTTCCTCATCTTAACCCTACATCTTAACCCTTTTAAAATTTATTTCTCTGTAACTGGAAGAAGCAGCTATGGCATCGTGAAAAGAGCATGGTGGCATTTGGACTAAGGAGACCTGGGCTAGATTCCCTGCCCTGTCACATAGGGAGTAAGTTAATTCCCTTTTTCCACCCTGAAGTTTTTTTTCTGCCTCGGTAAAATGAGGATAATAGTCCAGCCTTCCCTATTTATAAGGAAGTTGCAAGGATGAGTAAGAAATTCTCTGTCAAGGGGTCTATAAAATGCAAAGCACCAATAGACATGGCAGCTAATATGAAGTGCTTAATGCTAATGAAAAGAGACCTAGATTTGGAGTCAGAAGGTATACTTCTATTAAGAAGTAATGTGACTTTGAGCACTTCTTTCTGTCCCAGTTATTCCTCAATCATCTTTTCAGTTATGTCTAACTTTTCCATGACCTTATTTGGGGTTTTCTTGGCAAAGGTACTGGAGAGATTTCCCATTTCCTTCTCCAGCTCTTCTTAAAGATGAGGAAACTGAGGCAAACAGGGTTAAATGACTGGCCTAGAGTCAAACAACTAGTTAGTGTCTGTGTCTAAATATGGACTCAGGAAGATGAGAGCCATTCTATCCACTGAAGCCCCTAGCTGCCCTCTGAAAATTAGAGGCTGAATTCGATGCTTTCTCTTTATGCTGTAAGGTACCTTTCAGCTTAAGCAGTCTGTGTTTCTGATCATGTCCCAATCTAACCAAAAAGATGATTTCATTCCTTCCTGATAAGACTTTCCATTTTAGTCAAAAATCATACTCATATTAATCTTCTATGCTGTTCCTTCCATCTCTAAAATATAATGTTCTTTATTCTGTGTGATTCTGCCAACTTACAGAAATCATCCAGCAGATATATAGAGCTGGAAAGGATCCTAAAGACCATCTAACAAAACCCCCTCATTTTACTGATGAGGCAACCCAGGCTCAGAAAGATAAAATGATATGTTTAAGCTCCTGAGGTAGTGAATATCCAAGACAGGATCTGAAACAAAATCTCTCTCCAGAACCAGTGCACTTTCTACCACACCCCAATAATGATGAGCCCAAGGAGCACACCCAGAGACTAAACAGGCTTTCCACCTTGAATGCTACAGTTTGACAACTTGTGAATAGTTTGACTGGGAAAACAAAGAAACAATTAAAAGCCTTCAAGATAGCATGTGCTCCAGCGTTTGATTGCATGACTGTAAGTACCCAAATAGTTCAGAAAAGTGAATGATAACTGGACTTGAGAATCCTTGCTCTGGGACTCAACAGATCATAGATACTGAACTGGAAAGAACCTTAGATGGCACTAATCCAGTCTCTTCATTTTATAGATGGAAAAACTGGATTAAGAAAGGTTAATTTATCCAAGATCTACCAGATCATAAAATGGTACAACTGAGGTCTGGTCCCAGCTCTGTTCACTCTGTGATCACCTCCCTTTTCAAATAAGGAGACTGGACTAGAGGGTCTAAAAACCTTCCAGTCCTGTTATTAGAGGGCTTTGTAATTATTTCAGGAAAATTTTCTGAGGAGATAAGACCAGATTCTGAGAGTGAAGGATAGCCAGGGTTTGGAGAGGTAGAAAAGGAGCTACTGAGCAGTCCAAGTTGTGGAAAACATATGTGAAGTGAGCTCATGACTTAGGACAAAATGAGTCTGATGTGTGGGATCTGACTAAAGTGGAAGGCTTTAATGAGAAGTTATGGGATACAATGAGGGATGATTAGAATGAGGCATAATTTGTAGAATCTTAAACTTACCAAGTCTAGGAGCTAAAAGGATACTTAGAACTTAAAATGTCCGCACATAAAAGAATCCCAGAAGAATGAAGAGGATGGGAATAGGAAGGGACACTTGAAAATAGAATATTAGACAAAAAGAACACTTATGTAAGTATTCTAATTAGGCAAATAAAATAACTGAGGCCCAGGGAAAGGAAAGCATTCATACATGACATCCAAGAAATGTGGTAGAATTGAAAACTTTCCTTATTTCTACACAAAAAACGAACACTAATTCCACTATAACAAAACAAACTAACAAAAAAAATATTTGGAGGAAAGGGACCTTTGCAGGAAAGGTATACCTACTAGGCTTGGGTTAGGGGTAGGTAAGATATTGCAGGGGAGATGGGGGAAAAATTGAGGGATCAGAAAAAGAAATTAGGGGGCAGCTAGATGGTGCAATGAATAAAGCACCAACCCTGAAGCCAGCAGGACCTGAGTTCAAATTTGACCTCAGACACAACACTTCCTAACTATGTGACCCTGGGCAAGTCACTTAACCTCAATTGCCTCAGGGGGGGAAAAGAAAAGAAAGAAATACCCAGGGAAGGGAGTAAAAGGGAGGAATTGGGTTACAACCTAAAAAGAATTTGAGAGGCAGTCACTCAAGGAAAGAGTGTTGGACTTGAACTCACAGGGTCTGGGTTCAAACCCAGCTCTGCTACTAATCCCCTATGTGACTTTAGGCAAGATCCACTCCCTAATCGGGACTCAATTTCTTCTGTCAAATGTTATTTCAAGAACTCTACAACCCATTGAGCTCTAAATTTTAAAGAATTTAGAGCCCTTGAGGCTCTAAATCTAAACCCTTCTCTAGGAAGAGTGCCAGTAAGAGTCAGAAAAGAATCAAGGAGTAGCCTAAAGAAAATTCCCTTTCTTGAAGGAAGTCCTGAAAATCCGGAAAACCAGTCAGTTCTGACTCATGAAGAGATCAGGCAGTTAAAGCTACTGAGAGCCTCACCCGGTTTAGTGTCAATATTTGCTTAATTTATAACATGTAGCATGCAGGAAAGATTCCCTTTGTTCCCACAGGGGGTTGGCTGGGTACCTGCCTGCCTGTCATCTGTTCAGCCTCAGTGTCCCAGCCCTTTGGAGGATGGGAAAGCCTATTTTTCAAATCCATGATTGCATTGGAGAGAGTGAAGAATGATCTGGTGGGAAGAGCAGATCAGCAGAAACTGAATTCTCTCTCTGTAACTTACTAAATTGTTTTCTAGGTAAAATTGAAGGCACCATAGTGGAGAATCCTTTAGGTCCCTTTTAGCTCTATTATTATTATTATTATTTCTTTTTTTTTTCTGAGGCAATTGGGGTTAAGTGACTTGCCCAGGATCACACAGCTAGGAAGTATTAAGTGTCTGAGGTCAAATTTGAACTCAGGTCCTCCTGACTTCAGGGCTGGTGCTCTATCCACTTTGACACCTAGCTGCCCCATGTTCCTGTAATTATATAGCGTTCTGGTAAAACCAGAGTTAGGATCTCCAAAAGTCCCATCTGGCTCTGAAGCTGGGATTCTACTTTAGCCCTGTTGCACTATGTAGATGGCTCTACATCTGAGCAGAGCTGAGAGGAACCTAAAAAATTATTGAATCCATCCTTTCTTTTTTTAAAGATGAAGAAACTAAGGCACAGAAAGGTTAGTGACTTAACAGGCTTTCACAGCTACTTTCTAAGGCAAGAGCTTGAACCTACACCATCTTCCTGATAACAAATCCAGCATCCTATCCACTATCTTGTGCTTCTCAATTGATAAACACCTATCTCCCATCTCAGCTCTTCCATCTCTTGCAAAATCAGTTTATCTCATAGCCAAAATTTGAAAGAGTGGAATAACCTGTGAGACAGATGACATCGTTTCCTGGAGAATCACATAACCTCTCTTCCTTATCCCACTAACACCACTCCTAATGCTAACAGTTAGAATAGAGAAACCCAACAGTGACTCAGAATTCTTTCATCTTCTAGATTTCTCCAAAACCTGTAGTGGAAGAACTAAGAGCTATTCTTCCCTCATCTTCCAATCTCCCTCCCACCACAATTCTCATTATATCACACTAAAGAAATGAGAGGCTGGCAGGAGGATTCCTGGGACAAGATTGATGCTTTTGAATATAAATCTTATACCCATCCTTGGGAAAGAGTGAATTAGCACAAGCTCCCAGCCTTCCCCAGAATAGCTTAACTTGGGTCAAAGTCTTCGCTGTGGGGACTGAGGTTGAATGAACAAAGACTGCCACATTCCTAATCCAATCCAATAAATTTTTCTTAAGCATCTACTATGTGCCAAGCACCGTGCTAAGTGCTGGGAATACAATTAATAACAAGAAAGTATTTTTCTTTAAGACAGTCCCAAAAGGTAACCCAGGCTCACTAAAGCCAACCAGATACCCATCAGCTCCACTCCTACTAAACAAGATCACTCCAGCCTAATTTAGAAGACTTTCCTCCTTTTTCTATTTTCTTCTCTGTAGAATTGGGTTGTAAGAGGTGCCATGCCTAATGGGTTCTGGACAAGTCTTGGAGCCAGGAAAGTTTGAGCTTTCACATATTAGCAATGTAACCACAAGAATATCACTTAACTCACAAGGAAATTCTCTCTAAGCTAGTAAGTTACAGATGAGTTGCTTATCTACAATTAGTGGAAGGAGTTTCCACTCCCTAAATTATAAGTCTTGAATAAAACAAGAAAACACAAAATGTGTTTAATTCCTGATCTGCCTCTTCCTGCTTGTGAAAGTGCTTACGAAAGTATTATTTTCTGCAAATAAAGTAGTTTTCAGTTCGCTCTCAAGCCAGCCTCTCTCCTACAGTTCTGGTTGGTCTGGAAGGGAGGTGTAGGGACCAAAGGCAGGTTCCTGTGTATAGGGTGGGAGATGTGGGGGAGGGGGAGATGAGAGGTGTGAACTTCTGCCTAAAGCTAAGAGCATAGCCACATAATTGTGACCATCCAGTACTGCTAATCACCAAATCCTGTGTTTCACACACCAACCCCATCCATTTTCTCCTCTTCATCTCTCTCATTCTATTTCTCACTTCCTCTCCCTGCCTCTTTCTTACTCTCTGACTTTCTCCCCTGACTCTTTCTCACCCTATATCTCATTCACTCTTCTTTCTCCCCATCTACTCTGTTTTTTTTTTTTTTTCTGCACTTTCTCTCTTTCTGCTGATCACTCATTCTCTCCCTCTCCCTTATTCAGGTCCTCTGGCTCTTTCTCACTCAATGCCTCTCCATTGTTCACTCTATATTTATATCTCTTTTGGTTCTCCTTGGATATTCAGGAAACAAGGTATTCTCTGGCCAATTCCCCAAACAAAACCTCCACTTCACGCCAAAATGAACTGCTGGCAACCTGCCCTCTCCACTCCCACCCAAACTCTTCACTCACATACACCCAAGTGGTTGCTTTATTTCTTCACTATAACTAGACATTTGTCTCTCCATGTTTAAGCTGTCTTCCTCCTGCTTCCCCTTTACGTATCCTTTCTAGTTTCTCCTTGTCCACACGCATCCCATTTCCCTGCCCCCTCAGGAATAGTAATCCATTGCCAAGTTTCCTGGACATCTGTCTCCTGATCAATGGTCCAACCTCTTCCCATCTCTGAGCCTCAGTTTCTCCTCTGTTTAAAAAGGAATCTAACTTAGGTGGTTCTGAAGGTTCCTCCCAGCTCTTACACTACTTTCCAACTCTGACATATGTGATTCTATGCTGTTCACACCCCTTCATCTGCTCTAAGCCTTGTGAGAAGGTTAAGGAAGAAGGGAGAGAGAAGATGGGAGAATGTATGTCAATGATGGAGGAACAATGTATCATGATATTTCCCCTTGATATTGGTTTCGAAAATGTGGGTGAAAGGTACAAAAGTTTTGTGGGTAAATACTGAAAATTAAACAATCTCCTCTTTCCTTCAATAGGGGAGTCCTTAGACAATCCTGGAAGTCCCCAGCAAAGCGCAGAGATCCCATGGCTCTGCTCACCCACCTATTAGTATGCATCTTTGGCTCTGGCTCCTGGGTAGCCATCAATGGACTCTGGGTAGAATTGCCTCTGTTAGTAGAAAAACTACCTGAGGGTTGGTACCTTCCCTCTTACCTCACGATCATCATCCAGCTGGCCAATGTGGGGCCCCTCCTCATCACCCTGCTCCACCGATTCCAGCCTGGCTGCCTCCCTGAGGTCCCTGTCATCTACGCAGTGCTGGCCATGGGCACGGCCGCCTGCCTTCTCTTCGCTTTCCTATGGGAAAAGACATCAGTGGTGGCTGGTGCTCCCCATAGCACAGCCTTCCTGATCCTTACCTTCTTCCTGGCTCTGGTGGACTGCACCTCCTCTGTCACTTTCCTGCCCTTCATGGCTCGCCTGCCAGCCCGGTACCTCACCTCCTTCTTTGTTGGGGAAGGCCTGAGTGGTCTCCTCCCTGCTCTGGTAGCTCTGGCCCAAGGCTCAGGGCTCAGCAGCTGTGTCCAAGTCACCAATAGCTCTATAATCACTGAGCCACCTAACAGCACTAAAGCATCCTTCATCCTTGAGTCACTGAACATCACTGTGAACTCTGACCTCACCACCAGCACCCCTCAGCAGGAGACCTGTTACCTGCCAGCCAACTTCTCCCCCTTTGTCTTCTTTCTCCTGTTGTCAGTCATGATGGCCAGCTGCCTGGCTGCCTTCTTCGGACTGACTCGTCTTCCTAAGCAGTGGGAACTCTCTACTGAGGACCTCCTGTTCAGCCAGGTGACTCTCAAATCCTTCCAGCTCCAGGAAGCCTCAGCTGGCAGCAGCAACAGAGACAGCTGCCCATCTGTAGTCCTCCCTGAGGAGAAGAAGGTCACTGTCCGTCCACAGGCCCAATTAGCCTTCATCTACTTCCTGGTGGTCTTTGTGAATGCCCTCACCAACGGAATCCTCCCCTCTGTCCAGACTTACTCTTGCATGCCCTACGGTTCTATGGCCTATCACCTGTCTGCAGCACTTAGCGCCATGGCCAACCCCCTCTCCTGCCTCCTGGCTATGTGCCTGTCCAGTAGGTGGGTGACCCTGGCACCTGAAAAATCTCTCCATTGGAGGGATGGGGAATAGGGTAAGAAAGAGTAAGGGACAGGGAAAGGAAAAGGTAACAAGAAGCAGCCTCATAGAGAGGCAGAATGATGGAGTACAAAAAACATTTGACTAGGAAGTAAAGACTTCTGGGTTCTAATGCCAACTCTGCCTTAACTTGGGCAAATCATACCCCCTCTCTTGGCCCGTTTCCTCTTCCTCTAAACTAAGAAAAATTAAAGAATGGATCTACAACTGGAAGAGATCTGAGTCCGTCTAGTTCAGAGGTTCTTAACTTGGATTCTGTAGACTTGGTGTTGGGGGTTTTTTTTTTTTGTTTTTTGGGTTTTTTTGCTGAGGCAATTGGGGTTAAATGATTTGCCCAGGGTCACACAGCTAGGGCATGTTCAAGTGTCTGAGGTCAGATTTGAACTTAGGTCCTCCTGACTCCAGGACTGGTGCTCTATCCACTGTGCCACCTAGCTGCCCCTAGATCTGTTTTTTTTTTTTTGTTTTGTTTTGTTTTAATATTTGCACTTTCTTGTATATTTTAAAACATTATTCTGAGAAAGGATTCATAAGCTTTGCCAGATTGTCAAAGGATTCTCTGATACAAAAACCATTAAAAACTGGTGACCTAATCCAACCTTTCCTCTTGCGGATAAGGAAATTGAAGCCTAGGGATGTTAAGTAAATTATGTGGTTTAAATATTGATTGATTGATTGATCTATTTATGTTGTAAACAAGGTTTACAATGTGAGAATTAAAGATAAAATAAACTAAAGAGAAAGAAAACATGTATAACTAAAAGGATCTAAAAGGAAAAGTTTCTTGAGTGTATAAAGGCAGACTTGAACTTGGAAGGAAGCTAAGTATTATTAGACACTGTTTTTGTCCTTCAGTCCTTTCATTCATGGCTGACTCTTCCTGACTCCACTTGGTATTTTCTTGGATGAAATACAGAAGGGCTTGCCATTTTCTTCCCCAACTCATTTTACAGATAAGAAAACTGAGGCAAACAGGGTTAAATACCTTGCCCAAGGTCACACAGCTAGTAAGTGTCTGGGATAAATTAGAACTTAGATTTTCCTGCCTATTCTTAGGTGAAGAGGTACTAAATGTCAAGAAACAGGATTTGGACATGGATTCTCTGTCTCTGGGGTCAGTGAATGCTCTTTCCACTGGGCCACACCAATATTTAAGATTTTGTCCACCTGGACAAATATTCTATGTTCTAAGGTTCTTTCAAAGCAAAGAGTTGGTGAATTTCTATTCCTGGGTTAGATGTCTTATTTTGTGGCAAATCACCATTTAAATAACCTTACATTAGTTCCTTCCAGCCACTTTAAAATACTTTGACTGTTATGCTTTTTGATTCTCCCACCTCCAGGTGGGAGAATTGAATGTAACCTCTCCCCTTGAGTATAAGAAGGTTGGCAGATCCTGTATTGATCATATAAATTGAACTTTCCTTATGTGCAGAGCCCAATTTTAGTAATTATAGGCTTTGGGAAAACACTGTCCCTTCCCTCCAAGACATTACAGATTCTTGAATGAAATAGTGTACACATACAGAAAAAGAGTTTAAGAATACTACAGTGTTAACATAAACAAGTCCAAATGAATGTTACAAGAAATCAGAACTTAGAATGACCTTAAAAAGCAGAGATGAGTAGGAACTAATTCTGTGACTTTGTTTGCAGAAAGGAATTCCCAGATGAAAAAGCTTCTTCTAAGAATGCAGTTTCAATGTGGCATCTTCTCTTAGAGTCTTAAGAAACTGCTCCCGCAGAATGACAGGGCTTGAACCTGGATTTTCCTAGATTCAAGGGCAATTCTCTATCAACTATGTTAATGTTGGAAGATGCTTTAGTCATAATTACAGATCAGGAAACAGAGGTTTAAATAGGAGAAGAGATTTCCCCAAGATGTTACAGAGACATTAATAGTTCCCCCTGGAGATCACATTCCTACATGGCTGTGACAAGTGATTAATCATATTTGTTTTGGGTAAAGTCTTCTCTTAGTAGTTTACTTTGGAAGTATAGATAAGAGAGGGAAGTGAAAGGTACTTTCTGGGCAGTGAAAAGTCTCAGCTGGGGCCACTTGTTCACATGAGAACCTCTTGCTTCCCTCCCTAGGTCTCTCTCGTGGCTGGGGGTCATCACAGTGGTGGGCACTGGTTTTGGAGCCTACAACATGGCCACAGCTGTCCTGAGTCCCTGCCCTCCGCTGAAGGGCTCCCATTGGGGAGAAGCCCTCATTGTGAGTAACTCTTGCCCCTCCCTCTCCTCTCCGGCTCCATCCTTCCCTCTTCTCTCCTTCCTTTTTCTGCCTCAGTTCCTACCAGACCAGAATAAAACATCGGACCATCTTTTGATTTTGGGGGTTGGGAAGTCATTTCAGGGACCCTCCCATTGGTGGTGCTGAAGGGAAAACAGATAGTTCATGGGGCTCCAATTACACTGGAAGGTCAGCTCCGTAGAGCTCTTTTTGCCATGAAAGATTGCCTTAAGCGAAGGAATATGTCCCTCTTTGTGCCTTCAGGTTATCTCTTGGGTGCTTTTCACTGGGACCCTGAGCTACGTGAAGGTGATGACTGGGGTGCACCTGCGTGACCTGAGCCACAGCGCCCTCGTGTGGTGTGGCGCAGCGGAACAGCTGGGTTCTGCATTTGGGGCGATACTCATGTTTCCTCTTGTCAACGTGTTGCACCTTTTTAAGTCCGCCGATGGAAGCAGCCAGCAGTGTCCCAGTTGACATGCACAAGACAACTTTTCTGGGCTGAATTTCACTGGGCCAGGAAATTCTATCACATCCTCATCCAAGTTTTCCTCAGATAACGGGCACAGACACTCCCAGCTCTCCTCTCCCCATCCCCATCCCCAGCAAGGTTAAAGCTTCCATAACTTGAGCCATCAGCTAACCTGTCTCCAAAAGTCACAGATTCCACCATTAGATAGACAGGACCTTGGTCAGTGTTTTTAGAAACGAGTATTATTGGCTTTGGGGTGCATGCTCTGCCTCTGCAGGAGAGTAGGCTAGTTCATAAGCCAAGTTCTCTGGAACCCTAAAAAGGTAAGGAACTTGCCCAGAATCATACAGCCAGGATGCGACAGAGGCAAGACTTGTAACCCGATTATCCCAAGACTTGTTTTCTTTTCACCACAGTATACTCCCCTGCTTTTGTATTTCAAATACGTTTATTCATTCATTTCTGAGATCAATAAAATCAGTTTTCTACTTATTGAATACAACAATTAGCTATTAAATGTCTGCTATATTATACTATGCACTGGGGATAAAAAGAGGAAATGTAAAAAACAAACAAACAAACCTCACATCCCTCAAGCTTATATTCTTTTTTTTTTTTTTTGAAGCTTTTTATTTGTATAACATATGTATGGGTAGTTCCCCAACATTGATCTTTACAAAGCTTTCCATTACAAATTTTACCCCCAGTCCCCTCCCCTCCCCTAGATGGCAGGAAGTCCACTACATGCTAATAATGTTGAAATTCAAGCTTATATTCTAATGAGGGAACTCAATTTGTAAATAGAAAAACAAACATACAACCCATTGAAATAAGAAAATGCTAATAACTAAGCTTATTGGGAGAAACTTCCCATTGGAGGTGACATCTGAGCAGAGTTTTAAAAGAAGTTAAAGATGCTAAAAGAGATGAGAAGATAGGACATTCCAGATTGGGAACAGCTTGTAGAAAATCCCAAGATATATGAGAGAGTGCTGAGATTAGATTTATAATAGCTACTAGGTAGAATATAGATATATAACTAGAATATAGTACCCATGAAGGGAGATAATATGAGATAAATCTAGAATGTGAGGCTTAGTGCTAGTTTAGGAGAAGTTCTTTAAGTGCCAGATCAAAGAATTCATATTTTACCCTAGAAACAATAGAAAGTCAATAAAATCTTTTGATCTGGGAAGTAACATGGTCATACCTGTGGTTTAGAAAGATTATATTGGCACTTGCATGGAGAATGGATTGGAGAGGAGGAGAAACCAAGCCTGAAACCAGCTAGGAGATTATTACAAGAGTCTAAGTAAAAGGTCTTAAGTGAAGTGCTACCTCTATTCATCCATTGTTGAATTCCTTCTAGTTCTCCATTTGGGGGAGGGGCCTAAGTTAGCCAAACTTCATCTTCCTTCAGAAAGTGCTTCTGACTTTCTGAATTTCAATACCCTTCACTCACCCCTACCCCCAATATTTTTGTTCTATCCAATTTTTCTGCTTTCTTCCTCCATTAGAATGCAAATTCCTTTCTTTTTTTTCTTGTGTTTATATCTCTAGCACCTAATAAAATTCCTGGCAAACAGTATTTAATAAATATCTGTCCTCTACCAGTTGATTAAACTGGTGAGAAAGGGATGAATAACAGAGATGTAATAATGACAAAATTGACAAGATTTGGCAACCGGTGGATTTTGGGAAGGGGAGGGATAGATGTGAAGTGATTTAAGGGAGAAGAAATAATGATATTACTCTGAGGTTGTAAATCTGAATGAATGGAAATAGAACTATGGTGGCACCTCAACCAAAAAAGGGAAGGTTGACAAAAGGATGGGTTGAACAGGAGAAAAGTATAAGTTCTATTTTGGACATGTCATATTTGAAACACATGGGATATATAGATAAAGATATCCAACTGTCAGTTTGTGATGTAGTATTGAAGGTCAGGAGGAAGATGAGGGCTGTACTATATATATTTTGGATATTTTGGTCTCACAAGTGCATAGATATGTGATGATCACCAACACAGGAAATCTAATGAGATCACACAGAGACGGAGAAACAGAAAGAGAAAAAAGGAAATATTGGGAGAGAAGAGACTAGAACTTTTGGGTACACCCACACTTAGGTGACAGAACAAAGATCCCATGCATGCAACAAAGCAGAAAGGGGAAATAAGCAAAGAGGTGGGGAGGGAAGCAATGTCAAAGAAGTCATGAGGACATAGGATCCAAGAGGAAGATGTAATTTACAGGAAATCAAAGGGGGTGAATATATTTAGAAAAGGAAGAAGATATATTAGATGTTAGCTATAAGGGATAAGAGGATCAAGTGAAGATTTTTTAATGATGAGAATGGTCTAGGCATGACCTATGCATATGTAGTATGGAAGGAGTCTGTGGGGGGAAAAAAAGGATGAAAGAGAGAGAATCAGAGTGTAATCAAAAAGGCAAGATACCTGGGGCAGACAAAAAAAAAAAAATAGGATCAAGGGCACAGGCAGGTTGACCTTGGCAAGGTGAAAGATCACTTCTACCAGGAACTAAAGCAGAGAAGGGAAGTGGGGCAGATGAGGGTGAATGAGGTAGAGAATAAAAAGGGGGTGTTCCCAATAAATGGCCTCTTGGTAAAGTAAGAAGCCGTCTGCTGAGAGGACAAGAGACAAATGAGTAGTGTCTAAGGTTCAAGCACAGAAAAGAAGGTTTGGAAGTGCCAAATCTGGAAGGGTGAGAAATAGTTGATCAGGGAAGAATAAGAGGATTGCTGGCTAGTAGGGAGCCCTAACTTATTTTTATATTAAAGTTTTTTATTTACAAAACATATGCATAGGTAATTTTTCAATATTGATCCTTGTAAAACCTTATGTTCCAAATTTTCCCCTCCTTCCCCCCACTCAATCCCCTAGATGGCAGGTAATCCAATACATGCCTAATTTATTTTTAATGGACCAAATATGATTTCCAACCACAGCAAGGGAGGAGGGGTGTAGAAACTGGATAGAGAGGGTAATCTAGAGTTGGGGTCTGTCAAAGCATAAGCCAAAACAGCACAAGGGGATGAGGGATTCAAAGATCAGTCTATACATTCATTGCAGGAATCTATAAAATAAAGTAAAATCAGCTTTTTATCTTTTCCAAAACAAGGAGAATTAGAGCTCATGACTATTCCAGGATCAGGAAATCTTCAAATTTCAAGAGATGAAAGGAGTTTAAAACAGTGTAAGGACTGGAAGAGATGTTAGAATAACAATAATAATTAGTGATAACAGTAATAATAGCATTTAAGGGTTTGAAGAGTGCTTTACTCAAGTTATCCCATTAGATCCTTATAATAACCCTTTGCTTTTATTGCCCCATTTTACAAATAAGGAAACTGAGTCCTAGAAAGTTTAAATGACTTAGCCAGAATCACACAATATGGGTCCAAGGTAAGATTTTCCCTCAGGTCTTTGAAACTTCAGTTCTAGCACTTTACCCACTTCACTAATCAATCAGTTGCCTCATAACTAGCATTTACACAATATTTTAATATTTCAAAGCACCTTAAATATCTCTCATTTGATCCTTACAACAACTCTGTGTAGTAGGTGCTATTATCCCCATTTTATTGAGGAAATTGAGGAAGAGAGAGATTAAGTGACTTGTTTATATTCACACATCTAGTAAATATCTGATTCAGGATCTGGATTCAGGTTTTTCTATTTCCAAATCCAGCTAGTGGATAGAGCACTAGGCCTGGAGTCAACAAGACTCATATTCCTGGGTTCAAATCTGGCCTGAGACATTTATTTACTGTTTGACCCTGAGCAAGTCACTTCACCCTGTTTGCCTCAGTTTCTTCATGTATAAAATGAGCTAAAGAAGGAAATGGCAAACCACTCCAGTGTCTTTACCAAGAAAACCCCAAAAGGGATTGTAAAGAGTTGGACACAAATGAAAAACAATTCAACAATGTCCACTATTCTACCTACCTGCTTTAGAAAACAGTAACAAATTAAGTGTAGTAATGTAGTGGACTTCCTGCCATCTGGGGGGGGGGAGGGAACTAGGGGGGAAAATTTGTAAGGGAAAGCTTTGTAATGGTCAATGTTGAAGAACTACCCATACATATGTTATGCAAATAAAAAGCTTTAATAAAAAAAAAAGAAAAGAAATCATCAAAAAACCAAACAAACAAACAAAAAAAACCCTGCCCTGACATAGTAGAAACCAGAGAATAAAATAGTCACTGAAAGAATTCATCAATCATTTCCTAAAAGAGATCCCATGAGGAAAACTCCAAGAAATAAGAAAAAAAAAATTAAGTGTAGTAGATCTTTTGATATTGGCAGCTCTGAGATGCAGTAGGCTATATCAGCAAATTTAGCATCAATATAGGGAGCTCTGGGAGGTAGGGGGGGGCTACCAAGACGCCTAAGGAGGGTCAAATTGGCCCAGGTCAATGATATAATAGGTTAAAATGATGATGTCCTGAGAGGTGGGTGTGTTGGGCAGAGAGAAACTAAACAATTGATCTCTGAGGCAAGCAAGGAGAAGGTTCTAATAGAGATCAGTTTAGCTCCATGATTCCACCCTTTGAGGAGGTGGTCCAGTCAAAAATCCAAGTTACGTCAAACCCTTGAGGTCCACTCTCTACATAGAATCCAATAGTCTACCCTTGTAATGTCCTGTCAGAAATCCCAGTCATGACCTTGAAGTAATATTTTCCCTATAAAATCTACTTATGGCCATGCCATACTCAATGCCTTTCTTTGGGTCGGTTCACCACTGCACTCTGCTTAATGTCTCTCCCCTTATCCCTCCCCCATGTCTCATGGTCTCTCCTAACCCCATCATGCCTTTTGGTGTCTCTCATTTGTTTTTTTTTTTTTCTCATTTTTTTTTTTACAATAGCTTTTTATTTTTTCAAAATACATGCAAAGATAATCTTCAACATTCACCCCTGCAAAACCCTGTGTTCCATATTTTTCTCCCTCCCTTCCCACCTCTCCTCCAAAGCAAGTAGTCCAATTGGGTTTAAACATGTATAATTCTTCTAAACATATTTCTACATTTATCATGCTGCACAAGAAAAATTAGGTCACTAAGGGGAGGGGAGAATGAGAGAAAAAGAAAATTAAACAACCAAATAAGCAAACAGCAACAAAAAAAGTTTAAAATATTATGTTGTGATCTTCATTCAGTACCCATAGTCCTTTCTCTGAATGCAGATGGCTCTCTCCATCACAAGTCTATTGGAATTGGCTAAGATAACAGGAAAGATAATAATAAATGTTGGAGGGGATGTGGAAAAACTGGGTCATTAATACATTATTAGTAAAGTTGTGAACTGATCTAATCATTCTGGAGAGCACTTTGGAACTATTTCCCAAAGGGCTATCAAACTGTAGGTATACCCTTTGATCCACCAGTGTTGCTACTGGACCTGTATCCCAAAGAGATCATAAAAAGGGAAAAGGAACCACATGTGCAAAAATGTTTGTAGCAGATCTTTTTACAGTGCCAAAGAACTGAAAACTGAGTGGATGCCCATCAGTTGGAGAACGGCTGAATAATTTATGGTATATGAATGTTATGGGATATTATTGTTCTATAAGAAATGATCAGCAGGCAGGATGATTTCAGAGGCCTGGAGAGACTTATGTGGACTGATACTGAATGAAGTGAGTAGAATCATGAGAACATTTATACTATGATTGAGTTGACTCTATTCAACAATGAAATGATTCAGGTCAATTCTAATAGACTTTTTTTTTTTTAATTGTTGTTTGCTTCTCTTTTTTTCTCTCCCCCCCCCTTTTTGATCTGATTTTTCTTGTGCAGCATGATAAATGTGGAAATATGTTTAGAAGATCTGCACATATTTAACCTAATTATATTACTTGCTGTCTAGGAGGAAAATAGGGAGAAGGGAGGAGAAAAAATTTTGGAACATGAGGTTTTACAAGGATGAATGTTGAAAACTATTTTTGATGTATTTTGAAAAAAAAGGCTATTGTCAAAAAAAGGGGAAAAAATAAAATTCTTGAGAGAAAAAAAAAAAAAAAAAACTGGCCTGAATCATGATCCCACTTCTTCTTACAGCTAGCTAACTCTTTTGAGGTACTAAGTCTCTTTCAGGATTTAGCCTGCCAGCTAAGGGCATATCCTAACCTCATGGTGTTTCCTTTTTCCTGGTAAATGGCAAGTTCCACTAGGGAACTTGCTCTTTCCATCATTAATTATTAAAACCCCTTTCTATGCTCTCCCAATTTTTTTCTCTACTCCTCATCTAAAATGGAGGTGTCACAGCTCCGAACCCAGCAAAGTCCCAGGGTACACCCCATATAAGCAGTATTATTTTGCTCACTGGGAATTGAATAATGTACCTGAAAATAGGAGGGGGGAGGGGGAGGGGGAGAAATGCATATCTTCACTTTTCTCTGCTTAAGGATTGAATTTGGGGGTTTTAAGGGAGTTTGCATCCCTAATATTGCAGAAGGAACTAGTATATCTATCCATCTAAGATTTAAAAAGCACAGTTTTTCTCTATATTGTTCCTATCTCTGTGTTCCTGTTTCTGCCTGTCTGTAACTGTCTTTTTTTTTTTTTTCCCAATTTAAGTTAACTTGAATTTTTCTTAAAAGGTACATATTTCTTGGGACAGCTAGATGGCACAGTGGATAGAGCATTTGCCTTTGTCCTGGCCAGCAGGAGTAATTCGTGGGGGCTCCAGGCATCTCCCCCGGTTTTACATCATAAGAGGCAGAATGGCAGGGTCGGTGGAAGGTCTGTCTTAGGCTATATGGCTTGTGTTTCCTGAATACGGTGCCTTAGAATTGGCAGGGCCCCTGTCTTAGACTATGGGAGCAGCCTCCGAGAATCCTTTGGGTGTGGACCCACACTAATCCCGTCATTGGGTAACCAGGCAGCATGTGGCATGGCCCCTGTCTTAGGCTATGTGGGTCGCCTCCAAACCCTCCAGACCTCGGGCTCCCACTAATCCCGTCATTGGGTGATCCCTGCAGCCATTGGCATGATTATCCGTGTCAGGGCCATACTAATCCCGTCATTGACCAGTCCACAGCTTATGGCCCTTTTAACAACACCTCATACCAGGGGGTCTGAAATTCTTGATCTAACTGAGTAAAATCAAGTGTGACAGCAGGCAATTGTTCCATCGAGTCGGATGTCTGAAGTCGTTGATAAAAGACCTGAACATTCTTCTGGAAAGCAGAATCTATTTGGGATTTAACAAAAGTTGTTAATTAAGAAAAGCCCAAGGGTCAAAGGAGATAAGGAGTAGGATACCTATGAGGGGGCCAAGGAGGGTGGGGAGTAGGGTGGTAAGCCAAGGCGAGGTTGAAAACCAATTTTGGTACCAGGATTCCTTTTGCTCCCTTTCCCTTTCCTTCAAAACTTTCAAGATTCAAGATTCACAATATAGTGAACATCTAAATAATTCCACAAAACTCACACACGTTCAAAATCAAAGTTGACAAAATGTAAAGCATAACTCATAATGCTTACCTAGCATGTTTCAGAAGGTAACAGAAATTATCAGTACTTTTCCCAACAAGTTATTATCAGTTTGAAATCATATTAAATACAGCTTTTTAAAAATTTCCTTACAGTATTGATGGTTCAATATTTAGACAAATTTCTAAGATCTTATATCCAAAATAACAATCTAGCATGCACAAAGCAGCAGTAATTATAAAAACCAATTACCCATAAATCCAAAAGGATATGGCTTTTCTTTTTTTCTTTTTTTTTCTTTTTTTTTTTTTACTTAAAGAAATTTCCCAAATTCCAATTGAATGTTGCAAACAAACCAATTTACCATTTAATTGTATGTATATATACACCTATACACATACTTTTAAACTGCAGTTTTTCCAAAACTTTTTCTCCCAAGTTTTTTTTTCTCCAACACTAATTAAAATCCACTTTCTCTTCTAGCAGACTTTGGGGGAGGGAGGGGGAACTTTTCTGCTAGCATTTTAAAATGGCCAAACTTTTTCTGTCCCTGCTAGTTTCAAGTTAATGCAAACATTTAACTCCAATAAGAAATTTTAAAACCCAAGCATTTTAACATTGAAATGACCAATTGCCAAATTTTCCCAATCCCTGTTCTTAAATTTATTGGAGTTTCACCTAATACACACACACACCAACCATAAGAGCTCTTTAACCCAACACACACACACAGAGATCTCTCAAACACTAATTACACAGACATTTTATGAGACACTCCTCTCAGGAAAACCGGGAGAGGAGAGGGGAGTTCACAAGACAGATATATCAGACAGACATAAAGCAAGTCAGACTGTCACAACCATGTTAGCCGACTAAATACAAAGTACTCAGTAGCCATGTTAGCCTTTAAAATACCCAATACATAAAAATTCCATATTGCATATTGTCCAGAACAGAAACAGTCAGAGACACAAAAGGCAAAAACTAATTTCCTCAAAATCCCTTCAGTGAATACAATTTTAAGATGATGCACTACTATCAATTAAAACTCATACAGAATATCACATTTGCACATAAAAGAATCAATTACAAATATCAGTTAAACTTTTTCAAGTAACCTTACCAAATTACAGATCACATTTATTATCATATTCCTTAAACCTGAAGCAAACAAATTGCCAAGTTTATTTCCATTTCTAAAGAAGCAGCTGAAAGTGTGTGGGGGGGGAGTTAAATTTCACTCTTTGAGAAAGAATCTTCCTGTTTCTCCCTCCCCCATTCAGTTTTTAATTTCTTTAATTAACTTTTAGAATGGCAAATCCTTCTGTCTTTTCATACCCAAATACCTTTCTAACCTTTTTTTTTTAATCCTACTTCCTCTTCACTTTCTTCTACATTCTTTTTCCCTCTTGCCAATCTGCCCAAATACACACAAAATACTCTCCATTCTTTAATCCCTCAATTCCATAACCCATTCACAAAGCCATCTCTTATCTCCTGTCTTTTCCCTTTTTCTTTTTTCTAGGCTGTCTTTTACCTTTCTCAAACTGTCTTCTACAAGGCCGAGTTTGTTAGTATAAAAACAACATTCCTCAGCATACTTCTCCTGCTGTCTGCACCACAGCCTCCCCACGGGTCAAGGCCCCACCTCCCAGAAGGGGATGGTGACGAGGGGGCTTCCTCTCTGGGTCTCAGTATTCTTCCAAATCCCAATTGGCCGGGGCTCCCAGAGCTAGCTTACAAAGGTCTGGAAAGAGTGTGGGCCACCAGGCCGTAGCTGTAGTTTTAGATGTGCTATATATAGTATCTCCCCAACCATTCATTACCATCCAGGTGTAATTGAGGAGCTGATATGGAGAGTGGCCAGAGGTTGGACAGTAAACAAAGGTCAGGCCGAGGAGGATGCCAATGGTTGATGGCCTCATGTCGTTTTCTGCAATAAAGCACAATTAGAAAGCTTCTCAGGGGGATCCCCTGGGTGGATTATGAAGTTTTATCAGGCGCTCTGGGAGCCGTCTGGCGTTTTGGGCTTGTGTATCATAAATACAGGCGTGTCCTTTACCCCAGATGAGGACAGGGTCGGGACCCAGCCATCTGTTGGACATTGGGTCCTTCCACATAGCCTGAGCATAGGTGTTGGCTGTGGATGAATGCCAGAGGCAGTCAGCAGCAGATTTGCCATTAATATCATAGGAAAGGAAATTTAAAACAAACAATGCATGGTTCAGAAGGGTCTTAAAATTCCCTGCTCTGGGGTACAATATTTCTCCTCCTGACTGTAACTTGAAAATCATGTTTTTTAGCTTTTGGTGGGCCCTTTCAACAATACCTTGCCCTTGGGGGTTATATGGAATGCCAGTAATATGTTGATTTCCATTTGGGCGCAAAATTGCCTAAAGGCAGGACTGGTATAGCCAGAGTGAGGGAGCAGGGAGAGGATGGGTCAGAATCTCCCTTTAGAATGTCAAATAAGGGCTTTAATTCTCCAATAGTGAGTTTTAAGTAAGGTCTTAACCAGTTGATGTCTCCAAGGAGTTTTTGAAAGTCATTGAGAGTGTGGAGACAGTCAACTCCTAACTGGAGTTTTTGTGAAAGAACATTATTGGTAAGTAGCTCAAAGCCCAAAAAGAGTTGGGGGGGGGGGGCTGGGTCTGGACCTTTTCAGAGGAGAGGGAGAGGCCGAGAGATTGTAGGGCAGTAACAAGCGCCTGGCAGATCCGAGAAAGCTGTTGTTCATCTGACCCAGCCAAAAGGATATCATCCATGTAATGGATAATATAGACCTCTGGGTGACTTAGCCTAAAGGGGTCGATAGTTTGAGCAACGAATTTCTGGCAAAGGGTAGGGCTATTGGCCATGCCTTGGGGGAGGACCCTCGCAATTAACAACGGGGAGACTAAAGGCAAAACGCTTACAATCATCTGGGTGGAGGGGGATGGGAAAGAATCAATCCTTCAAATCAATAATAACTTTAGAAAACCCTCTGGGGATAGCTATGGGTGAGGGAAGTCCGGGTTGAAGTGCTCCCATAGGGACCATGGTCTTGTTCACAGCCCTGAGATCATGTAATAGGCTCCATTTCCCCAAACGTTTTTGTATGACAAAGATGGGGGTATTCCAAGGGGATGTAGAGGGCTCAATATGACCGGCAGCCAGCTGTTCCTGCACTAATTTTATGGCTGCGGATAGCTTGGTTGTAGGTAAGGGCACAGGTCTGCACTGCATAAGGAGGAAGAATGTGAAGAGGGCTTGTGCTAAGAGGGGGCTGGGCAGGATCATTGTAATGGGCCGCCTCTTCCCCTAATTGTGCCGTGCCCCCAGGATCAAAAGCATCATTATCGGGCTTTCTAGTAAACATTGGGAAGGCGAGGGAGTTAGATGTAGGGAGCTCCTCCTTGGGAAGAGAGGGGTAGAGGGATTCCTTGGGCGCAACGGGGCATGTCAATGACCACCGAGGGGGGTCTGTACGAGGCTTCTGGGCCACTGGTTTAAAAAGGACTGGGTAATTTTGGGAGTCTTCAGTAGGAGGGTGAAAATCAGGAAGCAGGGGGTATAGAGATGGAAAATGAGGGGTGCCGGTGTCAGAGGGCATTTGGATAACCACTGACGGTGGCTGGGGAGGGAGGAGTTTTTCTGGGGTCATAGCAGTATCAGACAAATGAGAGGTTACAGAAGCGGCTCGAGACAAGGGTTTTAGACAAGACTCTGCCACAGAAAGAAGCCTCTGATTTTGTGGATCTTTATTGGCGGCCTCAACGATGTCTCTGATCATGCCCCAGTAGGAAAAAACTGTTTCTGGGACAGAATGTGGGCCTTCCTTTTGTAATTTAGTATTAAGATCCTTTCCTACTTTCTGCCATTTTTGGGGGTGGATTTCTGGCCCATTCACTATGAACCACGGGGAAACTTCATCTATAAATAAGAAGTTAACCAGATCTTTTCCTTTTACCCTTATTCCTCTCTCCCTGAAAGAGCATTTAAGATACTTAATAAAAAGAAGTTCCTTAGAGAGTTTATGGCTTATTCTCGAAATGCGGTGGACGAATCAACTTACCAAAGCAGGGGTCCGGACGACACAAAACGAATCCAGGGGTCCACGGAGGACGAACTCAGGGGTCCACCAAATCAGGGGACGAATCCAGGGGTCCACGAAGGACGAACTCAGGGGTCCACCAGGTCAAGGTTCCGTTCCTCAAGGCCCACGTTGGGCACCACTTGTCCTGGCCAGCAGGACTTTAGTAATTCGTGGGGGCAAGGAGGACCCGACCTGAAGGGAGAGAATAGGCGAGAGAGAGGAAGGAGACTACATGGCAGGTAGAATAGTCTCATTTATTGAAGTAAAAGGCTGGGATTATATAGATTGATGCCGTTCTGGATGGGGGGTTGCTGAGATAGTTGGGTTGGGTAGTAGGGTGTGGTATGCAAGGACACTGATATGATCAGGTAATCTCCGGGAGTAGTTAGCATATGTTTGTTCTTCCTGTGCATTCAAATTCTCGGCCCCAGACATTCATATTCTCGGCTCCAGGCATGCCTTGAAGTCAGGAGAACCTGAGTTCAGATCCAACTTAAGATACTTAATACTTCTTAGCTATGTGACCTTGAGCAAATCACTTAACCCCAATTGCCTCAGGAAAAAAAAAAAAGCTACGTTTCTCTTCATTGCCCAAGACTGGCTTGATTAGATGTTCTGCCCTGCTTAATTTGATCTTTGCTACTTGTGTTTATGTTCAGTCTTTCCAATGAATGGTAGGCTCCCCCAAATCCCCTTTCCCATGCTCTAGAGTCAGCTTCAATTTCTCTCTAGATGGAGACCTCTTGTGCCCCCAACTTCCTGAGTCCTAAAATTCTCCTGTTGGGACCCTAAGTATGTGGAAGAGGGCGACGTTTTCAGCTTCTCCTTAAGAGATACTTCCTCACCCCTCTCTCCAGATAAGAGACAGGTGGCTTGGGGAAATTTGGAAGCCTTTGTACCTTAAGATTTTTCCCATCTGCCCTCCAAATGAATAGGCTATAAATTAAGAAAACCCTTAAATTAATTGAAGAAAATGGGACAAAATTGTATTCAACAAATAATTTGTTCCATTGCTGAAAAACTGGTTCTTTTGGCATAAACTTTTGCAAAGTAGTTTATGTTGAATGAGAGAAGATGCAAGTAATCTTTTGCATATTTTTATAACATAATATATATTAAAATATTTTGCCACTGATAGACATACATCTGTGCAATAGAAATATCATAAACATTTTTCCTTTCAGATTAATTTGGAAAAAAGATCTAATTCCCACCTGGATTAAATATTTTAAATTGATTTTCTTTCTTTCTTTTCTTTTTCCTTTTCTTTCTTTCTTTTTTTTTTTTTGCTGAGGCAATTGGAGTTAAGTGACTTGCCCAGGGTCACACAGCGAGGAAGCGTTAAGTGTCTGAGATCAGATTTGAACTCAGGTCCTCCTGAATTCAGGGCTGGTGTTCTTTCCTAGTTGCCACCTAACTGCCCCTGATTTTCAATCATTCTATTTAAGCTATGGATTTGGGGTCCTTAATGTAAATTCAGCTAATTTATCAATTCAACATTTTGGCTTTAAATGAGTATTTCTCTCCTTTTCCATTGAGAATTGTGATACACTTCCATATGGATTTTCAAAGAATAATCTTACAGATGAAACAGCAAAATCCTGAAATTAGCCAAATGTTCTAGATCTGTGATTCTGCTTAGACATTCTCATGTGTTTTATGCTGACATTTGATGAAAAGTTATCCAATTTAAGTTAAGGGTTCTGCTAAAACAGTGATGGTACTACATTCCAATGGCAATACTGTTGCAATTCCAGCTTTTATTGTAGCTGAGTTTCCCCTAGAAAGCTGTCATTCCTGATACTTTAATATCAAATTTCTAAAATTATCATTAATAAGTCATCCATAAGAAATCACAGTAACTATTTAGTGTTGGTGGGATTTTAGTGGCTGAATGAAAAATGATAAATTACTAAGTCTTAAGTTTCCAGGAAATAGATTTTATGACTTGACAAGTTCTTGCCACATGGTCAGAAAGGTAGCTCTCTGTTATGTAAGATGCATTTGAGTTGTAAAATGTAAACTTTATTCACATGATGAGCTATGCCCCCTTCCACCTTGAAGCAGCCATGGTTCCAGTAGAAGACAAGACTTCCAATCCTTATTCCCAGAATTTCTTCTTCCAGAAAGACAGGAAAGGGGAAATGATGGGTCACAGACCAGGGTCTACTCAAAACCCCCATCCTAACTTACTTGTCTTTTACAATCTTGTAAGCTATTAACCTACTAAGTAAGCTCCAAATTTCATATAAAACTAACTTGTTAGACTTTTAGAGTCAAAATTTCCTGGTCCCAGTATAATCTTGGGGACCAGGAAAACTGACCCACTAGCCTTCTCTTTTGCCTAAAGGTAAGGCAGTTCCCACAATTTTAAATCCCATTCTTCCAAAGTAGCAGGGCCCTCAGGAAAACTCAGTCTCTTTCCTGGGCTGATCCAATAGCATAACTGGTGTGCTATCAATTGTACTTATTCAAGGGATCCTTCAATAAGTCATTTTTAGTGGGGTTTTTTTTTTTGCATAGACCCCACTTTTTCTGGGCTACTAGGACCATAGGAATCAGGCACAAGGATGAGAAAAGGACCGTCTATCCCTCAAGACTCACCTCTGGAGTACCTTTTAAAAGGGAAAGAAGCCTAGCCCTCTCTCAGGATTCCTCCCTTTGTTATTCTTGCAAATTGCTTTTAGCTAGCTCTATCCCTAACTTCCAAATTAAAAAGGAAAAAAACTTGACTATTTTTGCCCCTGTAAACTGACCAAGTTGGGTTTACAAAAATAAAGTTAGTTAAAGTTGTAGAACTGCTAAAAACATTTTAGAAGATTCTGGGGAGTTCGAGATTAATTATTAAGTTGTTTGGCACTAATTGTCTTGTTTCATTTACTTTGAAACTTAGTAAGTTATAATTGATAAGTAAGGGTTATTTCTAGATTTGTAGAACTGAGATTTGACTTGTAACTAAAAGCTTGTGGAAAATATGTTTAAAACTAGCTAAAACTAGTATTTAATTACTGTATATGAAAAGGTGGGGATGAGGTTTAAAAAAAAAAAAAACTTATCTGGATTTCTCCTCTCCACAGAATGTGAAGGAAGGGAGGGGTAGATTAAAACCATCTCTTTAAGTGTCAAAATAAATTGTTAATTTTCTGTGATAATCTCTTACTATTACAATTGTATGAGATTACCACTATTAACTAATGTATGCTAAAATTGTGAACTTGTTTATTCTTGGTATAAGATCTCAGAAATTTGTGTGCAAATATTGAAATAATGTTATTGAAATTTAAATCTGTATTTGACTTGATTTCAAACAAACACTGGGTATTAAACCAAAGTTCTCTGGTAACTCACTCAAAGAGGTCAAATATTTGTATCTTTTAATTAAATGAAATATGTTTAAGATGTTATGTTGCTTTCTAAATTGCATATTGTTCATTTTGCAAAAATTGTATGAGCTATGTTTTAAAATTCTGTCAGCCCTACTGGACATGAATTTTATTTTGTGAAGTTTTCACTCAAAATTATGTAACTATCACCTATGTGCTGAATTTTAGAAGCTTGAGTCATTTAAATTTGATGATCTTAAAACCTAAAACTGTATATAGGACAATGAAAAACTTTATCTAAATTTTGTTTTTGGATGAATTAGACCTTTCCCTGCTACCCCCACTTTGGGGGAAGTGAAAGAAAAAACTCATGGAGCCATTCTTATTAGCAAGGTTATCAGTTCTAGAAAATGATCTTGGTATGAAATATGAAATTCCCAAACAAGAAATATTTGTTTTGACTTTTCAAATTAGTGGCAAGGTTCTATTGCTTAGTAATGCAATATACTTCTAAAAAAATGTTAGATTTCTGGTTAACTGCAAATTCTCTGAAAATAGTTATTTCAAAACCCATTTAACAAATTATTTAACATTTATTTGAGTATGTCATGGTCTAATTGTTTAACCAATATTATCTATAGCTTTCTTAAAATACCTAAAGCAGGATTTTCAAAACCTGTAATTTTCCTGCATCTAGTTTTGGTTGTGTCCTGCAGGTTTTTTACTCTCTGCCTCTCTACAAGTTCATATGCATGTGAAAAAGAAGCATGGTATTAGAGTGCCTGCCCCTTCTTATCTCATTTTCAATATTAGTTCTGAGATAGTTTTAGGCAAAATGATTTGTAAGGTTTTTTTTTTTGTTTTTTGTTTTTTGTTTTTTTTTTCTTTTCAGTTCTGAAGCCTCTGATGTGGGTTTGGATTATTTGAAAGAAAAATTTTGAGAACATAACTAATTTTATTTCTTGAGTTTGAATCCAGGTGGATGAGGACCAATAAATTAGAAAAATCCACCATCCCAGAGAAAGGCCACAGAACTTCAGAAAGTGAAGGTTTGTTCATCTGGGCAAAAAGGAGTTTGAAGGATGGCTTTTTGAGCTCTATTTGAGGTCAGACCCTTCTAACTTGATTTCCCAACTGTGTTCCTTTCTGTAGGAATGATTCCCACCTATTCCTAAGTCTAGCAAGGGGGTGGAATTCTTTTGTGGTTTTGATACCTGAAGTCAAGTACCTAAGAATGCTTTGTCATGTCCCTGATTTTTTCTCTTATAGCAAACTCTATTTGTTTTTTGTTTGTTTTGTTTTGTTTTTTGCTGAGGCAATTGGGGTTAAGTGACTTGCCCAGGGTTACACAGTTAGGAAGTGTTAAGTGTCTGAGGCCAGATTTGAACTCAGGTCCTTCTGACTTCATGGCTGGTGCTCTATCCACTGCACCACCTACCTGCCCCAAGCAAATCTCTATATTCAGAAAAAGTGCTCAGCTTAAAAACCATAAGCAAAAATGAAACTATAAAATCATCTTGTTTTCTATCTGAAAATGTGTAGTTATTAGGTAAATGATTGTTTTCCAGCACTGGGTAGATGAAAATTTGGCCTAGTCATCTGCCTATTACTAGAAATATGTCTTTCTAGAAATATATTTGTATAAGATCTTTAAACCTTTCAAATTGTAAGAACATTTAGCTACAGATGTAACTGTTTATGAGTTTGTAACAGCTCTTTTTGTTGTGGTAAAGAATTGGAAAATGAATAGATGTCCCGCAATTGGGGAATGACTGAATAAGTTATGGTATATGAAAGTAATGGAATACTATTATTCTATAAAAGATGATGCACAGACTGACTTTAGAAAGGCCTAGGAAGATTTACACAAACTGATGCTGAGCAAAACAAGCAGAAACAGGAATACATTATACACAGTAACAGCAAGATTGTTCGATGATCAAATAGGAAAGACTTGGCTCTTCTCAGAGTTTTAGTGATCCAAATCCAGAGATTTAGTTATCCCAATAAACTTTGAATAGAAAATGTCGTCTGCATCCAGAGAGAGAACTATGAAGACTAAATGTAAATCAACACATGCTATGTTCACTTTTTTCCCCCTTTATCTTCTGGGTTTTTTTTCTCTCTCAGTTTTTCCCTTTTTCTGATTTTTTTCTCCAACATGATTCATAAAGAAATGTGTATTTTTAAAAATGAATGTACATGTATAACCAGAAGAAAATAAAAAAATAAAAAAATTAAAAGAAAAAAGAAATGTAACAGAGTTTATTGTTACATCCATGCAAAAAGTTAATTCTATTTAAGCTAACAGGGAACAATATCTGTTTGTCCTGTGTGTCCTGTGCGTCTGTGGCACAAGCATATTTTCTTATAAATAACTTACTTGATATGCACAGACCAAGCCATAGGAAATAGGCTTACTGAAGCAGCCACAAAAGAGGCTGCTCTTACATTGGCCTTCTTACCCCTCCAGTTCTCCAGGCAATGAACTTTTGATTAAAATCCCATTCCAGGTGATCTCTAGAAACCACACATTTACTGCATTATGATATCAAACCCCCAAGGTTTTATATTTCCCTGCTGGTGTCATATCTCCCCAATTAAGCCTGTTTTTATTCCTGATGCAGAGAAAATTCTTCAAGATAAACAGCCACGCCAGCACAAGAACAGCAAAGTCTCTACTAAAAGAGATCATACTTTGTTTGTCCAACTCTTTACAGAGTGACTAGCCTTCATGTCACAAATAATCCAAACTGTGGCTAAGGTACTTAAAATTGATTATTATCTCCACTCTTCCTGGCATTCTAAACCTTTAAGGAAGGTGGGAAGAATTGATCATACTTTTTCCAGGTGAATTTTTTCCCCCTCACATTTCTTAAGCCATTTTTTCTGCTCCTTTAACCATATTCCCAAGGATAAGGGCCCTGCTTTCAGCACTCTCTCTTTCAAGTTATCCCTGCCCAATAGTGTAGGTTTCTGTCAGCGGGAGGGGGGGGAAGATAGGATAACTTTTAGTCAGACTAGGACAAAGTTTGATCTCAACCTATTACCTCTCTATACAATGCCTAAGTCCTTTTGAACACTTTAGCACATGTATCTCTGGCTACCCAAGTGACCCCTTAACTGTCCCTAACCTCTGTTTGTTAGGTTTGTTTTCTTCTAGGCTTTGGCCAATTCATCTTCAAATGACCAGCACTAGATAGCTGTATTGACCACCTTTAAGGGTATGTATCCCAAAGAGATCATAAAAAAGGGAAAAGGACCCACATGTGCAAAAATATTTGTGGCAGCCCTTTTTGTAGTGGCAAGAAACTGAAAACTAAGTTGGAGAATGGCTGAACAAATTATAGTATATGAATGTGATGGAATATTATTGTTCTATAAGAAATGATCAGCAGGATGATTTCAGAGAGGCCTGAAGAGACTTATATGAACTGATGCTGAGCGAAATGAGTAGAACCAAGAGAACATTGTACACAGCAACAACAAGATTATGTAATGATCAATTCTGAGAGACGTGGTTCTTTTCAACAATGAGGTGATTCAGGCCAATTTCAATGGTCTTGTGACAAAGAGAGCCATCTACATCCAGAAAGAGGACTGTGGGAACTGAGTATGGACCACAAAGCATTTTCACCTATTTTTTTGTTGTGGTTTGCTTGCATTTTGTTTTCTTTTTTTTCCTTTTTGATCTAATTTTTTTTTATACTATGATAATTGTAGAAATATGTATAGAAGAACTGCACATGTTTAACATATATTGGAGTATTTGCTGTTATGGGGAAGGGGTGGGGGAAGAATGGGAGAAAAAATTTTGGAATACAAGATTTTGCAAAGATGAATCTATCTCTGCATATGTTTTAAAAATAAAAAGCTTTAAAATAAAAATAAAACTCACTTCAATCACTTCCTGACATATCCCTTTGGGTCTACATTCATTCTCAGCAGGAAGCAATTTCAGAAGATGAAATCAGCACCCTCATATCCCAAAGGACTTTGGGCCCCATTTGTTTGAAGGAAAACTAATTGTTGGAGTGAATGGATCCCATAAAAATAGTACCCAGTATCTGAGTGGACCCCTAGTAAGATATAAATGGATCTTGTGCTAATATCTGCTATTGTGCACTGGTAACCAACTTTGTACTACTGTGAAGTCACCAAACTTTGGCTTCAGTTCATGGGGTGTAACACTTCAACTCCATAGGCCACTGTATTTCACTCCTAGCATCTGAACACTACTTACTAAATGTCCCAGGATTTGAGCCCTAAAATTTCAGCATTGGTCTGCTAGACCCCAACTCACTTTTCTTTTTTTTTAATTCATTTTTTATTAAAGCTTTTTATTTGCAAAACATATGTATTAGTAGTTCTTCAATATTGACCCTTACAAAGCTTTCCGTTACAAATTTCCCCCCCTAGTCTCCTCCCCTCCCTTAGATGGTAGGAAGTCCACTACATGTTAATTATGTTAAAATACTTGACAAATTGAATATATGTATACATATTTCCACACTTATCTTGCTTTTCAAGAAAAATCATATCTACAAGAAAAAAAAATCTGAGAAAGGAAACCCAATGCAAGAAAAAATCAATAGAGAGCATGAAAATATTATGTTGTGGTCCACATTTCATATCCCTCTCTCTGGGTGTATATGGCTTTCTTCACTGAACAATTGAAACTGGCTTAAAACATTTCATTGTGGGGGCAGCTAGGTGGCGCAGTGGATAGAGCACCAGCCCTGAGGTCAGGAGGACCTGAGTTCAAATCTGGTCTCAGACACTTAACATTCCCTAGCTGTGTGACCCTGGGCAAGTCACTTAACCCCAATTGCCTCAGCAAAAAGCAAAAAACAAAACAAAAAAAAAACATTTAATTGTTGAAGAGAGCCATGTCCATCAGAATTGATCATCATATAGTCTTGTTGTTGCCGTGTATAATGATCTCCTGGTTGTGCTCATTTCACTCAGCATCAGCTCATGCAGGTCTCTCCAGGCCTCTCTGAAATCATCCTGCTGGTCATTTCTTTCAGAGCAATAATATTCCATAACATTAATATATCATAATTTACTCATCCATTCTCCAATTGATGGGCATCCATCCAGTTTCCACCCAACTCACTTTTCAAAATATTTCTTTAATAAATTGAAAGAGTGGAGAATGATGAGGTCCTGAATGGTGGGTGTATTGGACAGAAAGAAACTGAAGAACTGATCCCAGAGGCAGGCTGGGAGAAGTCACTGATAGAAATCAATTTAGCTCCATGGTCCCACCATCTGGAAAGATCATCCAGTCAAATCTAAATCATGTCAAATCCATAAGGCCCAACCTCTGTAAGGATCTTGTGCAGCCTCACTTCACCATGTCAGAAATCCCAGTCATGTTCCTACAAAATCTTCTTAAGGCTATGCCATACTCACTCCTCCTTTGGGTAAGTCCCCCATGGCACTCTACCTCATGGTATTTTTTACTTTTACTCCTCCTTTATGCCACATGGTCTCTCCTAATTCCACCATGCCTTGTAATATCTCTCCTGATCCCACTTCTCCTCCTTATAACTAGCTAACTCTTTTTGGTGCTAAGTTCCTTTCAGGATTCAGCCTGCCAGCTAAGGGTATGTCCTAACCTCAAGAGGTGTTTCCTTTCTCCTGGTAAATGGCAAGTTCCACTAGGGAACTTGCCCTTTCATCATTAATTATTAAAACTCCTTTCTATAGTCTCCCAACTTTATTTCATATCTGCTCCCTGCTATCTCTTTTATCCCTTCATTTTGTCTGTAACCTTTTCCCTAAATAAGCCTGCCTTTTGCTAAAAAGAATGGCCATTGTGAATTCTTCATAAAACTGGACCCCAATATTTGGTGCCTATCATCATCTGATGTCTACAACAACCACTTCAAAAGCTCCTGTGCCAGTCCTGCTTTTGAGGTTCAAAAGGTTGAAGTCACAGACCAGTGTCATGAGGTGTCTCAAAAAAATCTGCAGGCTTTAACCCATCTCCAAATCAAGGGACAAAGTTTATTGTAATTGTAATGCCAAATGAAGTGGGCTAAGTTCCGAAAGGATTTAGCAAAGAAGATAAATTTATAGGACAAAGTTAGAGAGACCAAAGCTTCATGTTACTTATTTACTAGTTTTATGGCATACAGGTTTGAGGGGTGATCTATTCACTATTGTCCCAGGAACTTGGTTATCACTGACCAGAAGATTATCTATCAGACAGTCAGCAATGTTTGTAGAACTATCCTAAGGCCAGAAGACTTTAGAATCATTGACAGACAAATTGTTAGAGCAAGAGTACTCTAAGGTCAGGGGACCTCAGGATCACTGCTATATTTCCCCTAGAAGCTGTGCCCTCTCACTGTAAGTGTCAAACCTGAGTAGCCCCAGTATTTCCAGCCTGAGAAAATCTTGACATATCTCAGAAGTGATAGAATCACAGAATCATAGCTTAAGAATCAGAAAGGACCTTAGAAAGCATCTAATCTAAACCTTTTTTCCCATGAAGTCTTTCCTTATTCCCATCCACCAGAAACTAACGCCCTCCTCCCAAACCACTTTGTTTTCAACTACATTGTATTTATTCTTTTTGTAGTTTTGTTTTCACTTCTGTATGAAATTTGTCTTCACAATTAGAATAGAAATTTCTTGCATGAAATTACTGATTTGATCTATTTGTATTCCTCCACCTCCATCACAGTACCTGGTACACAGTAGATGCTTAATAAAAACTGATTGATTGATTACAGAAGAGGGAACTCAAGCACAAAGTAAGCAGGAATTTGCCCAAATCTTGTGGCAGAGCCAGAAATAAGAAATCAGTTGTCCTAACTCCTCCTAGTCCAGCGCTCCATCCACCTGGGACAGAAAGAAGAGTCTCTTGGACTCTATTCAGCCTGCTCCCACTCCTCACCCCCCATACATGCTTTTCCTTTCCACCCACCACTCCAAGCTTCTCTGATCCTTCAAGTGCTGCCAGTTATAACACAGGAGAAGTAGCCTTGAAAAGGCACAACATGTACCCAAAGGTTTTCCGTTTTTCCCACATATCTGAAGCAATCTCACATTTCCTGAGCCAGAGGGAAAGCATTCAGTACAAAAGTTTGGGTTTCAATCTATAAGTTTTTACTGACACTTGGAAGCAGTTCTGAAGGAATTGGGGCTGGGGCTGGGGCTGGGGCTGGAGCTAGGACTGGAGTTGGGAGAGGGAGGAAATGAAGCAAAGGGAAGGCAGAGAGGACAGGGAGGGGGAAAGCCTGGCTCGATAGAGGATTCCACAGAAAAAAACTCAGCTCCACACAAACAAAACTAATCCAAGCGAAACAGCTCCAGGCTGAACCAGGAGAATGAGGTCAGTACCAACCAGGAGAATCAGAGAAGACTTCCCATTTCCTCCTCTTCCTTCTCTTCATTTTCTCCCCTCCCCACTTTGCCCCCCCCCCAAAAAAAAACCCTGAAGATTCTCCAAGGCAGAAACATCACCCAGGTGTGTAAGTATAACAGCCGATCTTCCAACACAGGTCCTGGGATTCCAACCAGCATGTTTTTCATTAAGCCACACGGTGTATCTTCATATTATAGGAAGGAGCTTGGATGTTCCAGAAGTAGTGAGATGGGACAGTTGAAGCTGGAATAGGCAACATGTGTGTATCAAGGAACCCAGGGAATTGACAACAAAAACAATTGCTCATCTGTTTCTAACACTGTACAACCTACAAAGCACCAACAAACCTTTTAAAAGAGGCAACATAGGTCTCTTATCCTTATGTTACAGACAGGGAAACTTTTGACTGCCTGGAGAAGAGAAGTAATTTCACCAAGATCACAAGGAAAATTAGTGATAATAGCAAGACTAGATGACCACCCATAATACAATGGGACAGGTACAATTAATTCTATTAACATCCAGGCCAAGGGGCTGGGGCTAATTTGTCTATTTTATCTTTTTTTTCTCTTAGAGAGTGCTTATTTAAATATCTTTCTGTTCTCGTTTCATAGGATTATAGATTTAAAAGTTGAAGATGTCTTAAAAGAAATTGTGGTACACTGGGAAAAAACCATGGTTTAAACATGGGTTCAAATCTTCCCTCAATCATTTATCATGTTGGGCAAATCATTTAAATTCTCTGAGTTTCAATCTACCCCACAGAAGGAATGTAGAATATGTGAACTCCAAAATCCATTTCAACTCTGAGTCTAGAGTTCCACCTGTTTATTTTATAAAGGAGGGAAATGGAGCCAAAGAGGTTGTGAGTAGCAGAAAGATTCAATTCTCACATTGATTCCAAATCCAGCTCTTTTCCCACTGTGCCACAATGTTCCAAAATTCAGATACAAAAACCATAGGATTTGGTTAACAAGATTCCTTTCACCTGGGGTCAGATACTTGAATCAATTTTGACCCCAATCCCTCTGAGACAGGTAGGATGGTGATGAGGGAAGAAGGGGGAAGATGGAAAGAATCTCACCCATCAGGAGAACTAATTAGAAAAAATGTTCAAATTGATGACTCTGTTGAATAAGCAGCGTGTTTCTAAATATGCTGGAAGTCCCCAAGCCCTGCCTCATTCATTGGTAGAAACCTTTGCTTCTCCCTTCACTCCATCCTCACCCGAACAATCTGTCCTATTTTGTTAGAAATCCCACCATTCATGCTTCTTTTCCTTTAAGGAATCCTAGAACATACAATATCCGAGGTGGAAAAAACTTTAAAAATCATCTAATAACATCTCTTTATTATACAAGTGAGGAAACTAAGGTCCCCAAAGAGGGATGGGCTTGTCCAGATCATATGCTGGGTTGAAGGCAGTTTCAGTGGCAGAACAGCAATAATTCAGCATATACCTTCCACAGCACAAATGCTGACTTCCTGATGCTGCAACTTTGTCACTGAAAGTAAGAGGAGGATGCCCTACTGTAAGTGCTATAGAGGACAACACTAAGGAATCTCTTCCTATCTTATGACCAGTTTTCATGAGGAAGGAAATTAATAAAAAATGTAAGGATTCCATCAGCCTTATTTGTCAAAAACCTTCCAAAAACCCAGTTTCTCACTGGAGTTAGGATGTAAAGAGGGAACTAGTCACAGACACATGATATAGCAAAAAGAGTCCTGTATTTTGCATCAGAAAACCCAAGTTAAAATCCCAGCTCTGTCACTAGCTATGTGAAAAGAGAACTTTTACCTTTCTGGGCCTCCTTTTCCTCAATTATAAAATGAGAAGGCTGAACTGGGTAATCTCTAAAGTCTCTCCCAATTTTATGATCCTATAACTCAGGCAGTGTCTCAATTAGAAATTCTAGTACTTGAGGCAAATGGGTCAGGGATTAGGAGAAAAAGAGGTGAAGATAATCTTAAGAGACTGAGATCTTGGAAACTGAGAAGAGTGAAAAAACTGGAGACCTCACAGTATGTGAAGAGATCAGTAGTTCAGATGAAGATTCAAAATCAAGTACTAAATTTATTGGAGGGAAAAAGAGAGTATCCTAGAGGTCCACCGATAACAATCACAAACATCTGGAAATCCAAGAATGTAGAAAACCTTAAGAAGGGAGATTTGAATAAGACAATGGAGAGCAAGGAGTGTGCTAACTCTTCTTCCTAGCCCATGCCTCAGATTGCTCACAAAAGAAGCAGCCAGCCTCAAAGAGAATGCCAAGGATGTTTACAACAGGCAAAGATTCAGAGGATTTAGTGGAAGGGAAAGGAAGAGAAGGAGAGTTTAGGAAAGGGAACGGCTAGGACTGATTTACTGGAGTAGAAAAGAGAATTGACATAGAAAATAATCATCATTAATCAACTACTGAATTCTAACAGATTCTAAATACCCCCTGTCACAACATAGGTACAAAGGCTTCCCCTCCTTCTAAATGGTAGTACTTGGGATTATTCACCAATCGCCTAGTGCTAGGTTTTTGGTTTTGTTCTATTCTTTTTCTGGACTCTATGGCCTCTTTCTCTGTCTCTACATCAACCATCTTGCCTTGCAGTGTAGCTCAGTGCCACCAGGTGGCTCTGTGGCCCTAGTCAGGGGAGTGGTAAACTGAGAGAAGAGCATGTATGGAGATAGTCAGACACAATTAGAGCTAAAAGGGGCTCTTTTCATTATTGTTTTTCATTCGTGTCTGACTCCTCAAGACCCCATTTGAGATTTATTGGCAGATACTGGAGTGGTTTATCATTTCCTTCTCTAGCTAATTTTACAGATGTGGAAACTGAGGCAAAAAGATTTGCCCAGGGTCACACAGCTAGCACATGTCTGAGGCTAGATTTGAACTCAGCTCTTCCTGACTCTAGGCACTCCTCTCCACTGCACCACTCACCTGGACTCTAGAGATCATCCTTCATTTTGCGAATAGAAGCCTATAAAAGGACTAAAAATATTCCAAAATCACAGGAGTTTCAAACCCTCAAAAACAAAAAACAAAAAACAAAAACAAAAACAACTTTTTTCCCCCAAATGTATAAAATGAGATCATATATGTGAAAGTGCTTTAAAAAGGCAAAAAACTTCAGAAAATTGTAGAATTAGACCTAGAAGGGACCAGGGAAGCCCTCTAGTCTAATCTCTCATTTTGCTGATGAAAACCATAAGGCCAAGAAAGACTGAATGACTTGTCCAAAGTCACACAATCTTTGTACTGACAGGAGAACTCAAATCCAAATCCTCTGACTTCACATCCAGAACAATTTTCTACTGTGGCACAGTCTATCCATTAAAATTGCACCTTTTTAAAGTCTGGATTTGTAATTTCAGTAGTGAAGAAAACTTACAGTGAACCTTAACTGAAAAACTTCCAATGCATATCAGCAACTATTTTGCAATTTATGATCTTAGAGATCCGTCTAGGGCTCAAACAGATGACAGCATTCCAGTCACATAGTCTGACACTATGTTCTACAGGCAGACCTTGAACTCATATTAACCTACCATCATGGCCCGTCCTATTTCCCCAAAGCTATGTTCCCTCTCACAACAGCAATGTGAATATAAAATCATAAAAATGGATAAGATGACTTCTTCAAAAACAACTTGCAATGCAACCTTTAGAGGTGTTCTTACTCTACTCTTTGGACCTCATTTGTAAGACTGTTCAGCTGTGGCATTCTGTGTTGGATGTTCTGAGGTCTTCTAGAGGTCCAGGAATCTATGTTCTCTGGGGCAGCTAGGTGGCACTATAAAGCACAGAGCACTGATCCTGGAAGACTCATATTCCTGAGTTCTAATGTAGCCTCAGAAATGAAGCTGTGTGATTCTGGGCAAACCACTTCATGCTATTTGTCTCAGTTTCTTCATCTGTAAAATGAGCTGGAGAAGAAAATAGCAAACCACAAGAAAACCACCATCTTTGCTGAGAATAGGATATACAGAAACAACTGAACACCATTCCATATTCTAAGGTCCCTGTCAGCTCTGATACTCTGTATACTATAATTCCAAGATTCTATTATTCTATAGCCTCTGATTCTGAGATTCTAGTATGCACCAAAGATTTCTGGTGCTCTGTGGAGTTGGAACAAAGTTGGACTGAGAGAACGAAGTAAAGCATGGTGGTGGGTGACGGGGGCAGGGACATAACAAGAACCTTGGCTATCTACTGCCTGGCCCTTTTCTTACAGTCACTCCCTCTCGATTCCCCTAGGGAAATGGCTTCCTATCCATCTACCCATCCTCCCATCTGATGTGTGCATAGCCCTCCCCAGCCCAGCTCTCTAACCCCTTCCTTTGTCTGGAGGACTCAGATGGATACGGTTCCCATTAACCCCTTCATGGCCTCAACTCTCCAGTGTGCAGCTGTCATACCTCCCCCTCCAAGAAGAGGGAAGAGTAGAGGGAAGAAGGCCGATGTGTAGGGACCCCCTCTCCGCCCCATAGTTAATCACAATTAGGGAAAGGCATGTCAACTCCAAGGCTGGCCTCATCCATCACCCAGCAGCCAGACTCAGCTAAGGGGGTGACCCAGATCCAAATGGCTCTGCAGGAGATGGGGGGAGGGAGAGGCCAAAGATGGAGATCTCCACCTTCCCCCATTTTGCTCCTAGGAAGATTTATCCCCTGGGAAAATCTGCAATATTGGCTCACCTCCACTTCTGCTTGAGCTTCCTCACCAGCACCTCCCTCCATCCCACCTCTCCCATAGACCTATCACAGATTCAAAGAACTGGAACACTCCTATTTGGGAGAAGCACTAAGACCCCTGATAAATGAAATAAGCTACTCAAGGTCACACAATGTCACTGGTAGAACCAGGATAAGAGCACAAATCCTCAGGCTTAGTTGTAGGTTCTTTCTATTCTATTCTCTTTTCAATCTATTAACAAGCAACATTTTTAGGCACTGATGTTGCATAAAGAGACTGAATAAGATATACTTACATGATCTAATTAAAAAAGAAAAAATACACTTTTTTTTCTGCTAAATGTGCACTGCTTGCTGTGTGCCTCCCCCAAGTCACTTCTCTCTGGACATTATTTTCCTTATCTGCAAATGAAATTGGAATTGATGGCCTTTGAGCTCCTTTCCAGCTCTGGCATTGTGCTTTAAGGTAACTTCCAGCTGTGACATCCTAAAATTTGTAGTTACTGACTCATGTCCAGTTTAACCCAACATGCACTTATACGACACTATGTACAAGGCGCATATACTGAGGTAAGAATAAGGAGTGTACCTATATAAAGGAAAGAATGATATCTCTTGGTCCAATGATAGGGGAAAAAAAAAAAAAAAAAACTTTTTTGAGAATGTAGGACCTGAACTGAGCTTTAAAGCATAAGAGGAATAAAGTTGAATAGGAAAAAACAAGATTTGGCATTTGAGGTCAGAGGTATAACAGGGATATGGAGGAAAGTAAAAGAAGTGGGGAAATTAACTGGAAACTAATAAAATTTACATGGCAGCGACCTTTATGTGTTTTTGGGAGCAATAAAATTTCAACCAAATAAGGCTGGAAAGATGGGTGTTCTCTGTCCGGCCCCTCCCTTCAAGTACAGGGAATGATTACTGAAGACCTCAAAGCAGGAAGCAACAATAATAGTAACTCCCTTTTATATGGAGTTTTAAGGAGAAGAGAATAAATATTTATATAGCATTGTATGCCAGGCCCTGCGCTAAGGGTTTTTACAAATATTTCGTTTAAGGATACTTTTGAAAAGTGACGTCATTACAACAACCCTGAGAGGTATAAAGGCCAAGAGGAAGGATCCAAGAACTTACAACACTGAATGTCAACACCACAAGGAACTTTGAAGCACAGAACGGCGCTGATGGGAGGAACCTTTTAGAATATCAAAGAGAACCGCGACCTGCCAGAGCAGCTTTAGTGCGGTGTGTGGAGACTTGACTAGGGGACTAAATTACTGTTACCCCCAGTTTTTGGCTGGTGAAGCCGCTAGGGGGCGGCACCTTTCCGCTTCGAAATCTGTGAAGACGAGTGAGGGGAGAGGGTGTTATGTGCGCAGGAGGGGCCAGGGAATGGGAAGAGGAGGGAACAGACGGCTCCCCTGGGTCCCAGCGAAGGCTTATTTCAAACCCATCCACACCTCCTCCCACACGGTTTCCCGGCGGGGGACCCAGTCAGACGGGAGGCGGGGGAGAGGAAGAGGGAGGGATCGTCCCTCTAGGACCCTCCCCCTCCTCTCCGGTTCGCTCGCCACAAAAGGGAAAGTGCCTGGGGCCGCCCTTCCCCCTCCTGGCATCGGATAATTAACTCGAAGCCAATAAAATGCTGATTGGGGGCCTTTGTGTGTGCGGGCGCATTGTCATGTAAAGCGGGGCCCTTTACAGTCCCGCTGCGCTAGCCGAGGTGGGGGAGAATTAGTGGGGGGAAGAGAAAGGGGGTCTGAGCACCCCCACCCCACCCCACCCCCTCCAGCCCTGCCCTGGTCCCAGCCCCAATTCCTGCCCCCGCCCGCCTCACGCAGCTGGTCCGAGCGCTCTAGCCACCTGGAAGCTAGCCGGGCGGGGCCGGGAGATCCCTGTGCAGTCTTCGAGAGCCAGCGGGGCCGCTGCCCGACGGCTCAACCATCTGCTCTTTCCTTCTTTTTCTTCTCATTCCTTTCTCTTTCTTCTTTCCTATTCTTTCCCTCATTTCCTTCCCCTTCACACCCTCTTTATTCCTTTTCCCTTTCCTTCTTTCACTACTTTCCTTCTTCATCTCCTCTCAGGCCCTCTCGTGCTTTGCCCAGTCTCTCCTCTTCGTCATCCAGAGCTCTCCCTTCTCCCCTGATAGGTTGCAGATTTCGCCCTCGTTTCATCAAGGAAGAGAAAGAAATCACTGATTGGGGTTTCTACATTCTGCAAAGGGCCTGCAGAACATTTGTTGGGGGCCGCCTCCTCCCAAGACTCGAGCTGCGGGGGGGGGGGCGGGGGCGGGGGAATCTTCTCCTCCCTGGACCTCCACAGGTTGGGTGTCTGCAGAAATCCAAAGGTCCTTTGGAATTATGTTGAAGGGTTACTGTGACTTCTATCAGTCAGCATTCTAAAAAATTATGTACTGAAAAGAACAATCTACGGGAGAATCAACTAGGACATTGTGAGAAGGAGTGGCCATAGAATCTGAAAATCCTCTCTGGGGGAGCACCTTTCTGATGTCTGCCAAAGATTGCTCCCCTCCTATTATTTCACACACACACACACACACACACGTCAGTCAACATTTATTAAACACTTACTATGTGCTGGACACTGCCCTCAAGATGCCATGAAAAAGACAAATCCTGTTCCCTACTTACAAGAAGCTCACATTCTAAGAAAGCACAGGAAAAACTATGAAGATACAAGATATGAATAGTGTAAAAGGGAGCACATCTCAGGACAAGTTGTAGGCTTTATGTCAGACACTTCCTCTAAGTGTTTTAAGTATCTGATCAAAAGAGTAGAGACCTAAAGAGCAAAGGCTGGGTGTCCAGCTGAGCAGGCCTTCCTTACCATCCCTCAATTTCCAATGTAATTGCCTCCATCTTCTTTCTATCCTTAGGACAGATGATATAAAATAAAAAAGCAAGCATTTTTTTAAACTCCTACTATGTGCCAGTTGACAGCTAGGTGGCACAATGGCTAAAATGTCTGGCTTGAAGTCAGGAAGATTCATTTTCCTGAGTTCAAATCTGGACTCAGACACTTAGAGGCTGTGTGACCCTAGACAAGTGACTTAACCTTTTTTGCCTCAATTTCCTTATTTGTCAAATGGCAAACAATTCCAATGTCTCTGCCAAAAAAATTTCAAATGAGGTCATGAAGAGTCCGACATAATGGAACAACATGCTAGCACTGCAATAGGCACTGGAGATACAAAGATACAAGTGATTGCAGGAATGTCTCCTGTCACAGTCATAAGAGAGCAGACTATATTCTTTCCCCATCCTCTGACTATCTCTAAAGCCTTCCCATCTTCATCTTCTTTATTCATACTTTTCTCTCTTCAGCTTTTACCTGGTGTATGTCCCAAGGCCATGTATTCTGGGGGGGATCCTGCTCTATGTGGCATTTACCCTGTATGGGAGGAAACCACAAGGGGTCTAATCTCCTAAATTCCTTTTCCCTCACAACCTGTTCTGCCCCAGGCCCAATTTAGGCACATGCTTGACCCACTTGGGGA
>JAJPUD010001809.1:299380-315372 GCA_023553655.1 Myrmecobius fasciatus
GAGAGAGAGAGAGAGAGAGAGAGAGAGAGAGAGAGAGAGAGAGAGAGCCAGGTAATCTTTAAGGCCCATTCTGATTTGTTCTAAGGTCCCTTTCAGTGTTGACATTGGTTGAGTGAAACGGAAATGATCTTAAGTGGTTAAATTAACATTTTTTTAAATGGTTAAAAAAAGAAATGAAGAAAGAGTGGAGGGATAAAAAGGGGATGGAGGAGGCAAAATATCACTTTCAACTAGATTTCTCTTTAAAACCTGGATCCAGTAACACTCCCCTTGGCAAGAGAGTAGTCCACCCCAGAAGGCAAAGCAACTCTAGGGGAGCCTTGCCAAGAAATATTAACACTTGGAATGATTCCCCTGAGCTTGGGAAGGCATTGGAGGGTCTGGGAAGAGAGCTTGGTGAGTGAGTGGTCAATGACAGAGGAAATCAGTGAGAGAGTTTGGGCTTAAAGAAGAGGGCTACTAGGAAAACCCTGGGAAATTTACTCTTCTTGACTCATCAGCCCAGCCTTATTCTCTCTGTTTTGAGTAATCTCAAGAGAATACATTCAAATTCTGGTCAAATTTTGTAAGATTTCTCCCCAGTTCAAAATACTATGAGACTCAGTAGCATCCTAAAGATAAAAGTATTAAGGAAAAGATCTTATTTGAAAATCTCAGGGAGGAGGATTTGGAGCATTTACAAATACTAGAATGAATGATGATTTCCCTCCACAATCATTTCATCCTTCAGAAAATGGAAGAGTTTATAAGAGGAAATTCTATTCTGTATCTGCTTCTTAACAAGAAAGGAAAGAATTGATTTCTGAGGTAGAAATAATAGGAACTTTAGAGGGAAGTGACCTAAGATTGAGAGACAAAGACAGAGACATGGAAAGAGAGGGGAAGGGGGAGGAAGAGAAGAAGAGGGAGGGAGAGAGAGAGAGAGAGAGAGAGAGAGAGAGAGAGAGAGAGAGAGAGAAGGAAAGAGAAGAGAAGAGAATCTGTAAAGACCATCAAGTATCATCTAAGAAAATTCTAGAATGGATCATTAAAGAGATGATTAATGTACATTTAAAAAAGGATCCCAAAAGCCTGCATACATATTGTCCTAGTCTATATTTACATCTCTTTGAACAGGAAAACTGGCAAATTAGGGGACTTCTATAGATATAGTTAATATGTTAATGCTATTAATGATTATATTAATTATAATAATTACTATAATTACTATAGTATATCAATCTAGATGAGTAAATTTAGTTAACCTAAAGTTTAGCAAAGTATTTGACAAAGTATCACATTCCATTCTTGTGGAAAAGAAGTATGGTAGACTAGCTGATGACATAAGTAGATGAATCCTGAGATGGTTGATTGGCAGTACTCAGAGAATAATCATTAATATTTCGATATGAATTTAGTGGGAAGTCTCCATGGAGTATTTGACTCTGTGCTGTTTAATATTTTTTATCAAATTTGCAGATGACATAAACCGGGGACAGTGGGGGGGGGTGACACCTGATGATAAAGTCCGTATTCAAAAAGGTTTTGACAGCCGGGTACATTGTGCTAAATGCAACCAAGATGAAATTCAATCACAACAAACATAAAGTCTTATATTTGGATTCAAAACATCAAAAAGATGAAGAAGTCTGGTTAGAATTGAGAGGAATAGTGGACTATAAGCCTAATAGGCATGAACAACATGATATAATAGCCAAAAGACCCAATCGAGAGGTGATAGTACTTCTAAACACTGAAATGGCAAGCTGCATCTGATATATTATATTCAATTTGGGACACTAGCAAAGCATTGATAAGTTGTAGCGTCCAGAGGAAGGCAACCAAGATGAAATGAAGAGTCCATGTCATATCATGAGGATCTTTCAAATTAGAGATGTTTAGTTTGGAGAAGATAAAGGTGAAGTAGGAGAAAGAGACTTTATAATTATCTTCGAGTATCTGTGAAGCTGTTTTAGGGAAGAGGGATTAAATTTGCTTTATTTGACTCCTGATAGACAAAACTAAAAACTAGTTCTCATATGGCAGTTACAAAGAGGGAAATATAAGCTCGATCTCAGGAAAATTTTTCCAAATAATTACTATCCAAAAGTGAAATAGACTGCCTCAGGATATAATGGAGTTTCTCTTCACACACACACACCCCATTAGAAGGTTAGGATGACAAATTAGCTGTTTAGTACTGGCATAAGGGTGGGGATGAAATCACCCTCATTCAGTTCATAGCACCTTGACTCGGTGAGATTAAATCAACTATCTTAGCTAGTATGAACAGGACCCACACACTTCCTTGAATCAATCAAACCATTTGTGAGATACTGTCACATCCTGAGCAGTTGATATAAAAGAGAAAGTTATTTCAGATTGGGGAGAGAGAAGACCCCTCTCTGAATTTGAGAGGCTAGAGAAAACATTTAAGGAAATACTGAGTCATGATAGAAAAGAGAGATAGCAAAGGAGCATCAATGGCTCTATAGGTATCAAGAGGGATGGGTGGAGAAGGAATAGGTCTTTTTGTAAGACTTCCCTGAATTTCAATTTACATCTCTGAAATACCAGTAGTACAGGAGATACAAATACAAAAACCAAAGACAAGGGGCAGCTAGGTGGCGCAGTGGTTAGAGCACCAGCCCTGAAGTCAGTAGGACCTGAGTTCAAATTTGATCTCAGACACATCCTAGCTGTGTGACCCTAGGCAAGTCACTTAACAAAAATTGAAAAAAAAAAAAAAAAAAAAAAAAAAAAAGACAATCTGTTCTGTTAAAGAACTTAAGTTCTAATAGGGAAAACAACATTCTTAGGAGAGTGGTGTCCACAAGAGGCACATCTGACCATGGAAGTTACTATGATGTCACTTGAAGTCATTGGAAAGTAAAATGACATATCCCATCCAGGAACAATGGTAGAGTTGATTTGAACATGGTTCATAGTTCTAGAACTGGACAGAGGAAAAGGAAGATAGCAGCCAGACAAAGAAAGAGTATAGGCACTTGGACAAAGGATTGTGGGGGAGTGAAATAAAGTAAAGCATAGGTGTGGTTTTTCTTGAAATAGTGTTTCAAGAGAGGCAATCATCAAGTAGGAAGAGTGATGACCAAAGATGGAAAAGATGAGACAAGGGAAGGAGAGCTGAACACAAAGGAACAAAGTTTTTCTAGTATTGCTGGGCCTGCAGAAAAGCTGGGTCTTTAAGAGGAGACTACCAGAATGCAGATAGAGTGAGTTAAAGACCTGCAATTGTTGGGTAGTTTGTCCTAAACTAAGTAATACTATTCAACTACTACTTTGCCCTGGAGTATTCATTAGAAAGACAAAGCAATTAACTGAGGTAGCACCCTAGCCTGAAGATCACTAGGCTAGAATTCAAGGCCCACTAGTCTCTCACTATCTATGTAATTTTTTTTTCCTGAGGCAATTGGGGTTAAGTGACTTGCCCAGGGTCATACAGCTGTTACTCATCTGAGAGCAGATTTGAACTCAGGTCCTCCTGACTTCAGGGCTGGTGCTCTATCCACTGCGCCACCTAGCTGCCCCCTATCTATGTAATCTTAAAGCAAGACATTCCTTTTGTTGAGATTTACTTTTCTTCTTTGGATAATAATACTTGCACACCAGCTCTGAAAAAGAAATGTGAGGTTCAATTTAACAATTATTTGCTAAGCACTTGCTGTACCGAAGGTACTATGTTAGGCACCAGATATTAAAAATATTGTAGTCCCTGTCCTCAAGCAGGTTACATTCTATAGGATGGGTGGGTAACATGTACAGTGAAAATGTGATAGTGGCTGAGAAGTAATCCAAATAAAATGTCCCTGAAAAATTAAAGGAAGAGATCATTTATGGTTGGTGAGAGATGTTGAAATCTGGAAGAAAAAAAGATTTTAGTTACATTTTACCAAGACAGAAACTGTGGAACAGAGACTGGAAATGACCTGCTCAGTGTCATACAGTTAATAAGTAGCAGCAGCTGGACTTAAGCCCAGGTCCACTGATTCCAAATCTGGTATTCTTTCCATTACATCATACTGAGCTATTATCATCACTCCAGTTACATAGGAAAAAAACAAAAACAAAAACAATAACAGGCTGAATCTCATCTCATGATGAGTGGGCTCTTCCCAGAAGGACCTGACTACAGAATAGCATGGAGAAGAGACTTGCTTTGAATCAGAGGAACTGGGTTCAAATCTCAGCTTTGGGTTTTTGTTTTTTTTTTTTTTCTGCCTGTGTGACTTTGGTCAAGCCACAACTTCTAAGAGTTTCAAAGGGCTTATCCTCAAAATCAAGTGAGATGAATTAAATGATTTCTAATGTCCTTTCCAGCTCTTAATCTAACCCTCCTTTGCTCTAGTGAATCCCAAGCTGGGCAGGGCTGAGAGCATCTGCAGGATTCTCTGTCCTCCCACCCCCAGCCCCCTCAGGGTGACCATGGCTCCCTGCTTTTGTCCTTGCTCTTTGTCTAACAATCTGTTTTACCTCAGGAAGATGAGCTTCTGGGAGCAGTCAGTCTGTTGTTTTAACTTAAAAACACAGATCCAGGCCATTTTGAGGGATGGGAGTGGGAGGGAGAATGTTGGAAGGAGGGGAAGGCAACTGTTTCCTGATTACCCTGGGGAAGGTGAGAAGGTCATAGAAATAGTTACAAAAAGAAGTCCTCTGTGACTTAGATCCTGTTGCTACTTTAAACACACATACACACACTCACACTTATACACTCACACACACTACACCACCACCATCAACAACAATAGTCATAAAACAGGAATTGAAAAAAACCTTAGAACATAGGATATTTAGACACAGGATATTAGAACTACATAGATCCTAAGGCATGAAATGTTAGAATTGAAAGGAGTCTTAAAAGTAGATTTCAACAAGTCTCCTCATTTATACATGTCAAACTATGCCTGATTTAAACGCTAAAATAGGTAGTAGTGAGAGTAGTAGCTTGGGGATTCCCTTACCTCACCTTTCATAGTGCAGATAAGGAACTGTTTATAAATACATGAGCTCAGTAAAGCCAGATTCTGAAACTGTCCATATTCAAAGGCTTTCCGAGAACCAATAACTAGCAATGGTGCCAATTCCAGAAGGCTGGACTGTATTGTCAAACAAACATTTGACATATAGCATGTCTGTTTTTATGTATTTTCCTTTCTGGCCTCTGGGCTTAAGGGCTTTTCTCTCCAACACAACATAGTAGGTATCATAATTATCACAGGACTGTTTCAGGCCTCTCAGCTAATCCAGGGTCCTTACCACAATGCCTGGAAACTCCCTCTTGCTGGGCAATCTCCTGACTCATAGCTCTCTTTCTTCATGGAGTACTCTTTTAGCTCTTTTCTAATCCTTGAGGTAACCTAGCCCTGTTCAGCCTTCTCCTCTTCCCTGGTAAAATGATGGACCCAGGATGCTCTCTAATCCTTAAGGAAGTAGGGTGTCAGGTGGACTGGGCCTAGTTAAACTACAGGAAAGAAGGGTTGGGATGAAGATAAGAGAATGCCTCTGGATTTTGAATCAGAAGACTTGTATGTCCTTGATAAAGCCATTTGCATGCTCTAAAATAATTTGGTCTTCTGTGAAATAACTTGTACATTGATCGAAAGGTCCTAAAGTCTATTTTCTCATAGTAACCCTATGAGGGGCCAGATAGGGGGCATACATAGTCAATGGAGAGTTGGGTCTGGAATCAAGAAGACTCATCTTCCTGTGTGCAATTCTAATATTCAAACACTTACTAGCTGTGTGACCCTGGGCAAGTCATTTAGCCCCATTTGCCACAATTTCCCTATCTGGAGAAGGAAATGGCAAACATCTTCAGTATCTTTGAAAAACAACAACAACAATAAAAAACCACCCACAAACCTAAATGGAGTCACAAAGAGACAGACACAACTAAACAACAACTCTATGAGAGATGCAATGATCGTTATCCCCATTTAACAGATGAGGAAAATTGAGACTCAGAGAGATGAGCCTACAATCTATTACAGCGTACATACTCATACGGCCAGTAATTGTCAGAACCCTAAAATGGTTCTACTCAGGGACTCGTAAGTCATCTGTTTCACCTCCTGGGCTCTGTGTTGGAACAGTTGATCTCTAGGATCTCTTGCAGAACTAATGTGATTCTTTCCATTGAAGGTCGATAGTCTCTTCTGGCTTGGTTGGTTGTAACATCATTTCCCAATACAGCCGGCTCTGTGACCAACCTTTCCTTTAAAGTCGTTGTTTAATTGGATGGCAAGTAGGCACGACGGGGCCCGGGGTACCTGGAGCTCTGCCCGGGAGCTGGGAACAAGCTTGTCTCTCTCCCTCTCCCTTCTCCACCTCTCAGCCCCCACCCTCCCCCCAAGCCCCGGGGGATTGAGAGGCGCAAACAGATGGACCGAGCCTGGCAGGGAGGGGAGGTGGGGAAGGGAGGGTGAGCTCCCGACCCGTGTCTCCGCTGACGGGCTCACAAAGGCCGCGCCGTCAGCTCAGCGCTCTGGGGGACTTTGTGCTGCGCCTTATCACCGCGCGCACACCCGCAGCCCTGCCCTGCCGGGCCCGCGCTCCGAGCTGCCCCCATTCACCAGCGCACAATGGGCGACTGGCGGCCGAGGTGCGAAGATTAATTGCCCAATAAGGATTGGAAAGGGGGAGGAGAAGTGGGGGAACAGTATGGTGGGAGACGCATGAAAAGGGGGGGCGGCCCCGGGGAGAGAGGAGGAGGGGCGCAATGAAGTGCGCAAAAGTTAATTTGATCTTCTGGCTGCAAGTTGTCCAGAGCGACCCAGACAAGGACATACCGGGGGGGGGGGGAAGGGGGAGGGGGGGGGGAGGGGGGAGAAGTGAAGGGGCGGGGTAGGGATGGGAGGTGGAAGAGAGAAAGAGCTCCCAGGAGCCGCCACAGGCGCTCATGGCCAACTGCCTCCTTGCTCGGGACTGAGCCATGGCCGCCAAAGAGAGTGCAGAGGAACGGGGCCAGTCAACGAAGAAAAGCCCAGAAGAGTTGGCGTCCTTAATGCGAATAGGAGATGGAGGGCTCCTGAATCGAAAGGGCAGAAAGTAACTGGAGGAAAGAAGAGCTCTAGGGCTCCCTCTCCCTATTCTTCTATGTTGTTCTCCCCTCAGAACCCAGCAGTTTTAACCCCAAATCCCAGATTCTTCCTAATATTAACACTCAAAAGAGAGAATTGGACAAACGACTAACATCTATGTTCTAATATCATCCGTTCAAAGAACCCAAAGCAGAAACACTGCTATCCAACTCATACTACCCAGACTGGGCTTCAAAAGGCCAAGGGTGCCTGCTGACTATTAATACTCTTCAGAACAGTATTGAGCATCATGTATTATATGATTCCACATAATCGCAGCTCATGGAGACATCCTAGCCGGCCCGGAATGAGCTTTGAGGTTCATAGTCCCAATTAGTTAAGGCTTCCAAAGGATGGAGAAGACTGGGAAGAAGCAGTTTCCGAGGGAGTGGTCAGAACGTTTTCCTCTCATTGGTGGATAGATGCTAAGGGGAGGAGCCTTATCCTCTAGTACCAGTCACCACCTCTGCAGAACGTACTAGAACTACCATCCTCCCACTATCCAGACTGCAGTCTCCCTTCTCCAATCTTCTTCTATTTACCTTTCTAGATACTTTGCTGGATTTTCTGGATCAAGTTCCATTCATTTCTACGATATAGTTTAACTTGGAGGATCATCATCCTTCTGCTTTGTTTATCCCATATTTGGATTTATAAAATTATAATCCCAAAACTCTAGAACAGGAATATAAACCAGTAGGATTTATGAGTCAGGAAACTAGGGTAATAGTTTTGACTCTATTAGTAATTCTCTTTTATTTTAAACAAATCACTTCACCTCAAAGAGTCATAGAATATCTAACTCTGGAATATAAGCTTAAAGGAGCATTGCAATATAGAATGGAACATTGCAATCAGATCATCACTTGACTCAATGATCCCACTCCCAGAAATTTACTCCCAAGGAAGGCAAAGACAAAGGGAAAGGTCTCATTCAAAAATATTATAACATTCTTTTTGGGGGGCAGCAAATGTCTGAAAAATTGTGAGATGCAATATTATAGTGCAATGAAAAATAAGCAAGATGAAGAAATCAGAGTAACTTGGAAAGTCTTGTATAAATTGATGCTGAGTGAAGTAAATAGAACCTGGGGCCCAATTATACCATGACCACAATAATGTAAAGGAGAACAACACTAATAGACTAAAATTAATGAAGGCAGCAACCAATCATGATTCCTGATGTTGAAGCACACTTTCCTCCTTTCTTTTAGAGTAATGATGGACTATAGGTAGAAAATGATGCATACATTCTCAGATTTAGCCAAATGTTGGTTTTTCTTTTTAACTTAATGCTACTTATTACAAGAGAAGATTCTATAAGGATGGGGGGGGTGAGCAATCACTGGGAAGTGACAGCAATGTCTACTTGACTACAATGACTACTAAAACACTGTTAAAGGAATTAAAAAAAAGATATGCAGAATCTTAAAACAGAATTATAGAATGTTAGCATCAGAAAGACCTCAAACATCATCTAAGTCCAACTTTCACATCCTATGTTTAGTGAACCTGAGGTCCAGAAAGAAGTGATTTGTCCAATATCACACAGGAGGGATTCAGTGGTAGAGCCAAGATTTAAATGCGGATCTCCAGACTTCTAATCTGTTTTACCAGTTTGATTCTACTAAAATAATTTATCTATTACATTCTTTGTAATAGTATCCAGATTTTGAAGCTACCAGGACAAGAAAAATACAGTCACCCTTAAGCCATATGCTGACACTCAGATATGTCCACCCACAAGCCAGTTAGAATTAGAAGACTGCTCCATAGTCAGGATCACACTCAAGTCCTCATTTCTGTTTCTGAATTCTGAATTAGGGGAAAGGATTCCAAAGACTGAGTCAGATCAAATATGAATTGGCCACTTATGACTCTGATCCACAGAATCTCAAAGCTGAAAGGAACTTCAGAAGATATTTAGTTAACCTCTTGACAAAATCTTCTACAAATGCACAATTGATTTATAGAGATGGGACACTCACTTCAGGAGAATAGTATAATATAATGAAAAGACCAGGAAAAGTTGGCTTCAGACAAGCAAGCCCTAAGTTTAAATCTGCCTTCCAATCATTTATTTACAAGCTGTGTGATCCTGAGCAAGTCATGTAATTTTTCTGAGTTTACTTTCCTTATCTTCAAGGAGGGTAGAATAATATAGTTTTGATAAGAAGACAGAATGGTGCAGTGGAAAGATTTCTGATTTGGGGGAGGAAAAAAGAAGGGAGAAATCATTTCTATAGTGCTTACAATGTTATCAAAACTTCACCAAGCACTTTTGAAAAATATTAGCTCATTTAGAAATATCTCATTTTTATCTTCACAACAATCCTTCATGGAAGGTGCTATTATCCCCATTGTGTAATTGAGGAAACTGAGGCAGACAGTGGTTAAGTGGTTGAAACTCAGGATTTTCTGACTCCAAGCTGCTTCTTATTCAAAAAAATCTAAATTCAAATCCTGACTCTGCAACTTATTTGGACAAGGCACTTTACTTTTCCTGCCTTTGTTTACTCATCTATAGTGAAAGGTTTAGAATAGATATCCTCTAAAGTTCTCTTCCAATTTTATATCTATGATCCTATAGGTTAAGGGAAAGAGACAGAAACAGCCTAAGTGCAGGGGAACCTGGGATGGCTCCTTGGAAAAGGCTGGGAGGGGTGAGAGCCAAGCCTAGGATTTATGGCCGCAATCAGAATAATGAAAAGAAGGAGCTGTGTCTGCCAATGCCCAAGGACCAGGGCTGCTGCCCTATTACCCAAAACGGTCCTGCTCTTCTTTCTTTAAATTAGCATGAAACATGCTGTTTTGCATGTGATTTGCATATGTTTTGCATGCTAATAGTTTTTTTTTTCCAGCATGCACCCAAATCCCCCCAGTCTCTGATCCATAGAACCTCTATGCAAGCTGGAAGGGATCTTAGAACATAGAACATTAGAGCTGGAAGGCAGCTGGGATAGCATCTAAAGCAAATTCTTAATCTGAGGTCAGTGGACTTTTTTTTTTTTTTAGTATTCTGATAATTATTTCAGTACAATGTTCCCTCTGCAAACCTATGTATTTTATTCTGTATATTTAAAAACATTATTCTGAGAAGGGGTCCATAGGCTTCAGCAGGATGTCAAAGAGGTCTATGACTCAGAAATAGGTTAAGAAACCTTAACAGAATGTTAAGTTCCGTAAAAGGAACTGAAGCATGATTTTGGAGAGAGACTCGACTGAGCAGCTGAGCCTGTATTTGGAGAAACTGGGGGAGGGGAGGGAAGGGGAGGTATAGATGTAGTAATGAGATTCAGGATAAAGTAAGAATACAATAAAGTCCCAACCCTCAGATTTCTTACCCTAGAAAGCAGAAGGACTAGCTGAGTCAAGGGTGAGTGCCCAGGGCTGGCTGGAATGATAGTCCCATTGTTCCTTGTACTGGTCAGACCACATCTATAGTATTGTGTTTCAAACTAGAAGCCCAGGTTTTGTAAATAAAATTTTATTTTTCCAAATACCTATAAAGATAATTTTTAACATTCACCTCTGCAAGACCAGAGGCCTAGTTTTTAGTGTCATATTTTTTTTGGAAAGACACTGAACAACTGAGGAATATCCAGAGGCAGTCGACAGAGATATTAAGAAATAGTGCCATAAGTGGATTGGTTCAAGTAAATTATCATTTTCCAACACTTGAAGGACTCTGAAAGAAGTTAGATCTGCTCTGCTTAGCCCAACAAAGGAGAAACAGGAGTAGTGGGTAAAAATCATAGAGAGGCTAGTAGAAGGAAAATATTTCTTTTTTTTTCCTTTTTGGGGTAACTGGGGTTAAGTGACTTGCTCAGGGTCACTCAGCTCAAAAGTGTTAAGTGTCTGAAGTCACATTTGAATTCAGGTCCTCCAAGACCCTCTATCCACTTCACCATAGCTGTTCCTAAGGAAAATGTTTCTAATTGTTAAGGTTGTTCAAAATATAAAGCATCTCTGTGGTGCTTGTGTGTTCCCCAAACATTGGAGGTCTTTGTAGAGAGGATTCCTTTTGAGGTATATGCTGGAAACTGTGATTCCTGACATCCCACTCCCACAAAACCAATGACTATGTCTCTGGGCAAAGGAAGAGCCATTTCCTGTACCCAGTCTATACCATGGGAAAAGAGAGGAACAGGCCTTCCATCCTCCCCCTAACCCCTCCTTTCCAAGCCTCAGTCTCAGACAACATAGCCCCAGCTGGTGTATCTTAAAGGGGACAACCTCACAGACTGAGCAAGCAGTCCCTCTGCCTGGGAAACAGAAGCTCTTAAATCAAGGCAGCCAGCAGGCTTGCTGAGGTGCTGCAAGCTGGGGCAAGCACCAGGTGTGCCCACCAGAGCCTGGGTGACACAATAGCTGGGCCCTGAATGTGACGGCTGCCCCAAAGCCAGCAGGTGGAGATGGGACATGAGTGGGGGGAATCTTTAGGAGGTAGGTCTTTTTCTTAGCATTAGAGTGGGTGTTCATGGACACTGAGAGCAGCTTTAGGCAGTACCAGGTGCTGGGCACCCAGCCCACATAGCTCTCTCTCTACTCAGGCCCCTTGTGGCCTGGTGCTGCTCATTTCCTGGACAATCTTTGAGACCAAGCAGCACCATGGGCTCAGAATTCTTGATTCTGTTTCTGGGGCAGGGTGCCTTCCAAGCTTTCCCAGGACCCAGCTTGGCCCTGGTCTTCTATGAGTCTACTTACAGAGTAATATGGCTTAATGGTTATTAGAGGTCATGTAGTCTAAATTCCCTACTTTATTTACTTATTAAATAATATTTTATTTGTTTTCCTAGTTACATGTAAAAACATTTTTCTTTTGGTTATACGTGAACATTCTTTTTTTTTTACATAGTTTCTTATAAATCATGTTGAGAGAAAAATCAGAACAAAAGGGGAGAAACCATGAAAGAGAAAAAAAAAGACAAAAAGATGGGGGGAAAGTGAACATATTATGTATTGATTTACATTTTGTCTCCATAAATATCTCCCTAGATACAGATAGTGCTTTTCATCCAAAGTTTACTGGATCACTGAACCTCTGAGAAGAACCAAATCGATCATAGTTGATCATCAAACAATCTTGCTATGCTGGGTACAATGTTTTCTTGGTTCTGCTTGTTTTGCTCAACATCAGTTCATGTAAATTTTTTAAGCCTTTCTAAAATCAATTTCTTTAACATTTTTTATAGGACAATAATATTACATTACTTTCATATACCATAACCTATTCAGTCATTCTCTAATTGATGGGTATATACTCAATTTCCAATTCTTTGCCATCACAAAAATAGCTATTCCAACCATTTTTGCACATGTGAGTCCTTTTTCCTCTTTTATGATTTCTTCAGGATAAAGACCCAGTAGTGGCACTGCTGGATCAAAGGGAATGCATGATTTGATAGCCCTTTGGGCATAGTTCCAAATTGCTTTTCAGAATGGCTGGACCACTTTACAACTCCACCAACAATGTAGTAGTGTTCCAGTTGTCCCACCATTTATCATTATCTTTTCCTGTCATCTTAGCCAATCTGAAAAGTATGAGCTGGTACCTCAGAGTTTTTTTAATTTGCATTTCTCTAATCAATAGTGATTTAAAGTATTTTTTTCTTTTTCTTTTATTTTATTTGCATAACATATGTGTGGGTAATTCTTCAACAATAACCCTTACATAGCTTTCTGTTACAAATTTTTCCCCCCAACTCCCCACCCCTCCCCTAGATGGCAGGATATCCACTACATGTTAATTATGTTAAAATATTGGCAAATCGAATATATGTATACATATTTCCAAACTTATCATTGTTGTGCAAGAAAAATCTTATCTACACAAAAGATATATCAGATAAAGGAAACACAATGTAAGCAAACATCAATCAAGGAGTATGAGAATGTTATGTTGTGGTCCACATTTCACATCCCTCTCTCTGGGTGTATATGGTTTTATTCAGTGAACAATTGGAGGTGGTTTGAAGCATTTCATTGTTGAAGAGAGCCATGTCCATCAGAATTGATCGTCATATAGTACTGTTGTTGCCGTGTATAATGATCTCCTGGTTCTGCTCATTTCACTCAGCATCAGTTCATGTAAGTCTCTCCAAGCTAGAGTATTTTTTCATATGATTAAAGGTAGCTTTAATTTCTTCATCTGAAAATTTCTGTTCATATCCTTTGAGTAAAGACAATTTTTAATATTCATTTTTAAAAAAATTGAGTTCCAAATTTTCTCGTCTTTCCATACCTCCTCCCTCCCTGAGACAATAAGTGATTTGATATAGGTTGTACATGTACAATAAAATATATTACCATGTTAGTCATGTTGAGAAAAAAGATTCAGATCCTAAGAAAGAAAAAAACATGAAAAAATAAAGTGAAAAATAGTATGCTTTGATCTACAATTCAGACTCCATCAGTAACATTCTCCATTATGATTCTTTCAGAATTGTCTTTGATTATAATATTGCTGAGAGTAGCTAAGTCATTCACAATTGATCATCATAAGGAATTGCTGTTATGATATAAACCATTCTCCTGGTTCTGCTCATTTCACTTTTCATCATTTCATATAAGTCTCTCCAGATTTTTCTGAAAACATTCTGTCTGTCATTTCTTGTAGCACAGTAATATTCCATTGCAATCATATACCACAACTTGTTCAGCCATTCCCCAGTTGATGGACATTCCTTTGATTTCCAATTATTTGCCACTCTAAAAGAGCTGCTACAAATATTTTTGTACAAATAAGCCCTTTCCCCCTTTTTTTGTAAATCTTTTTGGAATATATACCTAGTAGTGGCATTGCTGGGTCCAAAGATATGCACAGTTTTATAGCCTTTTGAACATATCAACTCCTCAATTTTAAAGAAAAGCAAACTATGGAAAAGAAGGAAAATGACTTGTTTAATGAGGTCATACAACAAACCAATGGTAAAACCAAGACCATATAGACTTTCATGCAACACATATCCTTGATGGCTAAACAAAGCCCTTCCCTCTAGCCCTTATTTCTCCCATCTCTCATCCTTTCTCTAATACTCCCATTCACTTAACGACCTGCCTCCTTGTAGTCTTCACATTTGATGCATTGATGCTTGTGTCGGATCTTATTAGTCATATGACTAATAATATATGTAAAACATTTCTTTCTCTGATGTCGATTTTCTCATCTACAAAATGTCAAGGTTGGACCAGATTATCCCAAAGGTTCCTTCTAGCTCTAATAATAACTGATTTCTATATGGTGCTTCAAATTTTCCAATAATTTTAAGTCTATTGCTTTCCCTGGTCCCCAGGGAAATCATTTGCATTAGGTTTAGGTTTGCTTCTCACAACTATCCTAAGATAAGAACTATCACATGCCCATTATATAAACGATGAAACCAGGACTCAGAAATGTTATGCAATTTACCAGTGTTTATGCGGCCAACTATTATCTGATGAAAGATTCAATCCCAAGTCTTCTTGACATCAGATCACACGCTCTTTCAGCTATACCATATTGCCTCTCATATACTAGGACCTTCTAACTTGTAAAATCTAATATCAGAAACTAAAAAGGACACAATAATTGGTTCCAAATCCTGGGCTGATGCTTAGCCCAATGAGCAGAGCAGTGAGGGCTGAAAGATTCCAGAGGGAAAAGGTATCCTTATAGGATCTGAGTGACAAAGGAAGGCTTCATTGGAAGAGCCTAAGCTTAACCTTCAAAGGCAGCTAAGCAGAACTGAGGAGGGAGGACTGTTCAAGTAGATGAAAAAAGAGCAGAGTCAGGAAAACTAAAGGTAATTCTAGAGGGCAGCAAGGATACCTGTTTTCAGCAGAAGGACTGTGTATCAGGAGAGTATAAGAGGATTCTCAAGCAGGACAGGAAAATCAGAACCTTTTATCCCCAGAGAGGGAGTTGAATTTTAGTGTGTGGTCACCTCAGCATAGGCCAGATAAGAAAATACTGTTAAGTTTTAGGAAACTTGCTTTCAAATCTGTGCATCTGAAATAAATTGTTTCTCCTTCTGGGCTTCAAGCTTCAGTCCAGCCTTTAAAATGGGGCTATTAATCCCTTCTTTGTCATATTCACATAGGTGTTATGAGAGTCAAATGAGAATGTCAACAAGCAAGTGCTTTGCAAAAAAAAAAAAAGGGGGGGGGAGATTGTTATTAGAGTGTAGACCTTCCAACTTCTCCCCTTCCTCTTCTCTGACTTTCTATTCACATAATCACAGAATCTCTCATAGAAAAGGAACATTGGAATTCAAGGTCAACAATGTTAAAATTGGTCCTCCAGTGCAACTCCTTTGTTTTACAAAGGAGGGAATTAAGAAAAAGCAATAACTCCACAAAAATTAGACAGGTAGCAAGAGAGTTAGGATGTCTTTACATCATGTCAGGTAACATAAGCAAATGGTATAAAGATGGAAAGGAAAGCTAACCCATTGGGTGACAGAATTCAAATTTTAAAATGACCTGAACAAATCATTGGGTAGAATCTAACAAAATGAAATTTAATAGAGATAAAGATAACATCTTTCACTTAGGTTCAGGAAACTGATTATACAAATACAAGATTATATAAGCATTGATTTAGAATTGGACCATTTCTAGAGATGCAATCCAACTCCCTCATTTTATAGATAAGGAAACTGAACAGAAAGGTCATCTAGGTGGGAGAAACATTGGTAGGCACAATTTGTGTAAAAAAAGATCTGTATGAATCAACAGTTTGAATTGGTATCCCAAAAAAGCCAATATGATTTTGGGCCTCAAGAGAGTTACTTTTCTAATATTAAGAGATTATGACCCCACTGTATGCTGAGAAAGAAAGGAAGGAAAGAAGGAAGGAAGGAGAGGGAAGGAAGAAAGGAGGGAAGAAGGAAGGAAGGAAGGAAGGAAGGAAGGAAGGAAGGAAGGAAGGAA
>JAJPUD010001809.1:315382-325392 GCA_023553655.1 Myrmecobius fasciatus
AGGAAGGAAGGAAGGAAGGAAGGAAGGAAGGAAGGAAGGAAGGAAGGGAGGGAGAAAGGGAGGGAGGGAGGAAAGAAAAAAGAGAGGGAAGGAGAGAGGGAGAAAGGGGGAAGCAAGAAGGGAGGGAGGGAAAGAAAGAGGGAGAAAGGGGGAGGCAAGAAGGGAAGGAGGGAAGCTTCAAAGGAAGCAAACTAGAAGTGGAAGAAGGAGTGATATTTTTAGTCTGGAGCAAAGAACTCGGGAAAACGATAGTTGTATTCAAGTATTAGAAGAGGAATTAGGGTTATTTTGTTTAGCCTCATGAGGCAGAACCACAAATCATGGATGGAAGTACTAAAGAAGCCAGTTTAGGTTTGATATCAGGAAAGACTTTCCAACAATCCAAGCCCTCTGAAAGTAGACTGAGCAACATCACTGAAGGTCTTTAATTAGAGATTAGACAATTATTTGTCTGCCACGTTATAGTATAGTTCTCTTTTTAGGCATGGGTTGGATTGGAGGGGGTAGCCCTTCTCCCAAAGTCCTTTTCAACTTTCAATTTCTGTGATTCTATGTCTGCTATTCAAAGTGTCCCTTTTTACTTTGCCAAGCTCTTTGAGGAAGAGATCACAAATGCTACTGTTGCTTCCTACAGAAGATGACCAGATATTCGAGGCTTGACTTCTGAAGCAGAAGAAATGTAGGGATGCTAGAAGTAAAAAGATAGGGTCTACACTATTGCATTTTGGGCTGATACATGCCGGTCATTGTAAATGAAAATGGTGATCTTAACCCACTTTTATTGGAGCCTATGCCCTGAATTCTGCTTCCAAAGATGAAGATATATTCTTTTCTACTTGTCTACAAGGTTAACCTTGTGTCCAAGGTATAGGCTTGCATTGTGATTGTTGGAAGTCAGGAGTCAATCTGGTACTCTGGGGCTGATTCTGGAGATAAGTAGGTTCAGTCAGAAGAAGGAATCCAGAATCAGCTTTGTACTAAGACATAGGTACTAGATGGAATGGGACATCCCTAGTGAGTCTTTGTAACTGGTAGAACTCCCAGGCTCAGCCATTTTTGTCATTAGTTAAATAAAAATACAAATGATGTATGAATCCTAAAGCAAATGGCATCTTTTGTCTTGGAGTTCTGTACTCAAGAAGCTCTTGTGTTAGCTAGACCAGTCTTGAAGTAAAGATGGGTACTGGATGGAGAAGGCTTCTGCCTTGTTCTCTGGCACTCACGCTCTTACTCCCTCTGTGTCCTTACTTGGCTTGTTTCTGCTTGTGCCTTTCTGGCTGGGCAGTCCACTTGTGGACCTAATGAACTGGCTGGCATCCCTGGCCCAGCTACGCCCTGACAGGTGCTGTGTTAGCAGGGGCTACCATTCCTGCTTTGGCCTTCTCCTGTTCAAAAATGGAAGAGGAAGGGGGAAAAATACTGGGCACAACCAGGTGACAAAATTGTAGTTAATTAATCTTCTAGGATCACTTCCATGCTTCTTCAAATCTTAAGTCAGAGTCATTGACTCTTCTACAAGGAAGAGGTGCAGTCCAACCATTCATTGCCTGCTTCCATGCAAAGCTGTGATTACCAATCATCGTGGGTGGCCATTTTATTCCCAATAATCCCTAGGAAAAGGAACTCTATGCAGTCATAGACTAAGGGCAAAACAACAACAATGAACTAGAAATCAAGAGATCTGGATTATTGATTCTGACACTAATTCATTATATAATATTGGTGAAGTGTCTTTCCATATCTGGGTCTCAGGTTCCTATTCTGTAAAATTAAGTACCAAATTATCTCTAAGTTTCTTTTTAACACCGACATTTTACATTTTAAAGGCCCACATAGTTCTAATATTCTGTGCTCTATTAAAATCCCTTCCACATTTAGCATTCTTTGACTAATGTTTCTCACTAGTTCTTTCTGATATTTCACAATTTAATTTCACAACTTCCCAAGCTGAGGAAGTTCTTTGGATCTAACCTTGGGCCATTCTAATGCAACAAGAGCTAATGTTTTCTTTCCTTGTCTTCAGTGGAGACAAAGAATAATAGATCACTATTCCTGGAATTACAAACCATTTGTGTGTACTGACCAGTTTTCAGTAGCCTAGGCTTGTTAGCCTAATATACCTAATACACCTAATACATCAGGCTAAAGGTTAATATAAAAGATGATTTTTAAAAATCACAATGCATGTAACAGTCTTTAAACATCTCCTTTCCATATTATCTTATTTCCTCTTTAGGATAATAAAAAGAATATTAGTAGCTCATGTTTCTGTGTGGCTTTAGAATTTCCGAAGCACTCTCCTCTCAACAAATTTTGAATTAGCTCACATTGTAGCTCTTTTTTTTTTTTTTTCAGTCACGTCCTATTCTTCATGACCCCATTTGGGGTTTTCATAGCAGGGATATTAGAGTAGTTTGCCATTTCCTTCTTCAGGTCATTTTTCAGATAAGGAACCTAAAGTTCCTTAAGTGACTTGCTCAGGGTCACACTGCCTGTAAATGTCTAAAACCATATTTGAACTCAGGTCTACCTGGTTCCAGACTACTGCACCACCTAGCTGCCCTCTCCTCATTTTGCCAACAAGCAAACAGACTAGGGAAGGTGAAATGACTTGCCCAGGATGATAAAGCTGGTAGATGATTAACCCAGGCCAACTGGACCAAACTGACCTCTAATCTGTGAATGGCTGGAATCAGATACAGCAGGCTAGAGATAGGAAAGTCAGGAATCAAAAAGAAGTTTAATTTCAAAATGAGGGAAACAGCTTGCAAGCGAAGTCTTCCCTCATAAAAAGGTGGGCTCACCTGTTTATGTCAGGGGTAGAGTTTTTAAGAGTGAAAACCACAAACAAACTGACTACAACATAGGCATTGTTGGGTCCATTACTGGACAGTCTCCAAGCCCACATCTGGACCACAACAAACAGTCTCCAAATCTTTAGGGTCATTGATCCTTGTGGTTTGTTCATTAGGGGGCAGAATCAGGATTAGCATGACTGGGAGCTGCAGCAGGGTATGTGGTTCAGTTCACTTGGCAGGGGATTGCCTAATTCAGGGCACAGCTTGCTTGCTGAGTCTTAGCTCAGAAAAATGGGGTATATGCTAATAGTATTTTGATATTTCCCTTTTTTAGCAAAACGGAGGTCTGAAAGAACCGCTGCACTTCTGGCCAAACAAGGAGAGACAAATATAAACCATGAGACCAATGGGGCCAGGACAAAGTGTTGTCTTAAATAGGTCTTGTCTAGCCATTATTTGCTTGTAAGTAGAAAAGGGGGGGCAGAGAAAAGAATGTAGAGAGAGACTATGTCAACACACACTTGAATCAGGGCACAGGTAGTTGGGCACACAACAAATTGGAAAAGTAGAAAAAACTAGGACAGTACACTCAACCCTCTTTGAGAATTTTGGGACAGCTGTTTCATCTGGATTTCAGCTGCTTCTGAATGAAGCTTGAGGTTCCTGGGAGCTCCTGCCATCCATTCAGGAGCAGGGGCCTTCTTCAGATGATCCAGGAGTCCACACTCCCAAGTTTGGCAGCTTTGGGAGTAGTCAGAAGGATCTGGTAGGAGCCCTTAGAAACAGTGATTTACAACTGTGAGAAAACTTCTTGCATCAGTCTTTGGATCTGAGTTTCCCGTCAGCATTTCTAAAGAGTGCATAGAGATAGTCCCATTTTCCAGCCATGGAGGACTAGGTTCAAACAGTGTAATAAGGTTTTCTCACAATTCCCATAATTATATAAATACATTGTCAGGTACAGGTCAAACTACTTGGAGGGTTCACAATGGACCAGTTTTGAGAAAGCAGATTTACATGAATTCTAATGACCCATTCCTAATGCCCATTTAACCAGTACATTTTGAGTTCCAGCTTTCTCATCTGGTCCCAAGATATCTTTTCTTGGACAATAGACTTTATTCTTAGAAAGGCTCTGATAATGGCTCCATTTCTGTGACTCCAAATCAAGAGGTTCCTAGATAATTCTGACAATACAATTTAATAAATTTTTTGTTTTCTAATCCAAATTTTATAATTTAAAATGTTTCTGTACCAATTTCTATTTCTGTCCTTACCTAAATACTGTCCTTGATATAAGAATCCTTAAAAATTTGCAAGGGTTCAACTGTGAAATGAACTCTTCTGCTCTTTAATATTATCAGATACCTTAAAAATGGAAAAATAATTTCACTTTCTTTTCCATTATCAATACAATTTATGTGTCAAATTCACTTAATCCTTAATTAATAAATTGTTAATCTAATTTTGAGAACTTATCACTAAAGCATACTCAAATCCTAAATTTTCATGACAGATAAATTTGGAAGGCAGTCATATGCATATATATATAGTTCTCAGAGAAAAGTCTAATCCTGTTGCTTTCTCAAAATTTACTATTCCATTTATTTAGAAAACTTTTTACATCTTCGTCTTATTCTTGTTTAATCATTTCCCCCTGAGGAGGATATCATCCCTATCTTATTGATTTATCATATGTTTAATTTTTTTAACCACTCTATATAGTTCCAAAATAGCCAAGAATTTTCAAATGAAAATTCAATATTAAATTTGTGTTCCAGTATCAATCTATTATTTAAAAGATTTAGCATTGTATGTATAATACTTCTTGATTATAGAAATTTTCTATAAAAGGAAAAAGAAAGCACAGTTATAACCATGTCCTATATCTTAATGGGAGGCAGGGAGAAACTCTCTTAGCTCTGTAAGATTCCAGGCATGAGTCATTTTTGACAACCAATTACCTAGTCATAGACTAGTTTAAAGCAAGGCTCAGAATTAACCAGGTGGGGAAATTTCTTTACAGAAATTTTGCTATTGCACAATGTAGAAATAAAGTCATGATGATCCAGCCTTAGATCACGCCAAAATTATCCCCCAAACTTTTCGCAGGCACAGCTATCCACCTTTAGCACTTCCCAGACTGCAACAATGCCATTTTCTACTTTTGGCTTCATGACAATTCAGATAACTATCCCTGTAATCAAAGTTCAAAACAATAGTAAATTACAGTCCCACAAATTTTTACTTTAAATAGCAAAATTTCACTAACCACAACTTGGGGCTTGAATAACTTTACTGATATTTCCCTTACAGTTAACATTTCATTTATCCTTTACTTAAAAATTAAACTCCCCATATTCTGAGACTTCAGACATGCAGCAAATTCCTCATCATTGACTCATCATTAATATGTTGAAACTACCTCGTTAAATCACCCTATACACTTCTGTAATAGTCAAAAATTTTCAAATGAAAATTCACTATTAAACTTATTGTTATTATCATTATCTGTTTTATAACCAAAAATACCTCATTAAATATTTAACAGCTTTCAAATATCTATTTTTTATCACATAATTTTAAAAGCCTAATTTATGTGTAACAGCATCAAATGTATAAGTTTCCTTGTCTAACAACATATCTGTTACAATGATTTCTCAAATTTCACAATATAAGAGAATTTAGAAATACAATAATAAATAGTATCATGTGCTTAAAACAAGAAACAAAACTTCAGATGACATCAATTGTGTTTCCAAATTATCCCATACAAAAATTATTAGTCTTGTTACCTTTGGCATTTTAATCCATGTTAGTTATTAGGCATGGAATAATTGCATTCAATTAAAGTAATATGCATATATAATATAATATATAATAATATAATGCTTAGCATAAGCCAGTCACTGTATTAAGCACTTTATGATCATTATATTATTATGACGTTACAACAACCCTGGGAGGTAGGTACCATTAATATTTTTCACATTACAGATCAGGAAACTGAGGCAGAGATAATAAAACTTGTTTAAGATTACACAGCTAATAAATTACTGGAATGTAATTCATGTTTTCCTACATTTTTCCAGCATTTCTTTCAATACCTGTACTTGCTAATGTGATCTGGGATAAGAGGGGCTAACAGGGAAGGGGTTTCTGGCCTGGAGGAGTCACAGAATTCTCTTTTCATGGTAAAGGAAGGGTTAACAAGAAGTGGCTATAAGGTACAAACTGTTACACTACTTTTTTTCCCTTTCTTTACTTGGGATTATTTCCAAACTAGCTGCTTTCCTTCATTGCTCTAGAACAATAAAGCTATCTATCTTCAAAGGAAGTGCCATCTACTTTTAACTTTTATAAGAATTTAATTCTTATTTTTCCTTTATAATACTCCAAACTTACTAAAATATTTTAAAAGATAGGGAGTTCCTGGAATTACCAAAAGTCTCAGAAGTTCTCCCCTGCAATCTTAAAAATGATAAATCTTCAAACTCCCTAATCTGCTAAAATGTTTTTAGAAATTTTATAATTTTTGATTATCTGACTATTATTGCTAATCCAATATATTCAAAACTGAAATTACTGGAGGAAAAAGTGTCTTATAGGTTTCTTTTTTTTTCTTCTCTCCTTTTTCTTATAACTAATCTCTCTTGTGGAAGTTTTATATATATATATATATATAACTAATCTCTAAAGTGGAAGTTAATCCTGTTTACTGGGACAATTGCTTTAAGTAGGAAAGTTCATTAATCTTTCCCAATGTTCTAAACTCTAGCAACAATCCTTAGAAAGTTTGGCAGGGTTTTTTTTTTGTTTGTTTGCTTGCTTTTGGTTTGCTGTATTTTAAATCTTTCAAGGTAATAAAATCTACAAAGAACACAAATACGATGCAGACATTTTACAAAGACACAAACATAGACAAAACCGTTTTGTGACAGTTCTAACACAAAGAGTTCTAACAAAGTTCTAATATACAGAGGCACAGAGCACTCTCTCAGCCTGCGTAGGAGAGGGCTGGGGGATGGCAGGAGAGATGGTGCAAAGCCAGAACAGAACAATAAGAACCTCCTGATCTTCATAGGTTGGAGCCAAATGGAGCCGACAAGAACAGCTGGTTAGAACACAGCTTGTAGAAAGGCTATCCTTACCAGAGTGACCAGAGATGAATCAGATCCTTGGAGTGCTCATAAAAAATGGCAAGCTTGACCAATGCAGGAGCTCAGAGACTGGAGCAGGGTCAAGGGCACAGGACCTACTAGATGAGGGGGGTAAGACACCCCACAAAAATACATCTTCAGTAGTGCTTAGTGTGTTCCCAATGACACTAGAGAATCCAATAATCTGATTTCATGTCCAATCCCACCAATTAATGCAACTGAACTAAAATGGCCTCTAAACTGTGGATGGTCAGATCCAACAGAGTAGGCTAGATAGAGACAGGAGAGTCGGGAATCAAACAGAAGTTTAATTTCAAAACAAGGAAAACAACTTGCAAGCAAGGAAGAACCAAGACACATGTGCCAGGGGCTAGCCCTTAATTGAGGGAACCCACTTTAGTGTGGCTGAACCTTGATATATATTCGTGGCTAGACAAAGAGTCAAATAGTTAGTATTGCAACAATAGCAAGACATACTAGCAACAGTGAGGCAAGATTGTCTAGTGACAAAAAAAAATCCATTCAAAGCAAGGCTTCATGTCTGAGCCTGCTGGTGCTTGCCCGAGCTCAGGGACCATCCATCCTGTGATTTAGTCGCAGCAGTGGTCATCCAAGGAGCAAGTGCAAAGCTAGCTCCTGGACCTAGCCTCCTAGTAGTCTGAAAAGGCATCTCTTATAACCCTGTTAAGTCCTTTAACAGCATAAGACTCTGCTTACTTATCTACAAAATAAAGGTAATAATTCTAGTCCTGCCTCCTCACAGAGTTGATCTGAGGATCAAATGTGCCAGTGAGTACTTTGTAACCATATAATAACAACTTACATTTCTATAGTTTTTAACCAAATATTATTGTTATCATTTTATTGATGAGGAAATTGAGGATTAGAGGGCTTAAAGAGAGATGGTGAGGGTCAGAACTGAAAGCAGAAGCCTCATATTTCCTGGTTCTAGGTCTAGAGCTCTCCCCAGTCTTCCATGCTAACTGTCATGTATTAATCACTCTATATATATGTTAAGTACCATTGCTATCATGCTGAAAATGGGGGAATAGACTAATGGGACAACTCCAGTTAACATAACTTTCCTAGAAAGAGATTTAAGAGGGTAGGGCTAGAATGTGGTTCAATATTTAGAATAAACCAATCCACATGCAAATAAACCTTTTAAAGACAGAGTTTTACTATTAATTCTATCATTCAGATGGAGACATGATTTCTCCAAGGTTACACAGTAAGCTATTGAAAAAGTAAATTAAACACTGATAAAAATAAATAAATAAGTGGATCCCAATTCTCCTGTCTTTTTGACTAGTTCTATTTTATTTGCAGGAAATATTTCATCAATGCTCATTGTCACTTCTCAATAATTCTCCTCTCCCCATTCCATCTGTCTAATCATATATGTCTCATTCCATACCTATCGTCCCCCATTTCTGTGCCAAGAAAAATATATCTTAATATACTTCACTTTTGGTATTCACAATTACCTTATATTATTCACAATACCAGTGCTGGGCATAGTTGTCCCAACTACTGATGTCAACATTTTAACTATGAAGATTGAATATACGGAATGAGCTGGTAGAATCATGTAAGTTATGCAGATTGGTAATAATAATACCATTTTTTGATGCTTTTTCTGGATGGGCTGCTAGAGATGTCACAACTAGTCTTCAAACTTCTGCCTTCCAGAGAATCAGTAAATAACCCATAAATCCCAGGCAATCATTTCTCAGTAGTTCTATGTAACTGCATATTTCTGTGGAATTATGAGATTGTAAACTTCTTCACAAGAAATCCTGTTTGTATCTTAACTTTATGTCCCTACCATGCAGAATAAGGCCTTGAAGGTAGCAAGTACTTAATAGACATTTGCTTAATTGAATTGTTGAAAATATTTAATTGCAAAATGGAATATTAAAATACTTAAAATAAATCTCTAGAAAATTTCATTTTTAATAATTCCCTAAGTAAAACAACAGAACAATAACATTGTATTTAAATGCAAATGGGTGGCAGGGCACAAGAGGAAAATTAGAAACCTGTTGCCTCAATCCAATCATCTAGCTATGAAGTACATAAGGCTTTGTGCTTGGAATATATAGTAACTAAGACCACCTGGACATATGATTTTGGATTGCCAATTACTACCAGTACCATCATCAACATTAGTATCCTTGTCCTTATTGCTACCATCATCAACACTGACCATCATTATCACCATGCACTCCCCTACCAATATTACCAACATCACCTTCGGAGTCCCCAATGACATCATCATTATCATAACTGTCAACACAATCATCCCTATCATTAACATTGTCCTCACTGTCAAAATCATCACCATCAATAACGTTACCAGGGCATTCATCACCATCATTGCTATGATCACCATAACCTACATCACTGTCATTATCACTTCCCCCATTTCTATCATCATCCTCACTGCCTTCATCATTAGCATCAGTATTATCACCATCATCATCATCATCATCACCAAAGGCAAAGGCAAGGCAGGCATTAAGCATTTATTAAGCACTTACTACAGTCCTGGGTATGTGATATGACAGTGTTTTCATCATCTCCATGACAATTTCTATATCCACCATTATTATCCCCAATCACCATATAATAATGGTTATATTACCGCTGCCACCACCACTTTGGGAAGGATGAATGATAGGAAGGGCAGTCAAATCCTTTAGTTTTTAATGTCAGTTATTACGGTTAGAGGTAGAGGAAGAGTATATTGGCTGAGCATACATATATGCCAGATCTTCAGGCCCTTTTAATGCAACAGATGAGGATTCTGCTTCCTTCTTCTCTTTTCCACATCTATCTGAATGACTGCTTAGCAACTAGCAACTGAGTCATGATCAAAACCGCCTTGGAGAATTTGAATGACAGTGGCATTTCCCCCATTTGAAAGTACCTACACCTCATTTAGAAGCCTCCCATCTGCCTCTACCCAATTACTTATAACATATGGAACAATACATTTAAGAAGCAGTTCTCAGATTTTTTGTTCTCAATATCCTTTTAGATTCTTAAA
>JAJPUD010001809.1:325402-386331 GCA_023553655.1 Myrmecobius fasciatus
TAGATTCTTAAAATTTATCAAGAATGCCAAAGAACTTTTCTTTATGTGGGCCATATCTATCAATATTTACCACATTAGAAAGTAAAACTGATAAAACTTAAAATGTTAATTAATTAATTTAAAATAACAATAGATGCATTGCATGGTAACAGAAGTAACAATTTATGATAACTATAACTATATTTTATGATAACTATGTTTTCCAAAACAAAAAAAATTTGGTGAGAAGAGTAGCATTGCTTTACATATTTTTACACATTTTTTAATATCTACTTTAATAAAAGACACCTGGATTCTTATATCTGCTTCTGAATTACCTATTTTAATATGAAGAGATCAGTCCCATATAGATACTTACAAAGAGCATCTTACTATGAAAATGTCATTTTGGTATTCATATGAAATTAATTTGACCTCATAGACCCCTGTAAAGGGTCTTTAGGACCCTTGGAGTCCAAGAACCAAATACTGAGAGCCTTAAACTAAAATTGAAAATTCAACTATGTCTACAGTGTCCCAGTTCTTTCCAGAATAGCCATGGATAATTTTCATTTCTAGACATTAAGTCTCCTAAGATATCATATCTGAGAACAGTTACCCACTTTGTATGGCTATAAATGGGGCAGTGGGAGTAATCTAAATAATATTGATAAAGATTATGAAATCTTAAGCAAGAAAATTATGAAGATTGAGGAAAAATATAACCAGAAGAATGGAGTACACACGAATTATTACATAAGCATAAAAAAAAGTAAATGAGAATAAATGGGCAAGGAATCTTGATGGGGACTTACTTGAAAAAGTGTTACAAAACTTTGTGCATTGAAATTAATTCAAAAGAGATATTTTCACTACTGTGATCTGAAAAGAAAGGTAGATTTAGAAAAATAATTTTCAAAAAGGTTAAGAATATAATACTTGAAAATGGAATTTGGATCCTTAAAAGATGGCTTAAAATAGAGGAATAAACAAGAAGTGATTGGAAAATATTTGTTTGACATGGAAAAAATTTAGAAAACTCTTATTCATACCAAGCTTCATTTCATAAAAACTAGCTACAAATTTGGAGATGCTCAGAATTTCATAAGAAATATAATTCAGAAAATGATCCAGCAATAAAACATGAATTTCTCATCTATTTGCTTTTATGTCTGTGTGGGGTAGATGAAGTATTCAAAGAAAACTAGCACATATAGCACCTAATAACAGGACACTTCATATCTAAATATCAACTATAGCCCTCTCTATGCCAAAAGCAGAATAGCTAATCATTTTCTTTCCTTCACTTAATATTTATTTTAAATTAAATTAATTTGAGTAATAATTAAATTAATTACTACCTTAATATTTATGACAGAAGAGGAAAGTTGTGCATTTTCTAACATGATGCCTAGATTTAGGAAGAAAAAAATTCACAGGATTTAAAGAAAGGATCAGTAGGGTCTATTGAACTGAAATTCTGTGGAAGTTATAATGTCCAGAAATGATGGAAACATCCATAGAAAGAAATTCTAAAGAAACAAAAAAGGTGATTTTAATTAAGAGGGTAGAAAAGGTGAAATTGTTTAACAAGATCAAGGTGGATACATAGGAACTCACCAAACAAGTTTTTTTTAAAGTAAATGCCTGACAATGAAAGTAAGAACAAGTAAGAAAAGATGAGTGCAAAAATCATGACACAATCTGGTAGGGGTGAATCAATGATCTCAAGTGGAAGCTGGCCAGTAAAATTAAGGACATCAAAAAGGAAATTGTTGGTTATATTTAAGGGAAAAGGAAGATCAAAGAAAGAATAGAATAACTGTTCAATATGTATGGAATTATGAAAACATGGTGAAGGAAAGGTTAAGCTGCTCTACTCTTATTCTGTTTTCTTTTTTCCTTGCCAAGTATAATAATCTTAGATAATTTATAATAGCTTAGGAAACATAATACAAAATGTATGATTTATTAGCAAAATTGGCATAATAAGCAAATCAACTCCTCCGGTCATTTCAAAGATCCTGAATATAGAGTGAAACAGATTTCTATGTATTAAAATCAATTAATAAAATAAGACCAATTAATTAAAAGAAAACAATTAACAGGATATGAACTAAGATACAAAATTAAGTAATTTGATTATATCCTTTCCAACTTGGGAGGAAGGAACAGTGAATTTTAGTTTCAGTCAAGTTGAGAAGGGGGCAAGTAGATTTTGAGATCGTTCTTTTCCCAGAATTGAGACATACTGAATAATTGTCTCCACCTGAATTTATGAAACAATAGATGGTTTAACAATAGATGATCCATTTATTTTCTCATGGATGATTTGCAGAAAAACAACAAGATGGAAGAAAATACATATGGCAGCACATGATGGTGTCAGTGTTCATAAGAAAGAATCTGATTGGTTCTCTTGATTCCCATACTAAGCCAACTCCATTTTGTAACTGGCCTTCACTGTATCTCATCAAAGAACAAAATAAAAATAGTTAATGGGGAGGAAATGGGCAAGATGAGCAGGGAGATAATAAGAGAAAATCTGGCTATCTTTGATGAATTTGAATCACCAGACCCAGATGAAACACATTCCAGAATGATGAAATAAGTGATCCAAGGGATTGTTGAACTACTTGTAAGGAGTCTTAGTAATATATAATAGAATAAAAAAAAGGATTGGAGGATGAATAGAGCACCAGCTCTAAAGTCAGGAGGACCTGAGTTCAAATCTGGCCTCAGACACTTAACACTTCGTAGCTGTGTGACCCTGGGCAAGTCACTTAACCTCAATTGCCTCAGCAAAAAAAAAAAAAAAAAAGGATTGGAGGGCAAATGTTCCAATTGTCAAATATATATATATATATATATATATATATATACAGAGATGTATATGAATACATACAGAAATATATATATAATATACTATAAATACATAATATTATCATGCATGGTATTTCTCTGTAAGTTAATCCAATAATGTTGAGGTATCAAGAGAAAACCTTTGTAAAATTAGTTTAAAAAAAGATAAACAGCTATTAGGATGCCAAGAATGTCCAAAACACAAATTCAGAAGAGGAAAATATCTTCAACACATTTTAAAAGAAAGCCTCAAAGAAAAAAACATAGCATGTCCATAAAATCAACTAGAATTCTCAAAAGAAATGATGTTGAGTTTTTTTTCAACCTCAGTTTTCCTTTTTTTAATTTTTATTTTCCCCAGTTACAGATAAAAATCTTTTTTGTTGTTATACATGTACATTCATTTTTAAACATATTTTCTTATGACTCATATTGGGAGAGAAAAATCAAAACAAAAGGGAAAAACCACTACAGAAAAAAAAAACAGAAGAAGAAAGAGAAAAAAATGAATATAGCATGTGTTAATTTACATTGAGTCTCCATAGTTCTCTCTTTGGATGCCAAAGGAATTCTCTATACCAAGTTTATTGGGATTGCTTTGGGTCACTGAACTGCTGAGAAGAACCAAGTTTGTTATAGTTGATTATTGCACAATCTTGCTGTTGCTCTGTACAATGTTTTTCTGGATCTGCTTGTTTCAATCAGCACCAGCTCATGTAAATCTTTCCATGCCTTTCTATAATCAGCCTGTTCATTTTATCTTATAGAACAATAATATTCCATAACAATCATATACCATAACTTATTTGGTCATTTCCCAACTGATGGGCATCCACTTAGTTTCTAGTTCCTTGGCATTACAAAAAGGGCTGCCACAAACATTTTTGCACATGTGAGTCCCTTTCCCTCCTTTATGATCTCTTTGGGATATAAGCCCAGCAGAAACACTGCTGGATCAAAAGCAATGCACATTTTGATAGCCCTTTGGGCATAGTTCCAAATTGCTCTCCAGAATGGTTGGATCACTTCACAACTTCACCAACAATGAATTAGTGTCCCAGTTTTCCTATATCCCCTTCAGCAGTAATCATTATCTTTTCCTGTCATCTTAGCCAATCTGAGAGGTGTGAAGTGGTACCTCAGAGTTGTTTTAATTTGCATTTCTCTAATCAATAGTGATTTAGAACATTTTTTCATATGACCAAAAATGACTTTAATTTCTTCATCTGAAAATTGTTCATATCCTTTGGTCATTTATCCATTAAGGAATGACTTATGCTCTTATAAATTTGATTTAGTTCTTTATGTATTTTAGAAATAAGGCCTTTATCAGAAATAAAACAAAAGAGGAAAGAATTGGAAAAGAATTGAAAGTAATGGAGAAGAGACATGGAAAAAGAATTAACAACTTGGCACAACCTTACCCAAATAACAGATTCCCGGAACATTAGCATGAGCAATAGGAAAAGACTTTTATAAGGATGAAATATATGCGTTCTAATGTGGAGTAGGAATGATAACAAGCATTCTCTTTTTTTTATTAATTAAAAGCTTTTTATTTACAAAACATATGAATGATTTTTCTACATTGACCTTTGCAAAACTTTTTTTTTTCCAAGCTTTTCCCCTCCTTCCCTCCATCACCACCCCTAGATGACAGGTAATCTAATATATGCTAAATATGTTAAATTATGTGACAAATCCAACATATGTATACATATCTATACAGTTATCTTACTGCAGAAGAAACATCAGATCTAGAAAGAGAGAGAGAGAAAAAAACAACCTAAGAAGGAAAACAAAATGCAGGGAAATATTCACAGAAAACGTTAAATTGCTATGTTGTGGTCCACACTCAGTTCCCTCAGGCCTCTCTCTGGATGTATATGACTATATCGCTGAACAATAGGAACTGGTTTGAATCACATCATTGTTGAAGAGAACCATGTCCATCAGAATTGATCATCGTATAGTCTTGTTGCTGTGTATAATGATCTCCTGGTTCTGCTCATTTCTCTCAGCATCAGTTCATGCAAGTCTCTCCAGGCCTCTCTGAAATCATCCTGCTGGTCGTTTCTCACAGAATAATAATATTCCATATCATTCATATACCATAATTTGTTCAGCCATTCTCCAATTGATGGGCATCCTTTCACTTTCCAGTTTCTAGCCACTGCAAAAAGGGCTAACACAAACATTCTTGCACATGTGGGGCCCTTTCCTTCCTTTAAGATCTCTTTGGGATATAAGCCCAATAGAAATGCTGCTGGGTCAAAGGGTATGCACAGTTTGATAACTTTTTGAGCATAGTTCCAAATTGCTCTCCAGAATGGTTGGATCCGTTCACAGTTCCACCAACAATGTATTAGTGTCCCAGTTTTCCCACATCCCCTCCAACATTCATCATTATCTTTTCCTGTCATTTTAGCCAATCTGACAGGTGTGTAGTGGTACCTCAGAGTTGTCTTAATTTGCAATTCTCTGATCAATAGTGATTTGGAGCACCTTTTCATATGACTACAAATAGTTTTAATTCATCATCTGAAAATTGTCTGTTCACATCCTTTGATCATTTATCAATCAGAGAATGGCTTGTATCCTTATAAAATAAACATTTATTAATCATCTCTCTGACATGTACCCTTTGACTTAGTGACTTTGATGTTTCATAGAAAAAGCATTTCATCTCTCAAGTCCAGGCATTTTCTCTGGCTGTCCCCTATCACTATAATGCTCTCTTTTTTCTGCTCCACTTGCTGATCTCCCTGGCTTCCTTTAAGTCCTACCAAAATCCTAGCTTTTAATAGACGCCATCTCCAACTCCTTTGCATTCTAGTGCCTTCCTTCTATTAATTATATTCTATTTATTTGCATATAGCTTACTTCATATATGCTTGTTTACATATTGACTTCCTATTAGACCTGTAAGCTTCTTGAGGGCAGAGACCCTATTTTTGCATTCCCAGGACTTAGCACAGTACCTTCTACATAGTAGTAAAAGCATTTAATAAATGCTGAGTGATTGATTGATATCAGGGAAAGAAAGCAAAAATGAAATAGTTTCTGCCCTCCAGAAGTTTCTTTTGGGAAGAGGCAGAGCTAACAATGACAGCATTCCACATACAACAAAGAGTATCCCCACGGAACTCAAAGTTACTTTTTACTTATCTGGCAAACCACATGTGTGACACAATATTTGGACACATTGGGGATGATGAACTCCCTGGTTTCTTCCATACAAGTAGTTAATCTTAGATATTTTGATGTGAAATGACAAATCCATAGTTGTCCCTCTGTTCTTCCCTTAGGTCAAGATTGTTACATCAGTTAAAAAGAAGAGATAGCTTCTGGCTCATCCTATTGCTTCAGCTCTCCCATGTGGCAAAATAGTGTATTGTCCCTAACTCCCAAGAGTAACTAAAACAGGGATTCTTAATATAAGAGGATGGATTTTAGGGAACTTGGGAACGTGAATGGGGGGGAAAGTTACATCTTTATTTTCATTAACCTTTGGTTTCTTTTGTAATTCTATGTAATTTATTTTATGCATTATTTTTAAAAAGGATCCATAGGCTTCACCCAGCTAACAAAGGGGTTTATCACACAAAAAAGGCCAAGAACCTTTTTGATTGAGAGTAAGCAGTTGGTTGATTTTCCTTCTCTCTCTTATCTTCTACTTGGAACCCGGATTCAACTGTGCATGTGAGTTGATTTGTATTTCCTTTACTAAGTAAGGAAATGAATCTCATTCCTGGGGGAGGCATCTCAGACAAAGAGACAACCTAATGTGCTCAGGAGGTCCTGGCAGCAAGGGGAACTTAAATATTGAAGAATACAACCACCCACAGTATCAGGGGTCCAGGTCCCTAACTTGGGCCTGACTTACCAGAAGACACAGAATATGAGGATGACAGGACAGAGCTGTGCCAAAATATAAATATCTGATCAGCAGTTTTGCAAACCCTTTCATGTTTAAATGAGGTTTAAGTATCAGCTTCCCAGCAAATTGTATCTGTAATTATAAATTAATCCACTAAATCTTGTTTTAAATATTTTTCTCAATGTGTGCTGGGCATCTTTTTTTGTCCCTTGGGATTTATTTCTTTTATGTGTAGAAAATAAAAAACTGCCTCATATTTTGTATATACACTGTACATTGAGTACACTTTTTCACTTTGCCCTTTGGAAAGACCTAAACATGAGCCAGGATGTAGGGGTTTTCGAAGAAGTCTAGTATCTCTGGTTAAGGGCTGCTGAGTCTTTTTCAGGGCTGCTTTCTACCTTTGGTATCCACCTGATTCACTCAACTCTCACCTGTGGCTCTAAGAAGCTGTAGCATGCACAGCAATCAAACCCAATAAATGATTTCAGGACATAGGCTAAACCAGCTTCCAGTTAAACAAGAGGTCTCAAATTCATCAATGATTTAGGGGAGAGGGTTTATGCCAAATGTGTGAAGAATTCCCCAGAAGAATGGGTGAAAGAAAACAACTCATTCTGATAATGAAGGCAGCTGAAGTAGGCAGTGTGAAGCACTTAAAGCTTGGTAAGACATTAAAGATGTCAAGATCATCCACTATATCCTGTATCCTGTATCCTGAGCCATTACCAGTCATCCTGATTTTTGTCTTGCCACGGAACTTTAATAACTCTGGAAGAGACAGTGAGGCTGACAACTTAGATCAGTTGTCTCACTTAAATCCAATTTATTCAAGAGTCAAAAGACCTCACCCATACTATTTTACCATATTTATTTATCTCAAAATCCTGTGGCAACAGGCAAGTGACAAAGCAGCATGTGCAGACACACTGAACTGTATTCACAATCCTGCACACAGGCAACCCAGGCCATAAAGTTGTCTTCTCACTGAAAACAGCAGTGAGATTTGACAGGCCCCTTCCCCTCTTCCCCCTTTCCCCCCCCCCAGTATCTAAGCAGCTTTTTTTGAAGGATCACACTGCTCATCTCCTGGAGTGAAGAAGGGGCTAGAAAAGATACCTTAAAAATTATCTGCTTCACCCAACCCTGATCTGCTTACTGCAATCAAGCAGGGATCTCATTCTGTGGTTAAAACACACAAAAATGTACAAAAATTTGTGAAGATGATTCCATTCACCATTGGTACATGACATATGGACAACACAAAATCCAGGAGATCTGAAAGACAAACAGCTCTTACTAAAGAATGCAGCAGGTAATGCATCCAAATAGCAGCTCTGACTGAAAGAAAGCTGGCTAATGAAGGCCATATTCCTGAAGTCAGACCTGAATACACATTTTCTGAATTGACCAAAATGATGGGGAATGCCATGAAATTGGCATGGGTTTCAAAATCACAACTAATCTTGTCAACGAGCTTGTGTGCTTCCCCAAAAGAGTAAATGATAGGCTCATGGTGTGATTGCCACTTACAGAAAGTGCCACACCACCATCATCAATATATATCCTCCCACCATGACCAACCCTGATGAGGTCAAAGAAAAATTTTATGAAGACCCAGAGACCTTCATTATAAATGATCCAAAAGAGGGCAAGCTTATAATTCCGAGTGGCTTTAATATCAGAGTAGGAGGTAGCTAAGTGACACAATGGATAGAGTACCCAACCTAAAGTCAGGAAAACTCATCTTCCTGAGTTCAATTCTGACCTTAGACACTTAGAAGTTGTGTACCTCAGTTTCCTCATCTGTAAAATGAACTAAAGAATGAAAAGGCAAACTACTCCAGCATCTTTGTTAAGAAAATGCCAAATTGGATCACAAAATTAAAGAACAACAAAGTACAGAATATCAGACATGGCAGGGAGTCCTTGGAATGGAATCAGCAATAGCAGCAGTTACTTACTACTGAAGAGGTATTTTATGATCTTCTCATCACCAATACCAATAGCATTTACCTAAACACAACAAAGTTTCATGGATGCACATGTGCAGCAAATATTGGTATTTTAAAACTATGTCAGTATAAGGAAAAGAGACAGGATGTGAGAGTGACAAAGGTGATTCGTGGCACAGAGTGCTGAACTAATCATAGACTTATCCTCTCCAAGCTAAATATTCAACAAAAGCAGCAGTCCCAGACTTAATGTTCATATATTAGAGCTCTTCTCCAAAAGTGAACAGTTTGTTGCAAACTTGGAGGGGAAACTGAATCAACACATGGATGATAACAGTGGAGCAGAAAAAGAGTAGGTAGCTGTCAGAAATTTGGTGCACAGTACCAGATTCACTCATGTGGGCCAGAACACACTCATACATCAAGTTTGGTGTGATGAAAATAATGGAAAAATTTAGAAACTGCTAAATTTTAAAAAATGAGAACTCCATAGGGTTTACCAGCAGGATAGTTCATGTGTTTCTAAGAAATCAGCATTTAATTCCATCAACAGTAAAATGCAAGTGAAGCTTAGAGAGATTCAGGATTCTTGGTTCAGTGAGAAGGCAGAAGAAATTCAATTTTACACTGATAATAGCAAGCCAAAGCACTTTTATGATGTTCTGAAGGCTATTTACAGGCCAAAGACTTATGATACATCTCAGTTGCTCTGCACTGATAAGGGCATGATCCTGGAAAAATGGGCAGTACATTTCCATAGCATTCTCAACAATCAATCAACCAATGCTGAAGCCATTGACCACATACCTCAGGTTGAAGTCAATCCTCTCTAGATGAACCATCAACTGAAGAAGAGATTTTAAATGCATTAGGCTCCCCTCATGTGGCAAAGCACCTAGTTCTGATTCTATTCCAATTGAGATTTACAAAGCAGATCATACAAAAAGCTAACTGAAATCTTCTGGGTTATAAGGCAAGAGGAGGTTATCCCCCAGGAGTTCAGGGATGTTTCCATTATCTATCTCTATAAAGAAAAGGGAAATAGGTTATCCTGTGGTAATCATGGCAGGGAAAGGAGTCTTTCTCTTAATCATTGCCAGCAAGATTCTTGTCAGTCTTCCTTAAGAGAATGGAAGATGATCATCTAAGAACCATTGTAGTTCAGAAAGAGTTAAAGAATGGTCAGTATGGTGTGTGCTCCCAAAAACTCAAGGAGAAATACAAAGAGAAGAATAGAAGTTTATACACAATGTCAATCTGACAAAGACTTTTTATACTGTCAGTCATGAAGGTTTATGGAAGATCATAGTAAAATCTGGTTGCTGGACAAGTTCACCAGCATGATATGTCAATTCTACAATGGTGTGCTCATATGGGTTCTGCATAATGGATAATGTTCTTGCATTTTCCCTATCACCAACAGTATATAGTAGGACTGTGGGCTTTGTTCCCATGCTTAACATATTTTCGACAATGTTGTCAGACACTTTCAACATGACAAAAGGCATCAAGGTCATCTACTGGACTGATAGTAGATTATTCTATGTGAAAAGGTTACAAGCCAAGACTAAAGTGGAGGAAGAGTTGCCACATGATTTTTTGTCATGATTGTGAACTCAATTTCAGCAAAGTTGAAATGCAATAGAGTATATATTGATTCTCTGTCATTTGTACTAGTTTTGCTTCAATAATTAACACCAAGAAAGACCAGCTAGCACCACACTACTCATATGTGGAGCTATTAATTATAGCAAATGAAGAAATTTTGACTGTGAGAAAATTCACTTACCTTTGTGGAATATTTTTCAGTGGTGTATACATAGATGATGAGATTGACACATGCATTATCAGAGTTAGCTCAGGGTTTGGGAAGCTCTGAAGGAAACTCTGAGAGAGGAAAGAAATTAGGCTGCCTACCAAACTGAAGGTCTATAGAGCTATTTTGCTGACCTCATTGTTGTATGCCTATGAAACTTTCACAGAACACTAGTATCATGCCAGGAAACTGAATCAATTCCATTTGAATTGTTTTAGAAAGATTCTGAAGATTATCTAGCAAGATAAAGCACCAGACACTGAGGTCCTTTCTCTATCTGAGCTGCCAAGCATTCATACTCTACTGCAGAAACACAACTCCAATGGGATGGCCACATTGTATGACTGCCAAACATGGTTTACTTAAAATATTGTTTCACCAAGAACTCACACAAGCCAAACATTCACATGGAAGTCAGAAGAAATGATACAAGAACACTTTCAAGGTCTCTCTGAAGAACTCTGGAATCAATTGTGAGCCATGGAAAACATGGGCACAGGACCACCCAACATGGAGTGCCAGCATCAAAGAAGGCTCTACGTGCTCTATGAGCAAAGCAGAGTTCCACTTGCTCAAAAGAAACATGTGATGGGCAAATTTAGAGACATCTCCATGTCAAATGTTTGTACGGACTATTTGTGCCTGACAGGTGGCAAAGGCTTCCAAGCTCATATTGGTCTGATCACCCACAGTTAGACACACTACATTGACCTCATTAGAGTGATACCATTTTGGTCCTCTTTAAGCACAAAGGACAGCAACTAAATATGAGCCACAATCTACACTATAAAAATTTTCCCCTAGGGTCTGAGGTGGGGGTTTAATGAACCAAAGAATATGAGGAAAAAGGAATCTAGCATTGAACCTGATCTGTACGGTGTACCTGGGTCAGAGAAGCCCTTTAGTGAAAAGTAAGGCAAGGAAACAAAGGTGGAGTCCAAAATATGACAAAGTAATATAAAGTAATTTTTTAAAAAATGCAAACAAATGAAGGTAGGAAAGGACTGGTGTTGGTAATGGCCCCTGAACTGTGTTTTGAAGGAAACAAGAGATTCTGCTAGGGGGAGTTTGGAAGGGAGAGCATTCTAGATTTCTAGGGCCACCTGGGCAAATATATATAGGCAAGGAAGTTAATGCATAAGGAAAAAGCAATGAGGCCAATTTGACCAGAATTAAAGATATGTAATAGGGAATATATAAAAGAAAGCAAAGGTGGGTAAAAATGATAGTGTGGGAAACTTTAGCTGGCAGCTGAGGATTTCGTATTTTATCTAAGAGGCAATAGGGAACACTAAACAATTGAGTAGTACTTTCCTGTTCTAGACAGACACTATCCCATCAACTGCGGGCACAGCAGGGTAGGGTCATGCCAGGCCTGAATTCAACAAGGAAGGTCCTTTCTCTTTCCAGCAGGCTGCTCAGACCACCAAGGCCACAGGCTGTCTCTCCTCCTGCCTTGAGCCCCCTCCATTTCCAAGGAAAACATAAGCCTCTAATATAAATGCAAATATTCCTCAGTCCCTAGGCTCTCTCCTCCGGCTCCAGCCTTCCAGGGAGGGACTGAGGCTGCTGACACCAGACAGAGGAGATAAGGCAGCTCTGGGGCCAGCCCCCACCCCCAACCTGGCTTCCTGGGTCTGTCAGCAACACAAAGACACCAAGACGGATTCAGAATGGCCTTATTCCAAAGCTCTGCCATTCGTTTCCTGGCATCACACTCTCAGTTCAGAGACCCAGTAGGCTACAGTGGGAAGAATTTTGGACCAGGAATCAGGAGCACTAGACCTTAGTACTGACTCTGTCTCTAACTCAGTCTCTTTCCCTTTTTGAGCATGTTTCATTCTCAGTAAAATGAGAAGGTTAGAATAGCTGGTTTCTAAAGGCCCCCTCTAGCTCCATGACTATAATTTAAGATTTATAAGATAAGGTCTGAACCTTGGAGAAGCTCCCAGTCTGGCTGAGTAGATAAGACAAATATCACTAACAGAGAGATAACAATAAATATCCTTTCTCCCACACTTGACAGTTTTCTGCACTTTCACATCTATTATCTCATTTGATCCAGACAACTCCCTTATGAGAGAGACAGGGCAGGGATTATTATCCCCATTTTAAAGAGCAGAAAACTAAAGTCCTCATAGAAGAAGTGATCTGTCTAAAGTCACACAAATAGGAAAGAATAGAGTTAGGATTCTGAACCTAGGTTATATAACCAAGACAGGGCTCTTTCCACTGGGCCGCTATTTTCTTTGGAATAAGGAATTTTCATTTACTGATTTCCAAGTCTCTTGAAATGGGAAATGAAGAGCAAGAACCACACCCTTGCCCATGAAAAGCTCACAATCTGGGTAGATAGACACACACACACACTCTCTCTCTCTCTCTTTTCCCCCTCCTTCCCTCCCTCCCTTTCTCTGTCTCTGTCTTTCTGTCTCCCCTTCTCCCTCCCTCTCCCTCTCTTCTCTTCTCTTCTCTCCTCCCCCCCTCTTGTTTCCCTCTCTCTCCCTTTCTCTTCCTCTACCTCTCCCTCTTTCTCTCCCTTCCCCCTTCCTTCTCTCCCTATCCCCCTTTCTTTCTCTCCCTCTCTCTCTCCCTTCTTCCTCTCTCTTTCCTTCCCTCTCTCTCCTTCCCTTCCTTTCTTCTTCCCTCCTTTCCTTCTCTCCTTTCCTTGCACACACTCTCTCTCTCTCTTTCTCTCTCTCTCTGTCTCTTTCTCTCTCTCTCTCTTCCCTTCTCTCTCTCTCTCTCTCTCTCTCTCTCTCTCTCTCTCTCTCTCTCTCATACACACACCTCCACATCTCCACATTTCTAGGTAGTATATTCTTCCACTGAGGGGAAGACATCATCCCTAGTTTTCATGACTTCCAACACTTACCTTATCTTACAAAGACTTTTATTTTTATTTCACTTCTCACTTTATTTAATCCTAAATGCCTAAAGTTTTTCCTATAAATGTCCAAACAGAAGATGTCAGTGATGCACAAAAAGTCCTCATATTACTATTTTTAATAAGATGGTTTCAGGAACACATTGTATAAATGAGACAATAGCTGCCCCAAGAGTTCAGAGAAGAAAGGACAGTGTGAGCTTAGAATGGCTTTTATGAGGGATGGTATGATTTGTCTAACCGAAAAGAGAGACTAAGATTTAGATTTTTAAAAAAAGAGAAGGGCAGGTAAATAACTAGAGTAAACCAGAAGGGATCTTAGAGTATCACACACAGAATTTAGAACATGGAATTTAAGGTCACTGATCAATCAATCAATAAGCACTATTGTGCTAGGCTCTAGGAATACAAAGGCAGAAGTGAAATAGTTCTTGTCCTCAAGGAGCTTACATTTTTTTAATAAAGCTTTTTATTTACAAAACATATGAGTGATTTTTCTACATTGACCTTTGCAAAAAACTTTTTTTTCCCAAGCTTTTCCCCTCCTTCCCCCCACTCCCACCCCTAGAGGACAGGTAATCTAATACATGCTAAATAGGATAAATTATATGACAAATACAATACATGTATACATATCTATACAGTTATCTTACTGCACAAGAAACATCAGATCTAGAAAGAGAAGAAGAAAAAACAACCTAAGAAGGAAAACAAAATGCATGGAAATATTCACAGAAAGCATTAAAATGCTGTGTTGTGGTTCACACTCAGTTCCCACAGGCCTCTCTCTGGATGTATATGACTATCTTCATCGCTGAACAACTGGTTTGAATCACATCATTGTTGAGGAGAACCATGTCCATCAAAATTGATCATCATATAAGATTTTTCTTGCACAACAATGATAAGTTTGGAAATATGTATACATATATTCGATTTGCCAATATTTTAACATAATTAACATGTAGTGGATATCCTGCCATCTAGGGGAAGGGTGGGGAGTTGGGGGGAAAATTTGTAACAGAAAGCTATGTAAGGGTTATTGTTGAAGAATTACCCACACATATGTTATGCAAATAAAATAAAATAAAATAAAGAAATAAAAAAAAGAAAATTGATCATCATATAGTCTTGTTGCTGTGTATAATGTTCTCCTGGTTCTGCTGATTTCACTCAGCATCAGTTCATGCAAGTCTAAGGATCTTACATTTTATTCAGAAAAAAATGTATCTATAAAAAGCATACAAAATAAATAAGTACAAGATGATTTAGGGTGGGAGAGTCTCTAGCTGATGAGGAAATTAGGAAAGTCTTGACACAGGTGGCCCTTGAGCTGAACTCGGAAAGAAGTTAGGGATTATAAGAGGCAGCCTCTTGTTGTTGTTCATCCTTTATTTTCAAAGAGGGCCAATGACATCATGAGGTGATGTCTTGACTTGTGCATTAACTGAACTTTAATGGAGGCAGAATTGCACAAGTTATCAGCCTTACTCTCTCTTCCAGAGTCATCCAAGTCACCAACAAGACAAAAATTGATGCTAGTGATGACCCAGGATGCAGTGGATGACCTTGGTGTCTTTGACCTTCAGCTGCTATTGGAACAAGTTGTTCTCATCCACACATACTATCAGGGGAAGTTTCCATCTGTTTGGGATAAACAATTCCCCAACAGGAGCCTATCTGTTACACTTAACCTAGTTCAGACTGTTTATTGTAGATGTACAGTGTGCTGAGGCACTTAGGTAGCCCAAAAGTAGGGTGCTACAAAGTCATGAAGATCTGAGTTCTAGTTCTGCCTCAGAAACTTATTAGTTGTGCAAGTTACTTGACCCCTTCACTCACAATCTCAGTTTCCTCAGCTGTAAAATGGAGTTAATAATATCATCTATCCCAGAGCTATTGAAAGGATCAGATGATATGACACAATCAAAGCATTTTGCAAACCTTAAAGCATAATATAAATGCTAGTATCTTAGACATTAGAAGGGAAACCTGTGCAAAGTCACAGAACCTGGAGGTGGAGTGTGGTGTGTGAGGAACAGCAAGAAGGTCGATTTGGTTGGACCCAAGAGGGCATGGATCAAAGCTGTATCTTTGGATAGAAAATGACTGGCTACAACCTGATTGCAGGTTATTATACAGACTATTAGAGCTAAAAGAGCTTAAAACCCAGAATGCCCAAGCAATAGAAACAGCCTTCAAAACCACGAAGTCCAACCCTTCTCATTTACCTTCTCATTTGTAAAGAAACTGAAACCCAGAAAAAGTCACTTACTCAAGACCATATATAAGGTCAATTCATGACAGACCCAGGATCTAAATTCAAGCATCCTGACTCCTGTTCAGTGATCTTTCTACTCCCTTAGGCTGTTTCCCATCCCACCACCCTCATCTCCTCGGTAGGTCAGAGACAGAAGCAGAAAACTGGATTGTAAGAGGGTCATCTCGCCTTCCTTTAAACCCATCCCTTCCTAAGACTGCTCTGGTGCCCTGCCCTTGGGCCCATATCTCCTCCCTTCCCCCACTAAGCCCCAACACCACCACGGCCTCCCCCCAACCAACCCAAACCAAAGACCAAGGCACAATCACATCCTAACCAGGGAGAGGGGAACACTATTTCCATACAGCTGCCCCAGGGAAGGGAGGGGTGGAGGGGAGCAGGGAGCTGTCCGATCTCCCCCATTTTCTTTGAAAAAACAGGATTGTCTGGGATGTTTGGGGGGCTGGGGGAGGGAGGGGGAAAGGAGCCTCCTCCAGGCAGGAGTATTCGCCCAGCTCAGCGGGGCCTGATTGCAGGTTATTATCATACATTATCTCACTCCTCTGCTCCTGAAAAGAACCCAGTTCCTATTCTTCCTTCTTCTCAGCCCTCCCTTCTCTCCACTTGTCTTCTACACTTAATTACCTCACTTATTACGCTGCAGCCCGGAGAGGCAGAGAGAAAGTGCAGGGACAGTCAGCAGGCAGAGCAGATCGCCACAACTGGGGCGTAAGTAATCCCTTATTCGGCTAACGGGCCTTCAAGGGAGGAAATTGCACATGCAGGCATATAAATAAATAAGGGAGCTCAGATAGCTTAAAAGCAGCAAAGACTTTTCTCGTTGGGATGGGGGTTGGGTGGGAGAACTTCCAAAGCAAAGGGGCCCAAAGCTGGCCTGTGGCATTGACATCCCTCAGGCCTGCTCTGGTTGGTCCTAGGAGCTGCTGACCTTGGACTTCCCCAGGCCTCGCATGTCACAGCTCAATGCCACTGAGACAGATGGGACCATGATGTTGCTGGGGACAGAGGGGGTGGGGTGGGAGTGAGAGCAGAAGGGAGTGATCTCCCCTCACCTCCCCCTCCTTGACACAGGATTCAGAGTTAGAACTGAAAGGGGAGACAGGAACTGAAAGGAGGCCTTTTGGATGAAGTACACGGCATGTGTATATGTGTGTGTTGGAGAGTGGTGGGGGGAGACTTAAAATCTTAGAATGTCAGAGCTGGAAGAACTCTCATATGTAATATTAGAAATCAGAATAGAGAATATCAGGGTTGGACAAGAACACAGACACAGAGCAGCAGGGCTACAAAGAACCTTAGAACACAAGGCACAGAATGTTAGAGTTTAGGAGGACCTTAGAATATTACATGTGAGCATGTATAAGAAAGAAAGTTAGATCTGAAAAGGATCTTAGATATAGAACTCCAGATCAAGAGAGGGCTTTAAAATAGGAAACATAGAATGTCAGCTGGGGGAGAGCTTAGATGATTTCATCTAACCCACCCTCAGTCATTTTTCAGAGGAAGAAATTGAGTTCTAAGAAGGAAGTATCTGATTCATGACCATGTACCTTATTATTGGCAAAGCCAGAATTAAATCCAGATCCCCTGATTCTAAGTCAAAGGCTTTTTACCTCTATATTACAGCTGACATCTTGAATATGGTTAAAGCTTCAAATAATCCCAACACAATATGACTGCTTGAGCCTAAAACCCATGTGGGGGTTGGAGTCCTAGAGATACCTCACAGCTCCTGAGTCATCCCACCTCAGTTCATTTTTCTATTTGGTCCCAGATTGCTCTAAGAAGAAGCTATCATCAGGTCACAAACTTTCCTACCCAAACTCCTTCCCATCATAGAATACCTGGACCATCATAGGAACTATCCTCTTGCTAGGTGAGACATTAATATTCGGAGAGCCTTAGAAGGGGGGGATACCCATATATTCGAACAGAGTCACTCTGGCTTTTCTCAGCCTTTGGGGATATGAAGAATCAGAGGATACTATGTCCTCTTCCATGAAAGAGCAAAAAACAGATTAAAGGGGAAAGTGTGGGATTTAGAGGTTCTTTGACTTAGTATCTGAACAGGCATTTAGATGTGGTAGAAAATGCACTAACTGTAAAATTCAAAGCCATGATCTACCACAGACTTGCTATGTGACCTTAAGAGAATCACAGTCCTGTGTGTCATTCCATTTCATCCGTAAAATAAAAGTAATGTAACATATACTTTTATTATGACATATATCTCTCAAGCTTGCTGTAGTGATCAAATGAATTAATGGTTGTGAGAGTGCGTTGTAAACCCTATAGTGCTCTAGTCAAGTCAATGAACATTTATTAAGCACTTACTATGTACGTGAAAAGTATTGTATTAAATTTGAGAGATACACGTATAGAAAAAAGAAAGAATTCCTTTCCTCAAGAAACTTGCACTCTAATGGGGGAAGACAGTACTCAAAAGAGGTGTAAAGTCGGGGGAGAGAGAAGGTCCAAGAGGCATAGTGAAATCAGCAGATGAGTACCAGAGAGCAATACAAGCTGGGTGAGAGAGAAGATGTCTAAACTGAGCTCTCTCCTAAAATGGAGGGTGAGCCTATTTCATGAACCCCCTAATCCAAAGGGTAGAAGATGGTGAAGAGGTAGGGCACCAAAATGAATAGGATTTTGCAGAACCATGAAATTATCCCAATAATGAGCTTCCTGGGCCACGGTAGAGAAATCAGTCTAAAGAAGTCCCAAAGTAGAGGAGTCAAGTGAAAAAATTAAAGATGAGTTATTGTTATTATTATTATTGTATATCATTAAATATAACATAAGTAGCAAAATTGTATACTGACCACAACTATAAGAGGATTTTAGAGAAGGGACAGATGAATTGATATAGTCAGGGAAAACTTTGTGGCAGAAGTGGGCTCACAGCTAAAACTGAGCCTTGAAAGATGAAAAACATGTGAACATAATTATCAACCACTACTGATGGCACTAAAGATTCCCCAATTCCAAAAGACTGCCATTACTTCCCTTCCTTAAGACCTGTAATCTCATCAATAATACCATAAAAGAACACTATACTGACAGGAGAGTTATGTGTGACCTAACTTTCTATGTGATAAACCATATCCCTTCTCTGGATCTCAGTTTCCTTATCTATAAAGAGCTGTTTGACTAGATGGTTGGTAAGGTCCTTTCTGGCTTTAATCCCTTCCAACTTTAACATTCTTTGTTCTAAAGTTTCTTCCAACTTTGATATTCTATGACATATGTTCTAAGGGCACTTCTTGCTCTGACATTCCCAATCCTGAAGTCTTTTCCAGCTTTTCTCTTTTATGTTCTAAGAATAGATGCTTAGGATGTCCCAAAAGTCTTAGTGTTTTTTTTTAAGTTGGCAAGGAGCTTTGCACACAGTATCTCATTTGAACTTCATACTGTCAGATGAGGCAAGTACAACAAGCATTACCATCCCTGTTTTAGAGATAAAGAAATTCAAACCAAAAGAGGTTTGAATGGCATGGCCATGGTCTACTAGCTAGGAAGCACCATGGACAGGATATGAAGCTAGTGTTCTATCCACTATGCCATGTTGCCTCTAACATTCTCTATTCCAACATTCCATTTCCTAAAATTCCATTTTATTTGCTGAGGTCCTTTCCAGCTCGAATATTCCACATTTTAAGGTTCCATTACACTTCTGATATCATATGATTTAGTGAATCAATCAAAAGTGGTTATACAGAGAACTGCGATTAAGTCCTGCCTTTTCACCATTTGGAGGAGAGAGACAAATCCATTTTCATTTGTATCTGAGCTGGTGGAAGAATGGAGAAAAGAAGACTGGGAAGTAAGGGAAGAAGTGGAAGGGACTGTCTACCATGCACAGTCTGAAGCACATCCCTGGGAGCCCCAGGAATGCCAACTCAGCAGCCGTGGAAGCAGCAGCAACATCTGGTCCTGGGCTGAGATAGAAAGGGAGAAAAAGAGAACTAGAATTCACTTTCATTGAAACCCCAAGGCAGGAGGGAAGTTGCAATTCTCCAGTTCTGTTCCCCATTCTTTCTTTGTACAGCATCCAAAGTCCTGGTGTGGAAACAGTCAAAATTAACTGCCAATATCAATCAGTACTGTGGACATCTGCCTCTCCCAAGGCTTGATCATTCTGGCTTGTATTTTCTAGTGGGGGGAAGGGAAGAAGAGGAAGGTTAAATCTTAATAGTTGTGTGACCTTTCTCAAGCTACTTCTCTCTATAATTGTTTCTTCTTTTAATAAGTGGAATAGATTATATGACTTTTAAGTGACCTTTCAGTTTTAAATCCTGTGATCCTATGTACATACAAAGGAATGGCCTGCAGGGTTCCCTTCTATAAACTTTTAAAACTGGAAAAGATCTTAGAGGTAATCTAGTCCAGAAGTATCCCGATTTTCTTGCATACATTGGGGTTTGATACATACTGACAAATCCATTAATGCAGTGTTGGGAGGTATAAAGGCATGGATGCAAAGGAGGGTTGGAGGATTTTTTTTTTGCAAAATAGAGAAAATTAAGTCTATTTTCATGCTGGATGATTACTTAATGTCATAAATGTTTTTGGTACATCTGTGGTTTCATATCTAATGTTTCAGAGGAGAAAAATCATTGGCATTGAATTTCCATAAGAACCATTGTTACCATCAGAATAGAGCTCAATAGAATAGTTTCAGAGACATCATCCTAGGATGACCCCCTTGCTTACAGATAGATAATTTGAGAGACTCAAAATGAGGAATCAATTTTTCAAGGTAATATAGCTAGGAAGTAACTATAGAATAGGAATCTGAACCTAGTTCTTTTGACTCCCAGCCCAGAGTTTTTTGTACTGGCCTCCTTAAAAGCATTATTGTATTTTCTGGAAATTGGACCCAAAACTTCTCTGTGATAGGAAGAATTCAACCACTGGTCTACCAATGTGAATTAGCATTTCTTACTCTCAAGACCTGGTTTAAAGTCCAGCTTTGCCATATACTGATCATTTAAACCTTTATCAATTTCTTCAACTGAAAAACAGAAATAAATAAAACTGGCACCACTTCCCTCACAGAGGTATAAAGATAAAATGAAGTAATGAACATAAAAGGCTTTGAAAATTTTAAAACACTACGTCAGAAATGTCAGTTATAATTCCTTTCCTTCCTTTTACAAATGGAAGTAAATAATGCTTAAGAAAGTTCAGTGGAGTTTAGTGTAAGTTCAGACTTACACCATACAACTGGGGCATCCCATGCTGGAAATGATGGTGTCTCTGAGGCAGAATGCAGGTTACTTAGGAGGTATATACACCACACATAGAATATGAGGTTACATGGAAAGGTGAATTGACCAAGATCAAGGTGGAGAGCATTGACATGGGGACTAAAGTAGTAGTAGGTCAGTTCTCCTAAGCCAGATTTGGAATGGAGGTTTTGATAGGTTATCTTCAAGCCCATAAGGCATGGGAAAACACTACCAAGCCAATAAGAACTCTGAACCTCATAACATATGCACTGTCCCACTGAACAAATATTGGACAAAGCTTCCTAGATTTAAAATCCTCTTGGATCCTCTTGGCCTCCAGGGATGGCTTCTCCACAGAGAAACAATGTCTACCCACAACTCCCTTGATATATAGTCCAGTTATTCCACTGGGCCAAAATCCAGGAGAGTTATTCCTCTTAACCCACTCTGCCCCAATCATTCATGGGTTCTTCTAGCCCCTACTTAACCACCAACAAACAAAGGAAACCATTCTGCCCAGAGAGAGTTTGCTCATTCACTCATGATCAACCTTTTTCTACCAAGATTCCACTCTCTTCCTGATGCACGTGTCTCTATTGTCTACCCTCTGCTTCAGGGAAGAGCTGAGGAAGTGTCAAAGCCAGTGCCCTCCACTGCAAGAAAATGAATTATTTTATTATTTCTGAATATGAATGATTGAGCTATTCTGATCAATCACTTCTCTGGCTGCTGGAGATGGGGGGAGGAGGGGTGGAAGCGGGAGGGTGTGTTTTAGTCCTCTTACCCTTACTTCTCCTTTATTTCCCAACCCCCAATTCCTGGCCAAAGAAAGTTCTGTATTAAACCTGACCTGTTTGGCAGTTAAGCACAAACCCATAAAAGAAGAGGGGGAGGGACTGCTTTCTTTTTCTTTAAGGCACTGTCCTGGCCACTACCCTGCCTGTTCCATGATTTGGGAAACAAGAAAGCCAGAGAGGAAGAAGCAATTTAAAGCAGATGGGCAGTGGGTGATCTCACTATTTCTTCCTTCTATTCCTCTCCCTTTCCCTCCCCCTCCCTTCTCCTCAGGCCTCCTTCTTCCTCCTTCTCCTTTATATCCCTCATCTTTCTCTTTGCCCCTTCCCCTATGAATTTGTCCCTTCTCCTTTCTCCAATTCCCTTTCTCTATTTTCTCTACTCTAGCCAGCTGGTTTCCCGTTTTTTTTCTTTTCTCATGCTTCTGTCTTTTTCTCTATTTTCTTTTTTTTCTTCCTGATTCCTTGTCTTTTTTCCCCCTCCAGCCCTCAATCTGTGTGTGTGTCTCCTTGTCTTTCTCTCATTTCCCTCTTTCTTTTTTCTTGGTTTCTATTTCTTTGCCTTTCTCTCCATCTCTTTCTCCCTTCCCCTTTTCTTATTCTTCAGCTCTGTATTTCGGTCTCTCTTTGCCTTCCTCTTTGTCTCTGGGTGTCTCTGTCTCTCCTAGTCTTTCTCTTCATCTCTTTCTCCTCCTCCATCCCACTCCCCCATTCTTGTTCTTGAGCTCTGAGTCTGTCTCTCCTTGTCTTTTTATTTCTCTCGGTGTGTATGTCGTTCTCTTTCTCTCTCGGTCTCTCCCTCCCTCACTTTCTCTGCTCCTGCCTCTGCTTGCTCTGTGTCTCCCTCCCCAGCTCGCCTGCTCTCTCTGCTCTGCTCCTCTCTGCTCTCCTCCCTGCCTGCCCGAGCAGCCGGTTCATGGGGAATGTGAATGATTGTCCTGAGGGACATTTGATGGATTAGAGAGCTAAACAGTTCCATTGCGAGAGGACCACCTGATCTCCAGCCTGCGTCCCATATACAGCCGGCAGCCGGACTGCTGAGCTCAGCGAGTGTGCCAGGCAGCGCCGCCTCCCCTCCCCTCCCCTCCCCTCCTCTCCGCCCGGGCCCTCCCTGCCTCGCTGCCTAGGGACCGCATGCGGGTAGTGCAGGGAGCTGTCCAGTGCTGAAGAGCCCGCTCTGTAAGGCAACAGCGTCCACTTTTCCTTCAGCCTGCAGCCCCTGTATCCCCAAGCCTTCCCCCTCCCCTCCCAAGGCCCCACTGAAGTTCCCCGCCGGGCCGACTCCGGCTCCGGCTCAGCACAGCACCATGCCCCGTTCCTTCTTGGTGAAGAAGATCAAAGCAGATGCCTTCCAGTGTAGCAGCGTCCCAGCTCCCAGCTACCACCCCCTGGGATCCGCATATGTGCTGCCGGGCTCCAGGGGGGCAGCCGGCCCCGCCGGGGACAGCGGTAAGTGGGGCCTCGGAAAAGGAGGAGGGGGTTGTAGGGGAGGTTCCGAGAAAGGGGCAAGTACTATGGGCTGGAGATTCGGAAAGGGAGATCCTGGTCCTCCTTTCCACCCAATTCTGGGGAACCTCCCAAAGTGAGGATACCCCACATACACCGCCAACTCCCCGGAGAGCCACAGTGGGAAAAAAAGAGCGTTAAGCAGAACAGAGTCGATACAAAGGAAAAAGTCGTTTGGGCGTCTGCCCTGGGCCATGCTCTCAGACTTTGAAAGTTGCAGCCCTGGACTAGGCTGGGCTGAGGAATAAGGGAAGGGAGAAACCCCTGGACCTCTAAGTGGGCACAGATATAGCTGGAAGTATGGAGTCCCTTTCACATATTGGGGTGCTAGTCTTGGGGGTGACCCAGGTCAGAGTCAGGGGATAAATCTTGGTTCTGGGATCAACTATGGATGTCGTCAGTGATCCTGCCCACACAATTCATGTGGACATAAAGTCTGCTGGTCAGCAGTGATCAACTGGCTGAAGATTTTGACCTCTATCTGGGTCTTCTTAAAGTGGGGACTCTGGGGTGGAGGAAAACCACTGCTGTCTCTTTCCTGGCTTTAAGAATTTTCAGCCTATATTAGGTTAGGTGCAAAACTAGCTCTTTCCTCTCCCCCACAGATCCCCTGTGAGCTTTTGTTACCCTCAGCCATATACATCCAGAAGGCAAGATCTTGCCAGGACCCAGCCAAAGAAAGAGATTTTAATCAAAGGGTTTACCCAAGGAAATAGCTACAGATCTCTGAAATAGGCAAGCTTGTGTTGTGAGGAAGAAAACACCCCAAATTGTTTCTCCCTCCTATTCCTGAATGAGTCTCCTCCTGACCCATCATCTGGGTTTTCTTAGGGTGAGTTTGTGCAAGGAAATGAAATTGTTAAAGGGTGTGAGTGGAGATACTCAGTTGAAGGGGGTTAAGAGGCTGAGACTTCTGGAGTGAAAGAAAGCTAGTGTTTCCCCAGGGCCCTCTCCAAGAATTAGAAATGACAAAAGGTTTTCCTTTGGTGAGCCCCTACTGGGCAGGTGCACAGGGAGGAGACATCACTTTGGCAGGGAAAGGTTTGGCATCAGCTGGTGACATCGGCTTCCGGGCTGTGTGTGTGTGTGTGTGTGTGTGTGTGTGTGTGTGTGTGACAGAAGGGGAGAGGGAGAAAGCAAAGAAGAGAAGAAAGAGCTGAGGAACTGGAGAAAGAATGAAGAGAGAAAAAGCAGGAAGGTGTAAAGAGAAAGCAAAATGGCACCACTGAGTCAAGATGACCTGGTTCCTCCAAGAATCCCAAACCACTCACCTACATTCCTTTAGACTCTCGGATAGGGTTGGAAAATTGAACAGGAGATGAACACTATGACCTATCCAAGGTCAAAGAAGTTAGTGGCAAAGACAGGGCTCCTGTCTAGACCCGAAACTCCCCTCCCCCATAACACACTTACTTATCTTTACTAAGATGAGTTCTCTTCTGGTCAAGACCCAAAGGTTCATTTGCTAGCTCTCTTCAATTTCTGTACATACTGGTCCAGAAGAAAAGACTGAAGGGGGAGGAAGAGAAGCAAGATTTTGCCAGAGAACATATTTTCTCTGAAGTAATCTTATTTTCCATCCCCCAGTCCAATTCCCAAGAGAAGGAGTAGTTGAAGCATCTTCTATATCTGTATTGCCTCCTTTCCACCCCTGACCAAACACTAGAGCAGAACAAAGCCCTTTGGCCTGGATCTCCTCCTTCATAACTCCCTCTACATTCCCCCCCGTGGCCCGGCCCCCCCCGGGAAGAGAGTGGAGAATCACATAATCATAGAATAATAGACCAGGAAGGGCTTTTAGAACATAGAACAAGCAGTGTTAGAGCTAGACAGGACTCTACAGATCATTTAGTTCAATACTATCATTTTATGGATGGGGGAAACTGAGGCCATAAACCATTGTGCCCTTTTCCTTTTGTTCATGGTTAAGGAGATTGAATGGGAAAGATTTTAAGCCTGCAATGAATCAAAGATAGTAGGAAGGTACCACAAAAAGAATCCTACAGGCAACTGGGAAATTGGAGTCTGAGATGGGGTAAGGGGAGAAAGGGAGAATTAGAAGAAAAAGTGGAGTCAGAAAGGAACTGGAGGTCCCCACTTCTGTCCCCCTAAGCCTTCTCCTTTCTGACTTTGTTTCCCAAAGCAGCAAAAAAAACTCTAGAGATAATATGAACTCCTTCCTCTCCAGAAATTAAAAGAGGGCACCATGATTGTTCAGGTTCTGGTCAGAGTTGCAAGGGAAGATCTTAGGAGGAAAAGAGTACTTGACCCAAGTCAGGATTTTCAGAGATCCAAAATTTATTACTTACTGCCTTGGCATCTAGGAGTTTGTGCTCAAGGTTGAACATTTCACTCAGCCCAAAGAGGACTTGGCATTGGCAAGATGACCATTTTGCTGACAAAACCCAATTCTACTTTGTCTATGTGTATAGTCAGTGTAGCCAGAACCATAAAGGCTTCAAGCAGTGACCCTACAGGCCAGCATCCCTAAGCACTGATATACCTGGGCATAAAAGGGCTGATGAAGCTGGAGACCTAAGAACCTTAGGAGGCCACCTGTGGGGGAGGGGGTAATTGATAGGGGAAATGATTCTGCCCCTGGGACCTTCCGGGAGGAGGGTGGGATTCAAAAAGGCTAGGGCTGGTGGGTGGGCGCCTGTTTTCTCCAATCTCCCGGAAATAACCTTGCTGAACGTTTGAGGGAAGTGTGAAAAATTGCTGAGCTGAGCGCTTTCTCTCCCAGCGTGTGTGACTGTGCTGTGTAAACAAGGAGAAAGAGAGGAGAAGAGAGGGGAGGAGAGGGGAGGGAAGAAAGGAGGAGGGAAGATAGGAGAGGGAAGGGGGGAGGAGGAGCCCTGGGGCTGCAGACAGTTCCAGTTATTAGAAAGATCCTCTTACAAGGACTGCCTGCATTTTGCAGCTACTCAGCTACGCTGGGGTTGGGGGGAAGATACAGGGAGGGTCAAAGGGAGAAAGGGAGGGGAAACAAGAGACAGAGAAGTCCATGCCACAGTGAGGAGGGGGCATGGGCAGAGGAACAAAGACTGAACTAAAGCACCCCCAAAGGGAAAGGAGAGGAGGCTAGAAGCTTACTAGGGAAAGGAAGATGAGACCTTCAGAGGCTACCCAGATTAATGGGGCCATATCCCAATCCCCTGATAATAGCTAGAGTTGCATTTGAAAATAAGTGGAAGAGCAATTTGTATACAATCATAAAAATCTCACATCTGTTTAGTTTTCAAAGCCTTTTCATGCCCATGATCTCATTTGAGCTCCACACCAGCCCTATAGCACAAATTTTCTCTGGACCTCTATTTCTCCCATTTATAAAGTGAGGCGGTTGAGTCCATGGTCTCTGAGACTTCTTCCAGTCTAATGTATAAAGTATACTCACCCCAAATCCCAAGACTTTCTTTCAGGGAGGGCTGGGGGGAATGAGGCAAGCATTGAAGTTGGAAAAAAGAATTTAGACTTAGGTTTAGCAATCCAGATTTCAGGATCTTATGCTCCCCAGTCCCTAAGAAGCAAATATCCAGATCCATGTGGAAATGACTTCTGGGGCTCCCTTTCAATATGATTTGGGGAGAATTACATCTGAGAGTTTCTCCTCCCTTTCTTATCTCATACTTCCATAATGTTCGTTCTCACTCTTTCACTACCACATTCCTCCTTCTTAAGATCCTATTCCCCCTCACACACACAAAGACAAGAGACAGAGAGACACACACACACATACACACACACTTCTGTTCTTTGTCTCATCTATTATATGTGCCTCTTCTATCCAGCTCTCCCTGTCTCACAAAGTCTCTTTCTGTCTCCCAAGTCCATCTTTCTCATTCTCTTTCAATCTGTTCTTAATATATGATTTTTCATTAATTCTAGAGTGTCAGCATTCAAAGCAATTTCAGAGATCATTCGAGTTCTACGTCCTTTTGATTTTACTGACAAAAACACTTGAGCCTAAAGCAGTAAAGTAAATCCCAAGGTCACAAAGTGAGTTTGAAACAGTTACAATTGAATCCAGGAACTATGATTCCAGAGCCAGTGCTCTTGCCACTAATTTTAATAATAATAATAGTAACATAGCTAGCCCTTATGAAGGCTTAAAGTTTACAAAGCTCTTTATATCTATGTCATGCTGCCTCCTGCTGAAGTCCTTTCCAACTCAGGGATGCTTCTTTTTCTACAGTGTGCCCTCTTCTTTCTTTCTCTCTCTCTTCCCCCCATTACCACTTTATGTACACTCTTTTTATCTGCCTAACTGAGACATTGGTTTACTCTTTCTTGGAGACTCACTACTAACCCTTCCATCTCTTCCCCCAGTGCCAGGAGGTATGTGTGTAGAGGGAGGGAAGATGATGCTTGGAAGTGTAAGCTTTAGCCAAGGCACTCTACAACCATCTGCACCCAAGCAATTCAGACCTCTGAGAGTTTCATCTGTTTCTTGTATTCCCAAGAGGCCTCCCCACAAGCATTGTGAGTCCTAGGCCAAAACACCCTACACTCTTATCCTGCTCCCAGAGTGGGAACTCCCCACCCCTTCAAAAACAAAACAAAAACAACATTGGAGTTCATAAGTCTCAGCTTCTCTAGAAACGAAGCTTGAATGGGGATGATGAAGGATCAACGCTGAAGCAATAACGCATTTCTCTCTTCTCTATGGGATACATTAACAATCCCCCAGTGTCAGAGGGAGTTCTCCAACTCTTGCCCATACTCTTATCTATTTGACCACATTACATCAACAGGCTGAACCCTCCTCGCCTCCTGCTCAGGATGGCGCCGCAGATACTGATAGGAAATTATTTTAGTCCAGAGCCTGAGAGGCTTCAAGGTGTCTCTGGATGAAGCATCAGTCACAAGTCACTCTCAGTCAGTCCCTCTATGGACAGAGACTTCCCAGGCACTTTATCAGAAAAAAAAGGAAATCCAGAGAGGGTTGGGTATATGCTCAAGGTTACACAGTAAGCACTGCAGGGATTCTCAATATAAGGCTTCTGTTCACTCCTTCTCCCTACTACACACACACACACACACACACACACACACACACACACACACACACACCTTCCCATTCTAGTCACTCTCAGTACACAACCAGAAATCAAGCAACCTAAATCTAGTCCAGATTTGATAACTCAATGCATGACTTGGACAAGATACTTCTATCTAGGTCTGTAATTTGCCCTCTATCAAATAAGAAAGTTAAACTCATTTCTAAGGTCCTTCTAACCTCAAGATCCTCTTATATGCCCTTATTGTCAAATTATTGCAACTATTTATTGCTAATTCAACATAACTGGGAATCTCCCAAGTTTCTCTAAGATTCAAGGTAAAGTCAAGGAAGATGGAAGAGAGGAAAGGGCAGGGAAAGAGGGAGGAGAAAATGGAAAAGGAAAGGAAAGAGAAAGAGGAGAGGAAGAGAATTACAGAGACCGAGAGAAAAGGGCATTGGATTCAGGGGACTAAAATTTCATTGTGCCATTTCTCCTCTGATCCTGTTTCCTCTCTGTTCAATAAGATTAATAGCACTTGCATTTCCTATCTCACAGGGCTACTATGAGGAAAGTACTGTATAAACCATAGTGATATTAAAATGTGAGTTACTAATATTATAAAGATGGGAGCAAGTGAGGGAGAAAGGGAATTAACTGAAGATCCGCAGTAGACACTTATCTTCCTTCCATCTCTCCTTCTCACCACATTACAGTCTCCAGGGTCTTGGTGTGATCAAATCAGTTCCAGGATCACAGACCACAGAGTTGGAAGGGACTTCAGAGATTATCTGGTTTAATATCCTCATTTTCACAGAAAAAACTGAGGCTCAGAGGTTAAGTGATTTGCCCAGTTACAGTCACTAAGCAGCAAGTCAAGATTTTAAAGCCAGGTCCTCTGATTATAAATCCAGTACTTTCTCCATACTACTTTGCTATCTGGAAAGGACCACAAATATATTTTCACTTTTCATGATTCTGTGTCAGAGAGAGCAGAGAATTTGGAGTCAGAAGTCTTGGGTTCAAATTCACCTCTCTATCACCTGTGAAAAGCTTTTTAATATCTTTTGAGCCTTAGTTTTCCCATCTATAAAATGAAACAGTTCAACTAGGTAACCTTAAAAAAAACTCAAACTGAATATTGTGTAATTATCATGATCAAGTTTGTCCCTAAAGAAAAAACAGATAAGAAAATGAATTTCATGGTAAAAGATGTGGAACATTGCATGTTCTGTTAGATCCAACTGATGAGATGGTTCATTTTGCTGAAGTGGTTTTTTTTTCTTTTCTTTCTTTTTACTATTTTTTTTTGTTATGAAATGGCTCAATGAGTAGGGAAGACAAGGACAAATCTCTTGAGAAATAAAGGTGAGGTAAAAACAAATATCTAATTGAAAATACAATTTAACATAATGATTTAACTATCACTAAATATTTTTCATATTTTTGTAATGAAATTATAAATTTTCTTACCTGTAATATCCCTTCTAACTTAAATCTCACTATTTTTTAGAGGATCATCCTCCTCATTCTGCCCTCATGCCATCCAGGCCAGGTTGTCTCCAATTTCCTGTCCAAACTCATGATTATTCCTGCCATAATAGGCAGGCCCTTTCAGAATGTGGCCCCAAAATGTGGGTGATATTTTTGGGCAAATGCCTAGGAATTACTCAAATAAATAATAATAAGAGGGGAAAAATGCCAAGCCCTGTGCCCAGGACTGGGCACGCAGGCGCGGAATGGGCTATTTTTATCTCCAGTTGCTGCTGACAGACCCAGCCTTCTGCTCAGTTGGCTAGAGACAATTTGAGGCTTGAGGCCCCAGCAGAGTGAGCCAAAGTGCTCTAAATATACCCACGCAACAGTCACTGCCTGCCACTGGACCAGCTAAGGGGCTCATCAAAAAAGGTCAGCCTTCCCCCTAGCACTTCTCCAGGGTTCTTGATACTGATGCTTATGTTGATTTTGACATAGCCTCTAGTTTCCCAAATTCCCCCAAAACTTAGAGTAAGCTAAGAGAGAGTCCATATGGTATCAATGAAAGTACACAATCGTGAGCCAGAAGAAGCCTTGAGTTCAAATTCCAACCCAAATATTGATCTATTGTATAACTTTGATCCAGTTACTGCCTTTTTCTAGGTCCCAGTTTTTACCTCTGCAAAATGAAAGGGTTGCTTTCTCAGCGCCTGTACAACTCCTTTGGTACAATGAAAACAACCACGGCCCTGGGTCCCTAGTCTTCAAATAATGAGTTACATTATTGTAAGCAAGTCACTTCTGTTTTCTAAGGCTGTTTCCAACTCTGGAAAACAGAATAATTTTTGCATTTCTAAGGGTTTGTGAGAAAAATATGTTGCAACCTGTAAAGTACAATTCAAATAGGATCTTGTATTAGTGTGCTTTTAGTCTTCCAGATGCTGCAAAGGTCACAGGGAACAATGGCACTTGAAGCACCTACCAGTTAACTCTTAAGAGGTCTTGCTAGTGCCTGGCATGTCACAGGGGCTCATTGAAAGTCTACTGACTGACAGATAAGGGTGTGACACTTTGAGGATGGTCCTTGAGATAGAAGCCTCAGGTAAGTGTAGGTGCCAAGGCAAGAGCACAACACATTAGTGGTCCAACACACATAACAAGCTTTGCCCGATGAATCTGAGCAAGCTCAGCCCTGCCTACTATACTATGGCTTGAGTTTATCGAAATCTTTAGGAAGCCCCAAGGAAACAGGAGAAAGCAATCTAATTCCATCTAACAGACTCTGCCTATGACCCTAGCAGAGTCATGGGATGGGAGGGAAAATGTGGGAAAAGAAGATGCAAGGGGTAGGTCATAGATCTATGATATTAATCTATGAGATTAAATAAAGTGGAGGTGGGGAAGAAGGAGGTGGAAAGACTATGAGATCCACTCAGAGTCAAAAACTGCCTCCCAAAAACAGTTGCAGCCATCTCTAGGAGGTGAGAAATAGGATTATACAGAGAACTAACAGAAGCAGGAGCTGTCACCCTTCATCTCAAGGGCATGTTCCCCACTACCCCAAGTTGTGGTCAATACCTTTCCCCTTAGTGAGTAATTTGTCCTGCTCTGCCTTATTTCTGTAGGAGGCACATGATTCCTAGGACTAGGACCCAGAAGGCTACAATACCCATAAGCCACCACAAGAGGGCGATGGAGTAACAGCTCCTTAAGTCTGAAAGAGCTGGACCAGAGGAGCTAAGAGGAGATGAGAGTTTTAGGGGCAAGGTTTGGGGGCCATTTTATGGAGAGCAGTTAGAGGAATCAATTTGAGAGGTTGTACAGTATCATCAAGTAGTTCCCAATCTTCTCATGTTCTTATATTCTTTTTTACATCAAAAAATTTATTATCCCTCAAGATTGTAGTTGTAATGATGACATTGAAGAAAATGATGAAAATCTATTAATTCAGTAATATTTAAAATGAATTTCTATTTTATGAATCACAACTGCATCTACATGAATTTGAAAAATAGCAATACACATATATGGAAGATAGAATTCTATAGAAAATATGTTTACTCATTCACTATTTTGTCATTTCATCGTGAGATAGAGCCAATAGTCTTCCAATTCTCTGCCCTGCTCAGAGATCCACAGGTCAGGGACATTGATGGATTCTAAGAGCACTGGACGTAGAGTGAGAAGGCTTGGTTTTCAGATCCATTTCTGATAATCTTGCTGTGAGATGACTTAATTTCCTCTCTCTGCCCCTCAGTTTTTTCCTCTATAAAATGGGACTAATAAGACTTGTTTTCCTTACATCACAAAGCTATTGTAAAGAAAGTACTTTGCAAATCTGAAAGCAATATAATACAACCTTATAAACATTTACTGAGCACTGTGGAATCAGGAGCCAGATATGTTTATCCCCTAGGATATATTCTAATTCCCCACTATTCTCATTCCAATTCTAGGGAGACTCCAAATCTAGGAAGATTTCTTTATAGATCTGCACAGCATACTTAAAACAAAGACGCTGAGATAGGGAGAAGAAAATTTGGATTCTAATCCTAACTTGCCATTAACTCACTATAAGACTCTGGACAAGTCACTCATCCTTTCCTCCTCTGTAGAAAGAAGACCTTAAGCTAGATATCTGGTCTTAAAAGTCCATTTCATCCTATAATTCTAAAAGCTATTGTGTGACTTCAAAGCAAGTAACTTTGTGTCTCTGAGACTCAATAAAATGAGGGCAGTAATTTCTGCTTCCTTCAAAGGGATGATATGAAGATCAGATGGCATTAAAAGGTGAAAATGTTTTGCACAGCAAGTGTTATACAAGTGCCAAGGGGAATTATCTATTAATGAAATTTTACTTCTTAAATCAGTGGGGTCCATAAGAGCTCAAGGAACCCCAAATTATGGAACCTCAAATTATGAGCATTTTATATTCTCCCACCTCTAAAAAAGAATGTAAATAGTTTAAGGGAAAGGACGTTTTTCCTTGTCTTTGTATGCCTAGCACAGTAAGTACTTAATACTTGTTGAATTGGATTAATATTAGGATGAAGGTAAAGGAAATTTCAAGATGACAGTAAACCCCCAAAAGCCTTAGGTCAAAGATTGCTTCTTTAGGACAAACTGAGGCACAAAGAGAGTAAGTGACTTTTCCAAGGTGACACAGCAAAGAAACAATCTAATCAGAAAGAGCTTTCAAAAAGGGTCTTGGAGACTTCTTTGGAAAAATGTTTTCTTTTGCATTTGAACTCAGGCCTTCTTAGAGACAAGGATGAATAAAATGAACTCTAAGGGAGAATTGTCCAGTCCTCTGGGGTCTGTAAGGCTACACTCAAGGTGGTAGATAGAGACACAAGATCCAGGTGTCCTGGCTCCCAGCCCTGATGCTCTGTCCCCATCTGCTCCCCTTCCTCTGCTGATTCATTCTGGTACTAATCACCCCATTCATTCCCACATCCCCTCAGCATTTCAGTTCTGAGCTGCCAACAGCTGCCTGCCTTTCCACTGCTTATAGATTTCCTTCTTTTTCATCCTTACCCTTCACTTAATGGTCTGGCCTCACTCCCTCAGAGAAAGGGAGGAGGAAGAGCTTGTTCAAGGGACCTCTCCAGGGGGAGGGAACAGAAGGGGCTTGGGCCCATACACTCTGGACTCTTGGAAACTAAGAAGCTGACTCCAAGAGGAGCACCTCATTCTGAGCTCCTCAGGGAGGTTATGGTGCTGTTTTAAGTGGAAAACTCAAGTCTCAGGAGCAGGGGAAAAAAAGTGTAACTGATGATCCAGGAAGGTCCTAACTAAGGCCTACTTAAGCTTCTAACCATCTACCTTGGAATGTAAACTCCTGAGGGCAGACTATGAATTTCTCTTCCTTCTATATAATCCTCCACACACTCCTATTAATACTCACCAAACAAGGATTCAAAATATCAGAGTTAGAAGGGACCATAGAACATATCACATTAGAACTATAAGGATCAGGATTCGGCATGGTGTAGGAGAAAGAGGAATGGCATTGCAGTCTGAATACTAGTGTTTGAATTCTATATCTGCTAATGTGATCTTGGGCTATTTATTAACATCTCATAGTCATTTTCCTCATCCATAAAAAAGAGGGAATTGGAATCTCCAAAGTCTTTGGAGCAAAGCAAATGCTATTGAATTTAGAATAATGGATTGTTAGAGATGAAACCTTGAAACATAGCATGTCAAAGCTTATGGAGGGTATTTGGAGTACAGACGTCATAGAATTTTCTACTACTTTAAATTTGTTTTTTTAATTCTGACATATTTTGTTTCTTACTTATGACTCATTTTCAAAGATATCCCATTCCCCTCCAATACCCAAAGAACCGAACCCTAGTAGCAGAAATTAAAAAGAAAGGGAAAAAGGCCAGTTCAGTAAATCAACTAAAATATCAATCAGGTCTAACAGTACATATAATTGTCCATATACATAATCCCCCACTTCTGTGAAGAAAGAAGGGCAATACTTGCATTTTTTCATATTTTTTCTGGAGCTAACTTTGATCATTACAGTTACACAGAATAAATTACACACTTAGTTTCAGATTTTTGATTCTTTCCATTCACATTATTGTAAAGATGAGATAATACTGTTTTACTGGTTCTGTGTTCTTCATCTGCATCAATTCAAATCATTTCATGCTTCTCCAAACTCTTCATGTTACCTTTTCTTATGGAGTAATATTCCATTACATGAAAGTATCACAGTTTGTTTATGAATTCACAATGCTTTGTTATTCAGTCCTGTATGACTTTACTTGACAAGAATACTGGAGTAGTTTGTCATTTCCTTCTCCAGCTTGTTTGCAGATGAAGAAACTGAGGCAAACAGAGTTAAGTGACTTGCCCAGAGGTCACACAGCTAGGAAGTGTCTAAGGCCAGATTTGAACTCAGGAAGATGAGTCTTTCTGACTTTGGGCCAGACATTGCACTACCTAGCTGCCCAAACAATATAGAAAGGAGTAATACAAAGTCCAGAAAAGGAAGTGATTGGCCCAAAAAGTGTGGTAGGAATAATTCTAGGAAGATTCTTGGAGATGGACCTTCAATAGCACCTACTGTGAACAGACTTGTGTTGGGGTTCTGGGATATGTAATTTGAGGACTGGTCCCTGTCCCCTGGAGCTGACAGTCTGGTAGAGCCTGGCTAATTATTCCTTGTGTGTGTGTGTGTGTGTGTGTGTGTGTGTGTGTGTGTGTGTGTGTGCCTGCTCCACCCAGGCTATGCTCCACACTGCCTTCCGCCCCCCAGCTATGACAGCGAAAAGAAGCCGGGGCTGGAACTGGCGCCGTCGGAAGCTGCGTATCCACCAGCTACTGAGGAGTACAGCGACCCTGAGAGCCCTCAGTCGAGCCTGTCGGCGCGCTACTTCCGAGGGGAGGCAGCAGTGACGGACAGCTACTCCATGGATGCCTTCTTTATCTCAGATGGGCGCTCCCGAAGGCGTGGGGCTGGGGATGCTCGGGGGGCAGGGGGCGGGAACGGGCCTGGGGGAACGGGGGGCGGAAATGGGGGGCACCGACACTCGTGCGGTGAGTGCGGCAAGACGTACGCCACGTCGTCCAACCTGAGCCGGCATAAGCAGACACACCGCAGCCTGGACAGCAAGCTGGCGCGCAAGTGTCCGACGTGCGGCAAGGCCTACGTCTCCATGCCGGCTCTAGCCATGCACGTGCTCACACACAACTTGCGCCACAAATGCGGCGTCTGCGGCAAGGCATTCTCCCGTCCCTGGCTGCTGCAGGGCCACATGCGCTCTCACACAGGCGAGAAGCCTTTCGGCTGCTCACACTGTGGCAAAGCGTTCGCTGACCGCTCTAACCTGAGAGCGCACATGCAAACGCACTCGGCCTTCAAGCACTATAAGTGCCGCCAGTGCGAGAAGACCTTCGCGCTTAAGTCCTACCTCAACAAGCATTGCGAAGCCGCCTGCTTCAAAGGCGCAGAGCATGCTTGCACCGCCTCCACCACCTCTCTGGACAACTAATTCAACCCCACCCTCTCCGGTCAGGCCTGCCCCATCTCCCTTCCTAAAGCCCTTTCTGAGTCCAATCCCAATCCCGCTACAGTTCAGTTCAAACTCCGCCCTTTCTCCATCCCTAGTTCTAACCCGTTCCCATTATAAACCCGACCTGGTCTCCTTACCTTTCCCTACTTGCTCTACCTAATTCCGCTCGTTAGCATAAATGATATCCTTTTCCCCAACTAAGGCCTGGGCCAAACTCTCCCTGCCCTACTCCTCCCTTTACAATACAGGGACAGCCTAGTCTAAGGACCGCATGTCTTCTTCCCCACTCAGACCCAAATCCAGCCTCTGAAGCTCAGTCCCCGTGAGCCCCAAGCCTTCTCCAGGATTACACCCTTCCTTTCCTGGTCAGGACCCACTTTCCCCTGTCAGGCGTTCTTCCTCACCTTTCCCGACATCCCTTTCCATTTCTTTTCTTCTTCATTAGTCTCCCTTTCCCACTTTTTTCTTACTGCCATCCCTAACTTCTCCAGGTGGCCTCGGGAAGTGAACCTCAGAGCAGAATGGGCCCCCGAGGTCTGGGGGCTCAGGACCCTGCTGCTCCCTCCTACTCCCCTTGCCACCAGCTCAGGGAAAGGGCAGGTTCCCTTCCCCAGTTATAGGTCCTCTTTTCCCACACTTCTTTCCCTTGCTCTGTCTTCCTTACTCTCTGAGCACTTTCCCACCACCCCCAGAACAGAACAGTTTCTAGGGGGAGAGAGGGGAGGCCTGGGTCTCTCTGGAGCAGTACCAGAGAGTTATTTATTTATTTGTATTTATCTATTTATTTATTTATTGATCGTTCCCTCCGGAATGGGAGTATCCCTCTTTGGGAAGGTGAGGCTCTCCAGCTGGACTGGGGAGACTGGCAAGGCTTCTTAGAAGGTGAGGCCCTGACTGAAAGGACTTGAAGGTCTGGCTAGGAGTGAAAGGAAAGCACTTCTCTTTGCGCCCAACCCGGGGATATGGGATGAATTGAGGAAGGGGTCACTTTAAAAAGATGATCTACTATACAATCTCAGCCTCTGCCCTAAAAAAGGTCTGTGGATGCTCGTGTGCTGGGGCGCATACACACACAGAGCCAACCCTCTGGCCTGTGCAGGGTTGGCAGGCTCCAATAGTCTCCCCTCAGTTTCCCAGACCCAATTCATGCCTTGCCCGAAAAGCTTCGGGCAGAGGAAGGGAAAGACTGAAGGGGTTCATGGGGCAGGTCCCCACCGCAACTCCTCCAAGAAGCCCACCAGAATTTGCCCTGCCTATGAAAAGTCCTAATTCATATTTGTTCTTTATGCTGTTTGTGGAGGGAAGCAGAGCCTCCAGAGAGCCTGGGTGAGGTGGGGCAAACCCTGGGGTCAAGGGAAGGGCCACAGCTGCCCCAAACCCACACCCATCCCACTTATTGCCCGCACACCTTTGAAATGAAAGGCAGGAGGCCGCCTTCCAAGTCTATGCAACTTTCCCAGCAGAAGGGGGCCCCAAACCCCTACAGGGGCCAGCCCCCAGCCAGGACCTCACATCCTGCCTCCTACCTCCCCTGACGGCGGCGCAAAACAGCCGGTGCCCTCTCTCTAGAGCCACCAGGTCCAGACCCTTTGCATGCCTGCAGAGGTATCACAAGCACACGGCCCCGCCCAGGGCCCTCTTCCCCCTCCCTTGCAGGGCCGCACACGCCTCCCTAGTGCATGGGCCCCAAACCCCGCTTTAAGCACACGTTTCCGTCCCATCTCCCCCGCAATAGCTTCACACCCAGATAGTAGGAAGAGGGGTCCCCATTCATTTCTTCCCCCCACCGAGACAGAGGGTGGGATTCCCCAAATGGAAGGGTTCAGCTCTCAAATATTAGGAGGAGAGGGTAGCAGAGAGAGTTAATCTTTTTCTCTCCGATGTTATGGCAGACTGCATTGGAAAGAGCCCCGGACAGGGAATCCACAGACGTGCGTTCTGGTCACTGCTCTCTGCTGTGTGACCTTAGGCAAGTCACAGAACCTCTCCAGGCCTCAGTTTCCTCATCTGTAAAATGAGGGGGTTGGACTAGACAGCCTTTACTATCCCTTCCAGCTCGGACATTCTGTGGTTCTAGGCCCTTCCCTGGGAAGAGAGACTGGGGTGTAGGGCGGGGGGGCGGGGGGGAGGAGGGTATTATAGAATCGATTCCCAATGTGTGTTTATATTGTAAATAGGAACTTCCAACAGCAATAATTTTCCATGCATGTTCGGCTTTTTGGCCAGATTTTGTACAAGCGCCTAGCGCTCCCCACCCCCCACCCCCGATCCTTTCCAGCGTGGGCCACTACTTCAAGGCTCCTCTTGCCCCGCCCCCGCCGGCAGTATTACTTGTAATGCAATTCAGGGATAATAAAGAAACTTCAGCCACTTAGTCCGCGCCTAATGTGATGTCTCTGTGCACCCGGGAAGAATGGACATCGGGTACCGCGCCTCCTAGCTCTTCTACTCCTCAGTGGTCAAAATATAGTCACTGAGTGAACACACAAAACTCCAGATCTTTCCTTTGGCAACTTGGGGGTAGGCATCCTTAGGGATAGCTGGACAGCTCCCCCATTCTTTGATCTCTGACTAACAAATTGTTCTCTAAGTTTCGGTTTCATCTAATAGAGTTAGCCTACGCCTGACTCTAAGATCCTTCCAGTTCTGACATTTTGTGGTTGTAAGAAAAAGTCCTCCCATCTCCAGGATATGAGCTAGTCAGAGATTTGATTTCTGAAGGATCTACTTCCAGAGTAGCCCACATCTAGGAGCCCTTAAAGATCCATAAAGAGAGGGATCACTGTTGAATTTTCGGAGGTCCTTGCTGCAGGATGGAAGGAAGAAAGGAAAGAAGGATGGAAGGAAAGAAGGAAGAAAACAAGAAAGGAAGGGAGGAAAGAAGGGAGAAAAAGAAAATAGGACATCAAAAAGGAAACAAAATGTGAATTTTTAAAATTTAAAAATGTGAGTTTTTTCTTTTCTCTGTGCAAATGTAATAATAATTGAGGAAGGCAATCTAACTTCTCTGCAGCATCTTACACTTAATAGGAAGTTTGGAGGGGAATAAATGCTCTTTCTCAAAAGTTTAATGTTGGTGCTAAATTTGAGATCAGCTGAGCCTGAGGCAGAAACCTTACCATGGTGGGGGAGGGAAGGGCAGGAAACCCCTGCCCTCATATTGCCCTCATCCCCTCTCTAAGGAGCTGTGGATGATAGACACATATGGTTTCATTCTTTCTTTCCATCTGCCTGGCTGTCTAAGAAAGAAGAAGTTCAAGCAGAGAAAATGACTCAGTCTTACTAAGCTTCTCCAGTAGACTGCAGTTTTCACTCTGTTTAATAGGACATACAGAAAATAATATGAAACACTGTCTCTGCCCTTAGGAAGTCCACAGTTTAAAGAAAGGTCAGCATTGGAGACAAATATCATATATTGTAATAGCAGTAGTTGTCATTTATATAGCATTTTAAAGTTGTAGAAAGGATATACACACAATTATTTTAATTCTTATAACAGCTCTGTTTTAAATAGATACTTTAAATCTTATTATCCCCTTTTGTAGATGAGGAAACTGAGGTTCAGAAAGCTTAGAAAGAACAAGTCATATAGCTAAGAAGTTTCAAAAATGACAGAGATGACAATCTAAGTCTCTCCTGATTCTCAGTCCTTGGAGCTCTTTCTATTATTAAATATCAGAAGACCTGGGTCCTACTTCTAATCCTGTGTCATCTTGGACATAGGATTATAGATTAGAACTGAAGGAAAATTCAAATGCCATCTAATCTAATTCCATAATTTTACAGGCAAGGAAGCAGAGGACTAGAGAAGCAAATGACTTACCCAAGGACACAGAGACAGTAAATACCAGAGCCAGGATTCTAGCTCAAGTGCCTGGGCTCCTTATCCAGCACCCTTTCCATATCACCTCAACTGTGTTTATCTTCTCTCTCTGTAGAGAGTCTGTAAATGTGGAGAGCGTATTCTAAGGAAACCTGAGAAACAAAGATTTGAAAATGAGAATGAGCAAAACTAATCTGAAGGATGGAATAAACTAGTCTGGTTAAAGTAGATGCTTTATGAAAGAAGGGAATCAGGAGATGAGGTTGAAAATGTAGGCTAGGGGTCCAAAGGCTTGGATCCAGATGATTTGTGAAGTCCCTTCTATCTCTAAAATTCAGTGGTTTTTATGATGTTGGGAGTCACTTTTTTTTTTTTTAGCAGAGATGGTGATTTAAGGAAAATGGTGTTTTAGGATAATTAATTTAGCCACAATATGACAAGTGACTTGCATGACAGAGACCAAAAGCAGAAAATTAATTGCAAAAATTCAGGTAAAAGGTGACAAAGTTCTTGAAAATGAATATAGTTCATTTATATGAACTATAATATAGTTGGATTTATTTCTCTTAAAATTCTGGGTGTTGTGGGGACAATTGATTAAAAAGGGATGAACATTTATTTATTGAGCACCTAGTATGTATAAGTCACCTTGCCAAACACTGTGACTTTACAGGAAAGTAAAAATAATCATCACTTTCATCTAATTGGTACCAAAGGAGTTTACTATGTTCCTAGAGGACAAGACTAGTCAAAGTAAAGAGGTCATTAAGAATTCAAGGCATCCCTTAGATCCTTGAGGGTAGGGACTAGAGTTTCACTTTGGTCTTTATAACCTTGGTGCCTAGCACAAATTCCAGGTGCTTAATAAATGCTTGTTGGTTAATTGAATGCAAAATAAGATATGGTGCCTTTATGTGTGAATGAATTGATGCTATAGTAATTCAGATGAGAAAAGGATGATCAGTTATGGGTCTAAAATTCTGTTATCCTGTAACTAGATGATTTCCAAGATTCCTTCCAGGCTTGATACTCTAATTTGTATAATACAGGATATAAATGTAATAGGAAAATGAGACAGTGTGGGCTAAAATGGGTTATGAAAGATGGGTAGAATTGGGAGGCACTGGAATTCGGAAACAAAGTATTATGAGCAGTATACCCTGAGATATTGTCCTATCTGTATATAAAGAAGGAGGTTAAGTTTGGCAAATGTTGAGGAAGGAAATGAACAACTAATATCTTAACTCTCACAGACTTAAGAATGGAAGGAAATTCCTCAGTCTAGTTCATTACATTTTTTATGCAGATAAAGAAATTGATAAGACCTAAAAAAAATAAATAAATGGTTTCATTTAAAGAGAAGGATCTGGAACCCAGATGCCCAGATTCTCACACCTGGACTCTTAACTTTCATGCTGGTCTCTCATTTGTCCTTTGTATTCAGGAATTATGCAGCAAAACTGGTGGACACCTAGCTCTACTACTTGTTACCTATGTGATTCAAATCATTGCCCCTCCCAGAATCTCATTTTCTTCCTCTATAAAATGAAGAAGTTAAATTGGACAATCTCTAAGGTCTCTCCCAACATTATATCCTATCATCTCCAGGACAGTGAAAGGCTGAGAGGGTTTCTATGCCCAAACCTGGACTGCCAAAGCACCTTTCTACCACTTTGAAAACATTCCCAACTCAGGTTCATGTCAATAACAGAGCAAGAATTAGTGATGTTCCATTGATGCCTGCAGGCCTGCCTGGGTAGAAGCAATGAGTATTGCAATCTTAGGTGATGAAACATAAGCACCTGGATCCCCCAACCTTCGGCTCATCCCCATCTCCCCTCACTCAGGGCGCACAGCTTTAAGAATACCCAAGGCAGCTCTATCTATTCTCTTTATTCCCATCCCACTGCTATCTCAGTCCTCACTCCCATTCCCCAAAACTTGATTCCTTCTGTTTTAAGTGAAGAGGCCCACTTAGACAAAGAGCAGATGCTATCCCAAACACCAATGGGTAATCTAGAAGTCTCCGGGATTCAGTTACCGACAATTCTCCCACTCCTGCCCTTGTAAACATGCTTCTTACATTCTAAAATTCTCTATATATATCATGGGCTAAAAAAATATGATACAGAATTCCAACATCATCAGACTTGCCCACCTAGACATCGTTCCTCCATGCTAACATTAAACCAGCTTGGGCTTGAAAGCAAATATAACTGTGGTTGCTATCAGATTATTGTGGATCATGTCATTTCCTTTCTGTAGGAACAGCAAGGGGGACTACAGAGACCTGCTTCTGAGTCACAGCTAGTAGCTTGAAGGTTGAAATAAATATATCTGACACTTGATAGTAGGAGAGCGAGGAAATTTAGACATGAACTTCCCATTCAGCTAGATGATACAGGGGATAGAGCACTGGGCCTAGAGTCAGGAAGATTTGAGTTCAAATCCTGCCTCAGCTATGTGACCCTAAACAAGTCACTTACAACAGTGAAGTGCCTCAGTTTTTTCACCTATAAAATGGGGGTAATAATAGCACCTACCTCTCAGGATTGTTATGAAGATCAAATGAGATAATAATTATAAAGTGCCTGGCACAGAGTAAATACTGTATAAAGTTTAGCTATTACTTATTTACACAACCCCTCATTGAATCATTCAGTTACCATTTATTAACATTTGTTATGTGCCCTAAAACCTTTGACTGTGTAGATCACAACTAAATGTGGCAAGTCCTCAAAGAAATGGGAGTACTTGTCTCTTAAGGAACCTGTATTCAAGAAAAGAAGCAAATATTAGAGCCAAACATGGAACAACTGATTGATTTAAGATTAGTGAAAAAGTACAACAAAGCCATATATTGTTACCTTATTTATTTAATTTGTATGCAGAATAAATCATGTGAAATGCCAGGTGAGATGAATCAAAGGCTAAAATTAAGTCTTCTGGGGAAAATATCAACAATCTCAGATATGCAAACAATACAACTCTGATGGTAGAAAGTGAAGAGGAATTAAACCTCTTGATGAAGGTGAAAGAGGAAAGTGTAAAAGCTGATTTAAAGATTAACATTAAAAAAAAAAAACCAAAAACAAAAACCTAAGATCATGGCAACTGGTCTTATCACTTCCTGGAAAATAAAGGAAAAAGAAATGGAAGCAATGTCAGATTTTATACTATTGGGCTCAAAGATCACTGCAGAAGGTAACTGCAACCATGAAATTAAAAGATGCTTGCTCCCTGGAAGGAAAGATATGGAAAATGTGGACAGCATACTAAAAAACAGAAAGAATACCTTGCTGACTAAGATCTGTAAAGCCAAAGCTATGATTTTCTCAGTAGTAATATATAAGCTGTGAGAATTTTACTATAAAGAAAGCTGAACATCACAGAATCTAAATTTTCAAATTGTGGTAACTTTCCAGAATCCTTTGGACAACAAGATAATCAAATAAGTCAATATTTAAAGAAATTAATTCAGATCACTTATTAGAAGGACAAATACTAAAGCTGAAGTTTATATACTTTAGTCATATAATGAAAAGACAGGACTCATTGGAAAAGACCCTGACACTGAGAAAGACTAAAGGCAAAAGGAGAAAGGGATGGCAGAAAATAAGATGAATAGATAGTGTCATGGAAGCAATGAACATGGGCTTGGGTAGATTTTGGGAGATAATGGAGAATAGAAGAGCCTGTTGTGCTATGGTGCATGAGGTCACAAAGATTTGGACATGAATGAACAAATGAACAAATGCAATAGGTACTCTGAGTGCTGGAGTTACAAAGAAAGGCAAAAAAAAAAAAAAAAAGAAAAGAAAAAGAAAACTGACAACAACAAAAACCAGGTCCTGCTTTCAAGCTGCTCATGATCTAATTGAGGGAAAAGACATAGATAGACAGACAGATAGATAGATAGATAGATAGATAGATAGATAGATAGAGATATGTATGATAATTTAGGAATTGTCTCAGAGGAAAAGTACATTCCCCATTATTTTATTTAATGAACTGCTATTCCTTCATAGAGGCAGCTAGGTGACTTTAATCTGAGTTCAAATTTGACCTCAGACCCTCACTAGCTGTGTGACCCTGGGCAAATAACTTAACCTCTGAAGAAGGAAATGACAAACCACTCCAGTATCTCTGCCAAGAAAACCCCATATGGAGTCCTGAAGAGTAGGATGTGATTGAGCAACAATAACTCTCCTAATAATCTACTATTCTTCTTATCACCACTATTTCCCCAACCCCTTAAAGAGAGAAGTTCAGGCTCTGAATAAGAGTCTGGTCCACCTTTCAGAGAAATTATCCAAAGCTTCATAGAAAGAGTCCAGTTCTGAGAAACCTATTAATAATTGAATAAATCCAGTTTCATATAGACTTTGTGTCCTTCTGCTTCCTACATACAAATAAAAGCAGCTTGTCATGATATGTTTCAGGATCATAGGACAGCCTTAAATTTAAGTCCCAGAATAGATTATACAAGTTAATTATACACAGAAATGCCTAAATAATAATACTGCTTACTTGCAGTTTTCCATATGGTTGGGCAAGATTTTTTTTTTCCTTTTTTCAGTCATTTCTGACTCATTACTTGATATGAAATACTGGAGTGGTTTGTCATCTCCTTCTCCAGTTCATTTTACAGATGAGGAAACTGAGACAAACAGGGTTAAGTGCCTTGCTCAGGGTCAAACAGCTAAATACCTGAGGCTGAATTTAAACTCAGGGAGAGAAGTTTTCCTGATTCCAGCTCCAGCACCCTATTCACTACAATTCATCTGTTCCACTGGGTCAGATTACAGCACTGATATCCAAAACAGCCAAACCCTTTGAAAGTATGTTGGCTTTTTTAGCTCTGTCATCTCATCTATATGGATACCTCCTCCAATGGTGTAAATCAGAACTCATCCATATCTACTTATCCTGTGCTACTGTTGTGGGTGACTTCCTATAATCTGCCACTGGGGGTCCCATCCAATGGAGTGAAGGAAAACTTCGGATGAGTTATCCCTAGCAAAGCCACCCAACTTTTTTTCAGTAATACATTTCTCCAATTCTTATGAATTTGATTGATATTCAGTATGATATGTAACAGCAAGCACAGTCTGATGTTCAAGACCAAGGAATTAAAAAGACAAATCAAATTAATTTAATTTGGAATTAAAAGACAAATCTATATTTCTTACATCTCCATTGGTAGATTCACAAACATACATATATGCATGTACACATATATAAAGCCTGACACTAACTGTATAACCCCAGATTATTAAACTCTGTTTAATAATTATAAAGTGCTTTAAACATTCTAATCTTGATACAAACATTAGCTATTATTTTTGTGGTTACTATTATGTGCACATGAGAGAAAATTTGTCTCAATCAATTCTTATATTAGTGCCAGGACATAGGACTAGGAGTAGAAATGTTCTATCTTCTGCCTCTAACTCTCTGGACAAATGTTTTCCCCTCTGTAGGCCTTATTTCCTTCATCTGTACAAGGAAGATGTCGAACTAGATAGTCTGTAAATTATTTTCCAACTTTGACATTTTGAATGTTGATGACGTTCCAATTCTTTCCCCCTCGTGTGGCCTTTAAAAATGGGCCTGACCACAAGCTTCTCCAGGTAAGAAAGGAAAACATGAAGATCGGTAGTGATGTAAGCTAAAAGCAATAAAAGGAGGGTGTGTGTGGAGACCGTGCTTGTCACTGCACGCAGTGAGGGCCTTTATACTAGCACAAGATCTTAGGAGAGCTCCACCTCGACTCCTTACCCTCCCCATCACCCCAAAGCACCCACAAGGTGTGGGATATATTACAATGAGATTATAGGTGTGGAGCTGGAAGCGACTTTAAAAACAGTCTGGCCCAACTCTCTCATTCTACAGATAAGGGAATTGGAGCCCAGACAGGTGAAGCGATCTACCGATCGTCACTCGGACAATCAATCGCATGTCAAAGTCGGTACCCGAACTCCAAACCATTATTCTTTCCTGAATCACACTACTACCTTACCGGAGAGCCACCAAGCAAGGGGAGGTGAAAAAAGTGGTGGCCTGTTTTGCTGATTCATCCTTGGACTGCAATATTCAGCAGATATTTCCGACAGCGGAGCTGGGGTGTTGCTGATAGGGGGGTGGGGAGGTGCGGCCTGGGCACTGAGTCACTGCCTGGAGCTCCCATCCAGTTGCGTGAGTACTCTTACTGAGTTGGGCTCAGCCCGGCCTCTTCTACTTCTCTCGATACCCGGGAGGGTGGATCAAAGTAGGAGGAGCGGCAAGTGTTAGGAAACGCAAGCTCAGGAAGTTTTTCCTAGGAACGGCGTCGCATGAGAAAGCCCCAAAGAAAGAATAAATTTTAAGGCTTTGTACCGACAGAAACCAGGGCGGAAAGCGCTTCTGGGGCTCGGGTACCAGAACTTCTCTTCGGCACTTCCCTCTGGATGCTGAATGGTACATTCCGATCCGGAGTTAAAGTCTGGGTGCTGGGCAAATCTCGGAGGGTGGCTGGCAGAATGGGGCTGCGGGCCGGCGGCAGCCACGGGCGAGCGGGCCCAGAGGTCGGGGCAGAAGGGCAGGATCGGGCCTCTGAATCGGGGGATCGCAGCATACATTCTGGCACCATCGCTACAGTGCACAATGTTCCCCTGAGCGTCCTCATCCGGCCGCTGCCCTCAGTGCTGGACCCGGACAAGGTGAAGAGCCTCATGGACACCATCCAGGTAAGGTTTTCCCGAGAGAGCCCAGAGATCTCCGCTCTGCCATTTTTCAGTGTCATCTTGGGCAAGTCAGTCCTTTTCTTCGGGCCCCGGTATCCTCTCAATAAAACGGGGGCACTGTACTAGATAACCTTTGAGGCCTTTTCTGGCCCTAATATCCTGTGTTCTCCTTGACTGTTTTCTTAACTCCGACGTTCTGTCTTCTACGTTTTGTATCCCAGAGTTCCCTTGAGGTGTAACATCTCATGATGGTTATTTTCTCCATTTCTGTCTTTTTCTCTTTCTCCCTGACTCTGTAGGAGGACCCAGAACGGGTGCCGCCTATTGATGTCCTATGGATCAAAGGAGCCCAAGGAGGAAACTACTTCTACTCTTTCGGGGGTTGCCACAGATATGCAGCTTACCAAGAACTGCACAAGGAAACAATCCCTGCCAAGCTGGTCCGGTCCACGATATCAGACCTTCGTGTGTACCTGGGGTCCTCCACACCAGACCTGCAGTAGTAACACCCTTGGCTCTTGGCCCTTGAGACTCACTGAAAAATGTCTCTTTGTGTGCTAATTAAAGAGAGCAGAAGAAGCCAAGTAACACTAGTCCTTACCAGGGCCATGCAGAGTACAAAACAGGTGGGCTTGTGACCCAAAACAGGCCCCCAAGAGACAAAGTATGACTGACTTATGTAGTATTATTCCTTTAAGGCTAGAGAAAAGGATGAGGAATCGTTCCCTGCGATTTAATATCTTTAGACTCCCACATCTTGGACTGAAGACTACTGGTCCTGGGTTTAAGAACAGAAAGGAGCATCCCCACAGTGGGGTGTCAAGTGGTTATAATGGAAAAAAGAAATGAATTTGGAATTAGAATCTCCCTTGATCAAATCCCAGCTTGTCACTTATGCTTTCCTCCTTTGTAACGTGAAGATGTTGGACTAACATAGCTTCTAAAATCTTCCATCTCTAGAGTCTTATCATTCTGAGATCATGTAGTAAGGGAACAGAATGGGGGGCTTTTTCTGGAAGTGAGGAGTAAAAGAAGTGATGGAGAACTGAAGGTCCCTTTTCCAACTTCATAGGTGGAGGAGGCACCTTCTCTTCATATTAGGCTAAGAAACCCATGTCTAACTCTCTCCCCATGGGAAGCAGGAATCCTTGCAATCTTTTCTTTTTGAGGAAGGAGATTCATACACAGCAAATAAAAACCCCAATAAATTCTGATTTAGTGAAAAGGGTTTTAGGCTTGGAGTAAGATGGGACCATGGGATCATAGACAAGTCACTTCTATTCTGTGTCTATTTTCTCATCTAAAATTTTGATAATATTTGTACTAACCAACCTCTCAGGGTTGTTGTGGGAAAATTATTTGTAAACTTCAAAGTGCTAAAGAGTGGGGAATTGTCATCTAATTTTCACTATGGGGTTAAGATGGAAAGTCTGAGTATCAGCTGCTCTCTGCTATTAGTCCTATATTTCTTGTTCCTCATACTATTTTGCAGGTGGATAAAATTATGAATTTTTGTAATGTAATAAATGTATTCATATATAAGTACATTTCCTATAGAATCACTGAAAACATCTTTGGGTTAACTCCTGTAGCAGAAATACAACAACAAAGATAGCATGTATATCATCATCATTATTATTGTTAAGTTCCAGAACAATTGATGATTTGCATGAAGGAAGTTCCCTTACTGGGATTTTCCCAACACTAATGAAATCACAGATTGAAGGCTGTCATTGTTGTTGTTATTGAGGATGAAGATGATGACAGTGGTTTATTTAAAAAAAAAAAAAGGTAACAAGAACAGATGTGGTGATTTGCTGTGAACTTCATACTTTAGAATCGCTGAGACCTATTTGATGCTGAAAAACAGTGGAAAGAAGAAAAACATTCCCCTTCTCTCTGGGTGGTTTTGCCAAGCTATGAGATCCTACTCAGGTGTCCAGTCTACTGTACAATAAACTGGATTAGAGGCCTAGTCCCCTGACCTTCCCTCAGAACATGATGAGGGAGAGGAGGATGGAGGGGGGTTGGGGGAGAGATGACTTGTGTCCCTGGCAGTTTGTCAGGCTTCTTGTGCTGACCTTACAATGAGCCACCAGGAGATGGCACTGTTTTCCTACCAGCTTAATACTTGGTCCAAATTTTATAACAATTAGAAAGATTAACCCAGCGTGGATTGCCTTGGGCTTTAAGACCCACTCTTTCTGTCCTTGTGGAATTGGTCAACTTCAAATTCCTAGTACCCCAGAACTGGGAGGAACTTTAGGACATAGAATAATACAACTAATTCTGGGCTTCAGTAATTCAATTCAACAAACACTTGCGAAGCATCTACTGTGATAAAAAATATAATTTTGAGGGTGAAAATATGGAATGTTAGAGTTCAAAGAAATTTTAGAGATTATATTTAAAAGGTGGAAAATGAGGAAAAGTAATTTTTTCTAATGTCATAGAGTGAATTAGGATCATAAATTAGAGCTTTAAGAGACTTTTGATAGAGGCAGAATTCAGTCTAACACCCCCACCTCCCCAAAACCACGATATTCAGTGACCTTTCCATTCCACCCTCCTTCCAGTTTATACAGTTACATCACAAATATATCCATATACATAATTGATCTATATACACAATCAATTAACTAGCATATGTACCTACTATATTCCAGATACTGTGCTAGCCTCTGGGAACAAAAATGAAGCAGCCCCTCAAGGAGAAGCCCTCAAGGAGTTTACATTTTATAAACATGAATAGGACAATGAGTGAAGTAATAAAAGTAAATCATAAGTCGCTTATAAAGAAATGAATCTCACTGCTTTCAGAATGGTGAAGCACTGAAAAGGTCACTAAACTCATAGATGACATAGGTTTAAGACCTTATTAAGATGCTTGGGAGCTATATGATCTTGGGCAAGTCACCTTGTTTACACAAGTCTAAAATCAGAGACTTGAACTAACTTATCTCTAAGACTTCTGTGTTCTTTTTTTTTTTTTTTTTTTTTTTTGGCTGAGGCAAGTGGGGCTAAGTGACTTGCCCAGGGTCACACAGCTAGGAAGTGTTAACTGCCTGAGGCCATATTTGAACTCAGGTCCTCCTGACTTCAGGGCTGGTGCTCTATCCACTACACTACCTAGTTTCTTCTTCTGTGTTCTTTAAAAACAAATTTTTACTGATGTCCTTTCCGCTTTTGTTGATGTTGGTAGTGGATTGTTTTGCATATATATATGTGTGTGTGTGATATATATAATATAATTATATATGTTTATATATATATATGGACCTGGGAAGGTGCCTTGGAGGTCACCTAATCTATTCCCATCATAGGAAAACTTAGTCCCAGAGAGGTAGTACATATATAAAGGCAGTTTACCCTCACCTATCCACTCTCTGCCATTGTGACACATAAGTATAATCAAGGAAAATAAATCAGTGTGATGCCCTTATCTGAAAATGTATCTCATTCTGCACCATTATATAAATACACTACTTGTCTAATAAGAGTCTGAAGCAGACTTTACTATCGATCTTTAAAAATCAGGATTAGCGGGGCAGCTAGGTGGTGCAGTGGATAGAGCACCAGCCCTGAAGTCAGGAAGACCTGAGTTCAAATCTGGTCTCAGACACATAACATTCCCTAGCTGTGTGACCCTGGGCAAGTCACTTAACCTCAATTGCCTCAGCAAAAAGCAAAAAAAAAAAAAAAAAAAAAAATCAGGATTAGCCACTTAATTAATCAGAGTACTGATATCCCTTAAACATTTTTAATCTTATTTTTACTTATGCCTTCTAGTTTTTTTTTCATTTTATTCCTTTCCAGACATATTCTTCACTCATTTGTTACCCAGTGAACCCCTTTCATTTCTAAATGAAAAAATTTTAATCTATTTAACTTTATCTAGTCTGTTTCCTTATTTGTAATGTGGGGAAGAATAAAAATAGCTAGCATTTATGTAGCACTTAAAAACTATGTAGGCATCTCATTTAATCTTCTCAATCACACTTTGAAGTAGGTATAATTATTACCTCTATTTTATAGATAGAAAAACTAAGAAAGAAATTAAATGACTTGACTAGGATAACATAACTATTGCCTGAGAGAGGATTTGAACTCAGATCTTTCCAACCCTGAGTCTAGCACCACCCAGATATTTAATTGCAGAATCTGAGCAAGGTAGGCAAAGTAGCAGGCCCCTAGGTAGGGCCACAAGGAAGAACACTTATTTTTTTGGGGGGTGGAGTCAATTGGGGTTAAGTGACTTTCAGAGGGTCGCACAGCTAGTATTAAATATTTGAGGGTGGATTTGAACTCAGGCTCTCCTGACTCCAGGGCCACTTTGCCATCGAACATCATTTTTTTTTTTTAATCTTTTTATGCCTTTCTTTCTCATTTTACAGAGGAAGAAATTGAGGTCCAAAGAGAAGTTGTTTAAGTTACTCAGCAAATTTGTAGTGTATCCAGAATAAGAATTCATGCTTAATAAAATGTCTTAAAATATGGGATTGGAATACTTTGAAGAAAAAGGTCTAGCTTCAGATCCAGATTTTGCTACATACTACCTCCCTTGGACTAAGTTTTCCCATGAGGGGAATGGACTAGGTGACCTCCAACGTACCTTTCAACTTTAAATCCTATGTTCCTATAACTCCCAGGCCGCCTCATTAAATACCTCCCAAACGAGCTCTTCTATCAGTCTGTCTGCCCCTCCCCACCTGTCTCCCTTCTCCAGGTCTGACCTCTGATATAGCCTGACTGATGACCTCAACTGCCACCAATCCATTCGTTCTGCTGCCTGGGGGAGGGAAGGAACAAAGGGAGCTTTGTGGAGGGTGGGGTCCCATCCCTTCACCTAGCTTGGACTGCTGGGGTCCCAACTCCGGAACTCAGAGAGACTCTCCCACTGGACAAGCGTGTAATGTCTTCCAGGCCCATGACTCAGGCTTTTAACTAGCAAGGAGATCATTATGTTTAGAAACCCATAATCACCTTCCAACCTTCTAACAAGCCCTTTCTGAGATGATCCCCAGCTCCAGGTTTACCCCAATATGAGAGACATCAACATGTCATCAAAAGAACACGGAGTTGGGCAAGAGAAGACTTGGGCTCTCATCCTAAATCTGCTACTCACTCACTAGTAGGTAATTTTGAGCAGGAATCCTTTCACCTCATCACACCTCAGTTTTCCTCATCTATAAAATAAGATTTGACCCAATCATCTCTTAAGATCCTGCTTTGATCTATTATGTTCTAGCATCCTGTTCAGCTCTGACATCCAATGGTCCATTGATTTACCCTTGTCCCTACCAAGAAGCCAAAGAGTGAATATCGTACATTTTGAGCTAGAAGGAATGAGAGAAAACCTTGGATATTATGTATCATAGATAAGGAAATTGAGTCACAGAGAACTTGGCCAAGGCCATATAGGGACAAGCTAGGCTGGGATGGAACCCAGATGCTAGACTGAAGGAAACACTGACTGACCTGAGAAAACAGGACCTAAGCTGCTTTCCACCCTACTTCCCTACACCCAACTACTCCCAATCTCAGGCAAGGAAAGAGAAAACTTTTGGAGTCAGAATACCTAGGTATTTTATGGCTATAAGTACTATAGTTATAAAATGTCAGCTATTATTGTAGCGACCAAACCTTAGAACCATAGAATCATAGCTATAGTTTCAGCCATTAAAACAAAACCAAGAAGGGACCCAAAACATAAGCCAGGCTAGGACTGGACCTAAATGACCATAGAATCATAGACTGAGATCTGAAAGGGATCCTAGAGGCCATATAGTCTAAATTCTTTCTTTTGCAGATGGAGAAATAGGCACAAAGAAATCAATTGGCTTACCTAGATTGAAATAGCTAATAAATATGTAAGGGGGAATTCAAATCTGAGTCTTTCTGATGCCAAATCCAATGTCTATCCATTACATCATGCTTTCTTTCTGGTCCAATTCTTCATTTTACAACTGCTGCCCAGAGGTGGGATGTGGCTTATCCAGTGTCTTAATTAAGTAAACAGGCAACCTTGATAATCATTCCAAAGTTGAATATAATCAAGGCTTTGTGCTTAGCACTATCAAGGAGATAGAGAAGCTTAAGATTTAACCCCTAATTTCAGTGAGCTCACAGTAGAATAAGGGAGATGATACGTATATTCACAAAATCTCAAACAATACAGAGTATTGGGTGGTACAGTGGATAGAGTGCTAACCTTAGAATCAAGAAGATTTATTTTCCTGAATTCACATCTGGCCTTTGAACCTTACTAGATGTTTGATCCTGAGCAAGTCATTTAACTTGTTTGCCTCATTGTCTTCATCTGTAAAATAATGGCAAACTATTCCAGTACCTTTGCCAAGAAAGCCCCAAATAAGATCATAAAGAGTTGAACACAATTGTACTAAAGATCAGGTAATGAAAGGAATAAGCAAAGATAGGGAATTTCAAATAGAGACATCCCTATGGACCCTTTGAGCCATTTATAGCACTACTAGCCATATAGTCCAAAGAGTTCAAAGACAAGGGAGAAAGGGTCTATAAATACAAAAATATTGATAGCTGCTACTTTTAAAAAATTATATTGATTTTTTTACATTAATTTTATTTCCAAATATATCCCTCTCCAACCCAAAGATTCATTCCCTATAGCAAGGAATTTAAAAGAGACAGTAAAGCAATTCAACAAAATCAGTCAAGATAATTCATGCCATATTCTGCACTGATGATGCCCCAACTTTTCCAAGGAACTGACCTAGAACTGGAAAGAGTTTCAGTGGCCATTGAATAAGAATAGAATTAAGGACTAAGCCCTTTATTCTACAGATGAAGAAACTGAGGCTAATGGAAAAGTCGCTTACCTAAGTGGTAAATGTCAGAAATTCCATTTGAACACAGATTTTTTGCTTCAAGATCCAGTACTCTTTCTACTACCCAACACCACCTCCTGTGGAAAAGATGCATTTTCTCATCTTTTTTTTTCCAGACAAAACTTTGTCTTTGTAATTGCAATTTTGTGAGTTAATTTTTTTTAATTTCTATTTGCATCATTGCAGTCAAGATGTATATTGTTTTCCTGGCTCTGCTTGCTTTGTTCTTCATCAGTTCATAGATTTCCCAATGCTTCTCTATATTCTTTACATTATCTTTCTAATGGCACAGCAATATTAACATTCCAATCCCATTTTGTATCACAACTTGTTTAGCCATTCTCTCTTCTATGGACATCTCCTTTACTTCCAGCTCTTTGCCATAGCAACAATAAAAAATTGTATGTGGACACTTTTTGAAGATGCAAAGATCTGAAAGATCAGTGGTGAATTGCTGAATACATCATGACATATGAATGCAATGGTATGTTATTGCATGATAAGAATCTAAGAAAGATTTGAGCCTCCAATTTTCCTTTCTGATTTAAACCTCTAATCCTATGATAGGTTGTATGAACTGAAACAGAGAAATGTAAACAGAACTAAAAGAACAATATGTGATTGACCACAACGATGTAAAAGAGAACAACCAACATTGGAAAAACTTCAGAATTCTGATGGTCACCATGACTAATTGTGACAATGGAGACATTTAGGTGAAGCCTAGTGGTGGACCACAAGAGGAAGCATACATTTTCAGACACAGTCAAGTATTGCTTTACTTGACTACTTATTACAAGGGAAGGTTCATTGAAGGGGGAGGGAAGTTACTGGAAAGAGAGAATGATGTTTCTTTTTTTAAAAAAAAGAGTATCAGTAAAATCTTTTATTTTTTTTAATCTCTTTGGCTAGGAAGGTCAAGAAGATTTTCTAGAGGAAGAAGCTCAGAAAGATGGGTAATACTTAGATAAATGGGAGGGGATATTGGGAGTAGGTTGAGAAGGAGGCCTGTCAATGAGGAATACAGCCTGGGTGGAATGAACTGAAAATATAGCACTGCTGGAATGGATGAAACATAAGACTGTATAGTGAGTATAGTGAGTCAGATTATAAAGGGTTTCAAATGTCAAATTAAAGAGTTCAGTCTTGATCCTAGAAGGAAACCACAGCAGGTTGAGAGCAGGAATATGGCAGGCATAAAGCAGAATTTAAAGGTGCTGAGCCTGTAAATGGATTATTTTATCATCCTCACATAGAGGTTATGATTTCCATATGATAGAGGAAGAAACTGAGGCACAGAAAAAAGTGACTTGCTTCAAGCCTACACTGGATTTTTAGTCCTGGGCTCTTTTCTAATGCCCTTCATTAACTCAGTAAGATTTAACTGACTCTCTCTCTTCCTGATGAGCCAGAAGTCTCCACCAGCATAAAGGATTCCTCGACACAGCCACTTTGTAGATGGTACTCCCAACCTCCTTCATCCCCATCCCCCTTCTTCCACCCATGAACTCAGACACCTATTGGTTGAAAGAGTAAGCCTGGGTTGCTAGAGGAAAAAGCCCCTGGGCCCAAGGTTAACAGCTCCTGGGCTACCTTTCATTGGTCTGGAGGGAGGCCCAGTGGGTAGCTCTAGGGGCCACACAGAGGGGGAGGCTAACCCTGATGTGGCCATTTCCCCATCCCAGGATCTGGAATCCATTTGCTCTGGCCTGAGCAATGTTTTCCTAGCAGGCGAAGAACTGAGCTGCAGAGAGCCAGAATGAGGCCCTGGGCCCTACCCCACTCCCCTGGCCATCTGCTCCCTGTTTATTTATTTATCCTGAAGTATCACCTCCTGGCCTGGCCAGGGGCACCAAACATCTCTACACCCCACAGGGGATCAGTGGGAAGGAGCTGAGAAAGGAGAAGATGGGAGGAGTTGGGGAGGCCGCCTAGAGAACAGCCAGCCTCCACCAGCTCTTTCTAGCTGAAGATCTCAGGTATCCCAACACAAAGTCAGATCCCCCTCTATTGGTTGGTACTCTGCCCTTCTCTGACACTTGATGTCCATCACTGATACAATAACAAAGAATTTAAAAGAGCTCAAAGTGCTTTGCAAACCAGGGCTCCATTTGGTCTTCCCCACAACCTCATATTATTATTACCATATAACAGATAAGTAAACTAAAACTCAAAGAGAAGTAATTTGTCCAAAGTCAAACAACTGGCAACTGGTATATTTACCTGCGGAACTTCTGAAACAGGCTTACTGTCAGCATTCACCCACCAGAAACTGCTACTGCTTCCTTTCCTCCAGTCTCCCAGCCTGAGCTTCCTCTACCTTAGGGTTCCCTGAGGGCCTCCTTGACTCTGAGATATACCTTTTCAGTGGGTCCTCTCACCTTTGGTGAAATGAGCTCATAGTATGATTTTTCTCCTCTGTAAAGTGACGGGTTCATTTTTGTTTTAATGTATATCCCAAAATATTTCACAGATTTGATCCTCGCAACAACCTTGTGAGATATTGTTCAGTCATTTTCCAATCATGTCCAATTCTTTTTGATCCCATTTGAGGTTTTCTTGGCAAAGATACTAGAGGAGTTTGCCATTTCCTTTCCCAGCTCACTTGACAGATGAGGAAACTGAGGCAAACAGGATCAAGTGACTTGCCCAGGATTAGTTAATAGTTGAATCCAGATTTGAATTCAGATCCTTGTGACTCCAGGGACAGCACTATATCCACTGTGCTACTGGCTGCCCTACTCAGTGAGGTAGATGCTATTATTACTCCCATTTGAAAGATAAGGAAACAAGACACAAACAGGTCAAGTGGCTTGTCCAGAATTACACAGCCAGAAAATCTGAGGCCAGATCTGAACTCAGTCACGGCTTCCTGACTCCAGGTCCTGTGTTCTATAATCACTATGAAACCTAGCTGCTTTAGTCTAGACTGCCTAGGAAGTGCCAAGTCTAACATTCTATATTCTGTCTCCTAAGGTCTCATCCTCTCTTTTCAAGTCCTTTCCAGTTCTGACATCTTACATTCTAGGCTTTCTTCCAACTCTGGTATTCTCTTTTCTATTTTCTAGTCTTTTTAAGCTCCATAGCTCCCTCAAAGCCCTGATGTTCTGGGCTTTAGACTCAAAATCTCTTCCAGGTCTTAGGTTTTACAATAACAACAAGATTATGTGATGATCAGCTGTGATGACTTGGCTCTTTTCAGCAACAAGGTGATTCAAAGCAATTCCAATGGATTTGGGATGGCAAGTGCCATCCATATTCAGAGGAAAAAACTATGGAAATTGAACATGGATCAAAGCATAGTATTTTCACTTTTGATTGTTGTGGCTTGATTGGGTTTTTTTCCTTTCTCATGTTTTTTTCCCTCTTGATCTGATTTTTTTTTTTGCTCAGCATGATGAATATGGAAATATGTTTAGAAGAATCACACATGTTTAACCCATATCAGATTGCTTGCTATCTTGGGGAGTGGGCAGAGAGGAAGAGAGGGAGAAAAGTTTGGAACACAAGGTTTTGCAAAGGTGAATATTGAAAAGTATCTTTACATGATTTTGGAGAAATAAAATACTATTAAATTTTTTAAAAAGATCTTGTCCTTTATGTTCTTAAGTATCTTTCAATTCTTATACATCCTGGTGTCATTGTCATTACAGAGTCTAAGAGTTGAAAAGAACTTCAGAAGATATCTAGTACAGGCCTTACTGGAAATGGAAAGCCTCTCCATAAGAACCCAGCCACTCATCCCTCCACATCAGGATTGTAAAGCTTCATCTACTGGGTTTTCCCCAAAAAGTGTGTGTAGGACAAAATGTTAGCATCCTCTACAATGTTCCAGTCCTGTTCCACAGTCCAAAAAGTTCTTTTTGCTATCTAAGAATTTTCTGTCATTATAATTATACCATATTACATTCTCTTGCTTTTTCTTCCATAGATAATAGATAATCAGTTGCTTTCCTGTTACAATGTCTTATAGTTGTTATTTTTAATAATACTGATTATTCTGGTAAATGAAAATATGGAGGAAATTAGGCAAGTTGCTTGTTAATGGTAATTAGCTGTGAGAAGGGTGATTTGAAGAGAACTAAGAAGTCTGATATTTTTTCTAAAATGGGAGCTCTTGGAGATTTGCCTCTAGCCAATGCCATCCTTCAGAATGAGGGAGAAAAGACAATAAGAAAATATAGACTGAGCTAAGGGTCAGAATCAGACAAATCTCTTCTCTACTTCTTTCAGCAAGAAAGACAGTGAGCAGATCAAAGAATATATGTGGGGGAGGAATAGAAAATAGGAGAATACTGGAAAGGTAAGGGAAGGGAGTTACTTGGTTTGGAAGGAGGCAATTGAGGTTAAATGACTTGACTTGCCCAGAATCACACAGATAGTAAATGTCTGAGTCTTGATTTCAGGGCTGGCACTCTATCCACTCCACCACCTGGATGCCCCAATAAAGGTCCTTGAATGACAGAGGATTTTGTATTTAATTTTGGAGGTGATAGGAAATCACTGGAATTTCTTGAGGGGATGGTCTGAATTTATCTGTCAAAAAATCACTGAAGTTTTTTGTAGCAGTCCTTTTTGGAGTGGCAAGGAACTAGAAACTGACTGGATGCTCATCAGTTGGAGAAAGGCTGAATAAGTTATGGCATATGTATGTTATGGAATATCATTGTTCTTTAAGAAATGATCAGCAGGATGATTTCAGAAAGGCCTGGAGAGACTTACATGAATTGATGCTAAGTGAAGTGAGTAGAACCAAGACAACATTGTAATACAACAACAACAAAATTATAGGATAATTAATTGTTTTTTGAACATCAAGGTGATTCAAGTCAGTTCCAATAGTTTTGTGATGGAGAGTGCCATCTGCACTCAGAGAGAGGACTGTAGGGTCTAAGTGTGGATAGTATTTTCACTTTTTTGTTGTTGTTTGCATTTTGTTTTCTCATTTTTTTCCTTTTTGATCTGATTTTTCTTGTGCAACATGTGGAAATATAAATAGAAGAAATGCACATGTTTATCATATATTGAATTACTTACCATCTGGCAGGAATTGGGTGAAAGGGGAGGAGAAAAAATTTGGGACACAAAGTTTTACAAGGATGAATGTTGAAAACTATCTGTGCATATGTTTTGAAACTAAAAAGCTTTTAAAAAGTGATTTGAACCCATGTTAAGGGGGGAAAAAAAGAAAAATCACTGAAATTTCGGAGAGATTTGTGGTAGGGAAATCATCAGCAAGTTATAATAGTTCAAAGTTGGAAGATGAGGTTCTGCACCAGAGTTGTCGAAGTATTAAAGTGAAGGAGACACATTTGAGAGACACTGAAAGGTGAAGTCAACAGACCTTTGCAACAGATTGAATTTGGGGGGGGAAGGGGAAGGTGAGAGATGAGGAGCTGAGCATGAGGAGGTTGTAAACCTGGAGAACTGGAAAGATGATGATACCCTTGACAGCATTAGGGAAGTTTTGAAGAGAGTGGGAGAAGGATGAGGAGAAAAATAGTAAGTTCAGGTTTGGATTTGTTGAATTTAACATATCAACAAGACAATCTAATTTGACATCAAGTCAAATTAATTTATGTTCCATAAAAATCAAGGACTAGAAGCAAGACTAGAATCATGGAATATCAGAACTGGAAGAAATTCAAATTTTAAAGATAAAACTGAAGCCCAAAGAGGTTCAAATCACATTGTAACTAAGATACAGGTTAATCAAATAAGCAATCAACAAGTATTTATTAAGTGCTAGAATTTGGGTAAATGAAGAAAAGGGACAGTCTTTGTCCTCAAGGAGATTATTTTCTATGAAGGGGAACAGCATTTACATACTAAGAATATATAAAACAAATAAAAAACCAATTTGGGGAAGGGGGTATTAGCAACAACCCTTCAGGTGATACAGTAGATAGTGTGTTGGACTTGGAACAGAGAGGATATTAGCAGATGGGGGAGAGAAGGGCAGGGATTAGGAAATGTTTAATATAAAAAGCTGTGCTTGGACTGAGTTTTGAGGAAAAATAGGAAATCTAAGAGAAAAAAAAATGAGGAGATGAATCCCAAGCAGATAAGGCAGACTGTGCAAAGACAGAGATGGGAGATGGGATGTATGTGAGAAGAAATACCAAGGTGTGACTGGACTAAGGGCTACTAGAAGGAGACTCATGCATTTCAAGAGTGGGTGGCAGGTTTGGATCAGGTTGTGAAAGGTCAATTAGGGCAGTTTATATTTCATCGTAAAAGGTGTGAGGGCACCATTAGAACTCATTGAGGAGGGAGTAACTTGATCAGACTGATGCCTTAAGAAAATTGCTTCAGTAGCTTTTATGGGTGCCTGAGGGAAAATGTCAATTCAGGTTCTTGGACTCCACAGATGGAACTTTTTCTCCTTCTGGATCACACTGTCTTTCCCACTTTGGCAAGGGCTCCATCAGTAGTTCAGTTGTGTTTAACTCTTCAGGACACCATTTGAGGTTTTCTTGGCAAAGATACTGGAGAGATCCATCATTTCCTTCTCCAGCTCATTTTACAGCTGAGGAAACTGAGGTAAGCAAGGTTAAGGGACTTACCCAGGGTCACCCAACTAAGAAGAGGCCAAATTTGAATTCAGGTCTTCCTGACTCCAGGCTTGGTGCTCTATCCACTTCAAATATATTTAGCTTCCCTTCTTGGGCTTCACTATGGAGAAGTAACACATCTCTTTTTAAAAAAATGTTTTTTAATTTTTTTATTAATACTTTTTATTTGCAAAACATATGTATGGGTAATTCCTCAACATTAACCCTTACAAAGCTTTCTGTTACAAATTTTCCCCCCTACTTCCCACCCTTCCCTAGATGGCAGGATATCCACTACATGTTAATTATGTTAGAATACTTAAGAAATCAAATATATGTATAGTTATATCCACACATCATTTTTGTGCAGGAGAAATCGTATCTATAAGAAAGAATAATCCAATAAAGGAAATACAATGCAAGCAAACATCAATAGAGAACATGAAAATGTTATGTTGTGGTCCACATTTCACATCCCTCTCTATGGCTCTCTTCACTGAACAATTGGAACTGGTTTGAAGCTTTACATTGTTGAAGAGAGTCATGTCCATCAGAACTGATCATCATATAGTATTGTTGTTGCCGGTAACACATCTCTTTTTACTAGTACTTCCACTTACAAAACATTTTCTTACCTTAAAACTGGTCTAATTGGGAGAAAGGATAAGGATTATTATGCAGTCCCTCCCCAAAAGAACAGAAACTACGAATTCTCACACCTAGAGTAATTTCAATTTGTCCAGGAGGCATGTGAGTTTAGGAACATTTTAACTCAGTGCAGTCTCACTGACAGAGTACAGCTCTGATCTATCATATATTCCCTTGAATAATGGAGGAAAAGGTAGTATTGGTAGAGAAGTACCAAAACAACAGAATGGAGGGAGGGTGATCCAAAGGGTTATTGGCCTCAAAGGGGTATAATCTGCCAGACCAAAAAGTATCAGAAAAGTTGGAATATTATTGTTCAATATAAAAAAAAAAGATGAGCAGGCTGATTTCAGAAAAGCCTGGATTTACATGAACTAATGCTGAGTGAAGTCAGTAGAACTAAGAGAACATTGTACACAGTAACAACAGAATTATGTGATGATCAACTGTGATGGGCTTGGCTCTTTTCAGCAATGAGGTGATTCAAGGTGATTCTAATAGATTTGAGATGGAAGATGCCATCAGTATCCAGAGAGAGAACTATGGAGACTGAATGTGGATGGAAACAACATTGTCACCTTTTTGTTGTTTTTGTTGTTTGCTTCTGTTTTTTTTTT
>JAJPUD010001810.1:0-94264 GCA_023553655.1 Myrmecobius fasciatus
AATCAATACACACTGATCCTCTTTCTTTTCTCTCCTCCATCACCTTTCCTTTATCTAGGAATTATTTCCACATATCACATTTCTACATTTTTGGCTGTTCTAGTCTCTTTTCCACTGGAGATGCCTCCCATAAGAAACAATTTCTTTTATTTTTTAAACAAATTATAAATAAATAAGTACTCATAGATCTATCCCTCCTCTTCCAACCAAGAAACCACAGGTAAAAAAGAAAGAGCAGAACATGAAATTGAGCCAGAACCCATCCCAGCACCCGAGAAAGGATATTTAAAAGGGAAATCATCCCCTTATATCACTGAGGCACCTCTACTTATAGCATGCCCCTATGACTTCTCACTTGGCTTGCTGAATTAACTTTCCATTTGGTCTCCATACCTCTAAGCTCTCCAATATATCACATAGTTGTCATACAAATATTAAAACTAAAGCAGAGGCTTATTTGTTTTCCACAGTGTTGTAGAGGATTATAAGATTGGTTTAAGGCTAAAAGGAATTTCAGAGTTTATCTAATCTACTCTCAGCCTTTCACTCTGAGGAAAGGGAGACACAAGTGGGGATCTGCCCAAACTCACACATAAAGGAAGCATCAGAGATAGGAACTGAACCCAGGTCCTGGAGCCAGAATTCAGCCCTTTATGCCATGACACTTTGCTGCTGATTCTGAAAGCAGGTACCCTAGTACTCAAGGGATTTGCAGTCTTGGAGCTAGACTAAATTATATCTACTATTCTGTGTTCCACAATTTGCTGTCCAGAATCTGCTTGAAGCCCTCCAGTGAAGGCAAGAGAGAGAGACTTGAGGAGGGACCTCCCAAGGCAGGTGCTGCTATATTATTTTGAAAATAAAAGCAAATCAATAAACCCTGAACAATTAAGTTATGGAGAAAACTCCTGCACAATTCAAAACTGGTAGACATAAGGAGGTTGAATAGTAGAATAGAAAGAAAAATGAGTGTGAATCCTGACTCTCTTATTTACTACTTAACCCAGTTACTTTTCTGGGCCTCAGAATGTCAAATGAGCAGGTTGGATCAGATGACCTCCAAGTTTCCTACCAGAACCTGACCAATAATCCTAAATTGAGAATCTTTGTTTGCTTTTCTCTTATTTGATGTGGAGCCAAAGGCAGGCCTGAAGGTTGGAGTTCCAGGGCACTAGCTACAGCATCAAGAGGCTCCATGCCAGCATTTATATCTAAAAGATAGATACTTAGTCTATCAATGGCTAGATGCAAAGAGGTATCTAAATTTATTCCTTTTTCTATCTTTATCCCTACCTAAGTAGGTGGCTTGGGTAATCTAATCAATGTGACCATTCCCTTCACCATGAAGGACACAATTCCCTACTATCCCATTCTGTGTAATTGCATTTCATTCATGTCTTTACATCTATCCCTAGTGCTAAGGTAGTGTACTTCTCAGTACTACTGATAATTGTCTGATAGGGGATCCATTCAATACATAGGAGATGTTCCTTTGAATATCTTGAAGGTGATAACCAATCAAAAGGCATTTAATAAACATCACCTATGTTCCAGGACTTGTACCAGATATTGAGGACAAACAGATAAATACAAAACAACCCTTTCCTTTGAGTAGCTTACATTTTTTACAATAAACACACACAAATATGGTATATAAATATTAAATACAGAATAATCTGCAAAGAGTGGTGGTGGATAGAAGAGATCAGGAAAGGACTCATTGAAGAGGTAGGATTTGAGATGAATTTTGAAGGGGAATAGAAATTGTAAAAGGGAGGGATAAGGCATGGAGCATTCCTGATATGTGGTACAGATCACACAAAGTTATGGAGATAGAAAGTAGAATGCTATGTACATAGGAAACAGCTAGGAAGCCAGTTTGACTGGCAAGTAGAGTATATGCAGGAGAGTAATGTATAATAAGCCAGAAAAGTAGGATGGAGTCAGATCGGGAAGGTTTTTAAATGTCAGAGGAGTTTGTCTTTTATATTAGTGCTGAGTATCCCAAGGTTCCATACATTAAAATCTTGGCATCTGTGAATAGGCGCAATTGGAAAATATCATTCATCAATAAGCAACCTTTGTGGGCAGGGCATAAGCATGGGAAGTCCTCCAGGACACTGGAGAGCTCTTTAGATAGGCATAAGTCTCCTGGTTTTATTCCTTACTTGATGTTAATATTCAGTGGATTGCTGAACAAAGTTATCTCTATAGTCACATCTGTCAGAGAATATTGAATTATTTTAACACATGCGTGGGAGACAACTTGCTTGAGAAGAGCCTTTAAAACTGCACTTTGTTCTCCTGAGCCTAATGCTTTTTTCCCATAATCAACAAATGACAGACACAGTGGGATCATATACTCTCTGCAACTTTTAAATAACACAATGATGACAATATTATTAATAACATTAACAAGAGTTAAAATAACCCCAAGTGGTATTCTGGGTCCTCTTGTTTCACCTTTTGCTCTTGGAAATGCTCTCATGTAACTCAGGTTTCATTTGTCATCAGAAGATCAGAAATCAATTAGGGAGGTGAGAAGCATCTTAAAAGATTAGATGTTTTCTAGAACTACTTTCTCTTTCCCCTCCCCAATTCAATTTGCATAATAATAGATCATTCTCACAGCTCTTTTAAGTTAGGTGGTACTTTAGATCCATTTTATCAGTTTATCTTCTTAACAAATCTGAGAGAGGTAGATAGCTCACACACTATATGAGAGCAGAGGCTCACACACAGGGAAATTAACTAGTCTAAAATCACATACGCTCTGTAAGGAAATTACAACCTGAAAACATGTCTTCTGAATCAATTTACTGACTTTTTCACCACATTTCTTCCCTTCCCTTTCCCTTTCTCTTCTCTTAATAGTAAAGACAAAGGTCATTGAAACCAAATTTGGGGACCCTATATTCAAATGATGACTTTGTCTTTTACTAGCTGTGTGTCTACTTGAGGATGTCTTTGTCCCTCAGTTTCCTTGTTTGTAAAATTAAGTAGATGACCCAGAATTCCAAAACTCTATAGTTACCAGCCTTTGGGCCTATATAAATTCAATGATTCTGGTGATAACAACGAGGCAAAGTAGTCTGGATGTAATTAGATTTTTCATAATTTAGATAAAATTATACTTATTTTGTAGGCAGTTAAGTTGCTCAGTAAATAGAGCACAAAGTCTGGAGTCAGGAAGTCTTAATTTCCTAAATCTGGGCTCAGACACTTAAGTAGTTATGGGACCCTGTGCAAGTCATATAATCCTCTTTGCCTACTTATTTTTCCTGGGTCAGGCTATTGATGAATTAGAAAACAGCATTATTTTTTCCCAGAAGCTATTTATTGCAGCAGCTGTCAAAGGAGTTTGGGAACTATTTTATCTAAACTTTAGTAATTCCATGTGTCCACCGACCTACTTTAATCTGCTTCTCCACCAGTCCATAGACTGGCCACTATGGAGAAGTGCTAGATAGACTGATATATTTTTTCAGCAGTCAATTCCATATACATGCTATCTGACAGCTTGCATTTTCAGGGCAACAGAGGGCCTTTTGAAAGGAATCTGGTAATTTAAGGCCATAATAGATAAACCAGAGCATAATAATAATTTACAACAGATAGCTGTTTCAGAATAAAACAAAATGTATTAATCATATCATAGAGAGTCATAAATATTCTATTCCTTTCTCCCAAACAAAAAACAATTCATGAATTTCAAATTGAGTTCAAAACCATTGATAGAAAGAAGCATTATGTGGGCAAGTAGGATCTTGCCCAGTCAGTTTCTGCTAAATAGTTTTCTATCATCACTTCTGAGCATGTGACCTTGTCTCAGTATCACTGTTGGTTGTATGTTTACATCTGATATATGATATAGATTTCATCTGGAAGCATGTACTTTTCCTCTTCATAATCATCTAGCAGGTACATATGTCAGATTAGTCATAGTTGACAGATGATAAAGACATGACTTAATAGTTTCCACCTATAGTTTGCAACTGAGGTAGGCTTCAAACTTTCCTTGGGTTTCTTTTGGGACAATTCAATGAGGTTCATATTTTAAAAATAGGTTTTTATTTTAGGAGGAAAACCCATATTCACATTTCCTATTTAATTTTTTTAAGGGGAAGAGAAAATACAAACTGGAAGTGCTGACATTTTCAGTAACTCTGGATGGAGTCAGGAAAATTTTAAAATGAAAAAAACATGTACAAAATGCTTTGTTAACTTTAAAGTGATGTGTCAATGATGATCATAAAGCTAATATCCATAGCTAGGAGTTTTGGTTTTGTTTTAATTAGCAAAATCATAAAATTAGAGAGCTAGAGCTAGAAAGGACCACAGGGGCCATTATATCAGACTTCCCATGACATTATCTGAACTTCCTATTTCCTGCTTTTTTTTTTCCCATTATCTACTCCATTGATTACCACTTCTGTTTTTTAGTGTTTGTATGCCAATCTGATGTAGAATTATGTCAGGGAGTGGGGAAAAAGTCACTGATTTGTACTTTATCATTATACTATTCCTCCGTCTCTTTCAAAATGAAACATTTGCTTCCTTTTAATCACCTCCTAGCGCCCTTCCAATTTCTCTTTTTCTAAAAGTTCATACCAATGGTGTCATGACTAAATTTGAAAGTAGATGTAGATAGACATAAATTCTAAGAGCTGAGAATTTTAAGGGACAGCTGGTTTAATAAAAATAAACAGATAAAGATGATTTTGTTTTCTTTTAGTCAAAAGAACTCTGACTCTAGAATAAGAAGACCCAAGTAAAAATCCCCCATTTGACTCTTGCTATACATATAGTACCTTGGTTTGGACACGGGTCTCAATTTCTTTCTTTGCAAAATGAGGAGTTTGGACTAGATCACTTCTAATGAGGCTTTTCTAGCTCTACCTCTTTGATTCTAAGGTTTTTGTTCAGCTATGTGGTACAGAACATAGAGCCCCAGGTCTGGAGTCAGGAAGATCTGAATACAAATGTGATCTTAGACACTTACTATTTGAGGGACTCTTTACAAGTCACTTAACCCTGTTTATCTCAGTTTCAGCATCTATAAAATGAGCTAGAGAAAGAAATGGAAAACCATTGTATTATCTTTGCCAAGAAAACCCCAAATGGGATCATGGCGAGTTGGACATGATTAAAAAGACTGTGATACAAAACACAAAAGATTGCTTAAGCTATGAGCTAAACTGGTTAGCAGAACACACACACACACACACACACACACAAACAAGTCAGTACCTGCCTTCAGGAACTCCCAGTCTAATGGATAAGGCAATATATTTAGTAGTGATAGCCAAAAAATAGTGTTTTGGTTCTGGAAGTTGTTAGAATAAAGAATAGAATAACAGGATTATGTTAAATGACATACAGAACAGCAAATGTGATTTGGGTTTCATAAACAGAAGAACAGTTTATAAGAATAAGGATGTGATTATTCTACCATACTATGCTTTGGTCAGACCATAGTTGAAGTTTTATGTTTCTAATTAGAATGGGTACTGAAGGTATCTACACTAGAGAAATAAAAAACTTGTGGGACTTGATTGCAATCTCCATATATTTGAAGAAATGACCTATGGAAGAGATACTAAATATGTTCTGCTTGTCCCTAGAGAGCAAACCTAGAAGAAATAAGTAGAATCTGTTGAGGTGCAAATTTTTGCTTGATTTTCCTAAAAATTAGAGCATTTCAAAAGTGGAATCACCTTCCTCAAGAAATGATTGGGTCTCCCTCCTTGAAGGTCTTCCAATATTATTCAAATAGACACTTATTTGGTATGTTCTAGAAGGAATCCTTTTCAGGGATGGGTTGAACTAATGGCTTTTGAGACTCGATGATTCCTCTTAACTTGGAGATTTATTTTTTTAATTAGTTTTTTATTTTCAAAATACATACAAAGATAGTTTTCAATACTCATCCTTGCAAAACCTTATGTTCTGAATTTTTCTTCCTGTCTTCTACCCATCACCCTCCTCTAGACAGCAAGTAATGCAATATATGTTAAATACATGCAATTTTTCTACACATATTTCCACTTTAATCATGCTTCACTACAAAAATCAAATCAAAAGGTAAAAAATGAGAAAGAAAAAAAAGCAAACAAACAACAATATAAAGGTAAAAGTACTATGTTGTGATCCACATTCAGTCCCCACAGTCCTCTTTCTGGATGCAGATGGTTCTATCACAATTCTATTGGGATTGTCCCGAGTCACCTCATTGATAAAAAGAGCCACACCATGAGGGTTGATCATCACATGATCTTTTTTTGTTGCTGTGTAAAATATTCTCTTGGTTCTACTCTTGGCTTGGATCTTGTATTCTATGATGATCTCATCCTAAACCTTGCAATTGATGAACCCCACTTTATTAAAAATAAGGTACTGTATCTTGTATTTTCTTGGTAAATTTCTTGCATATAATGAAAGTGGGCATAATACAAAAAAAAAAGTTAGAAGCCTCCTCTTTGTATTTATTTTAAAATCTGATCAAAATTCTTTTTTGAAAATAGGTCAGTTTTTCTTCTCCTTTGGTCTCTAAAATCACAAATTATAAACATTGCTTACCATCCCAAATCTAGGAAACCTAAACCACTATGCCATGCTATAATGAGTTGGCAGTGGCAGTATGATACACTGGATTGACCAGTAGTTCTGGAGCTAAGAGGACCTGAGTTGAAAGACAGTTTCTGATATTTAATACCTATTCTTTGGTTTCCTCATCTACAAATTTAGCAGATTGGACTAGACATTCTATAATATCCTTTACAGAAAAAGGCCAGTTATTTCATATTCCAAAAGCTAGTCAAAATATTTTAGGATAAAGTTTGCCATATTTTTCCTACCTTTCTTTAGCAATGTGCCAACATCATAACTATTTTAATGCTACATATTTTAGAACAGTCATTTTTTTGTAAATAATTATGTCTAAGAGCTGAGGGTACAAAGTAATGAGCCAATGTCCATCTCACCTCATCTATTTGCCATAGTCTCACCAAGTTACAAAGGTCAGACTCATTGTCTTGTTCTTCATAGTCTAGAAATGAGAAGGGAATGATTTGTACCAGAACTTTTATGTGAAATTTAACTCTTTCCTTTACTTTTCTTTTGCCCCTTCCTCTCAGCCTAAAAGTATGTTGATAGAAGTTAACTTAAAGATTTCATCAGGGGCAGCTAGGTGGTGCAGTGGATAGAGCACCAGCCCTGAAGTCAGGAGGACCTGAGTTTAAATCTGGTCTCAGACACGTAACAGCTGTGTGACCCTGGGCAAGTCACTTAACCCCAATTGCCTAAGCAAAAAAAAAAAAAAAAAAAAAAAAAAGATTTCATCAAATTGTACATCTATGTAGAAGCAAGAGAGCAATTTAAATTGGCACCCTAAACCCCAGTGTTCACACAGATTCAAAGGATTTTTAGAGCTGAAAAAGACTTTAAAGATCAGCTAGTCTAAATATTTTATCTTTCATGAGGAAACAGCAGCCAGGAATATTAAGCAATTTACCCATGGTCACATGTTCATTTGGTGGCCCAGTCAATATTAAAAACCAGATATTTTAATAACTATTGAAAAATTCCCTACAGTGATAGAGCACCCCATAATTTATCAAGCACTTTCACACAATGTAATTTGATCTACATAAAAATCCTATGAGATAGGAATAGGGAAGGCATTAACACCCTCATTTTATAATTGAGGGAATTCAGACACAGAAAAATTGTCATTTTGCCATAGAGCTATCAAATAGTGAAGACAGGTCTTTTGACTTACACTCTAGTGTTCCTGCCAATATACTAGGCTGTCTCTCATATTTATAAATTCTGTGACTTGATACTGTGCTTTAAATATTGCTTTTGCTTTTTTTTTTGAGCACACATACTGATGTAGGCAAGATGCATTTTTATATTGCTTCTAGCAAATGCAGCATTTTATCTCAAAATTCAATCCGTGGTTCAAATTCAATATTCTCTATATGTTATCTTTAAAACAAATAGATCATATCCTATTACCCTTCATGAACAAATATAAACATAATACAGATGATGCTTTAAGAAAGTAAACATTCTGTGAACGTACTAAGACCATGTTATTTCTCCATGATAGAAGATACTGGGATATGCTGAAGGCTATATCTTAGCTGCCTGAAGATAAATGTATATTGAAATTGTACTTGAAATTGATTTGAAAATAAATGCCAGCCTCAGTTTTTTTAAGAGCATGAAGCAAATGGAGAGCCAAATATTTTTGATGGCAAATAAAGACATAACATTTTGCCCCTTAATAGTCTACATTTCTCCATCACTCTGTTTTATTTTAGAGCAGAAAAAAGTCAAATAATCCCATGAAATGGTGCTGTGATACAACAATATCAAAATATAATCAGTTATAAGAAAGAGAACTGTCATAACCAGCTCCTTAAAGTATATGTTAAATATTTAATATTCTGGAATATTTGGACACATTTGGCATTAGATAGCAACAATGCTAGTTCGGTGATTTGCACACAGTATCTATTTACTATTTGCTGAATAGAATGCCTTATACATTTAAACTGTACTTTTTTTTAGTTTCTAAGGATCACTTTCTATCACTTACAAAGTTTCCTGGTATGTCTACCTTTTGTTTTGCCCTCTCCAAAACTGCCCTGCAGATTATATATATACTTTCCAATTTGGGAACCATAACAAATCAACATTATCTTTGTTCTTTAAAAGTACATGTCAATCTAGTACTCAATAGGTTCAATCAACATTTCAGTGACTTTTCAAAAGATAATATGCCTATCTGGCCACTTTATATGTTTTTATTTTTCTATTAAGAAAGCAAGCTCCCAGGGCCAGGAACTCTTTTTTTTTTTTTGCATCTGTATGTCCAACACTTAGGATAGAGCTTGAAACACTGTAAAAACTTAGTAAATACTTTTTCATCCATTTATTCTTTTACGAATATCTTTCCCATGAGAAAATTGCTATAATGAGTTCTATAATATCAAGGATTGTTTATGACACAAATATCAAGCTGATATTTAACAGAGCAATAACAGAAAAAGAAAACTATAGACAATTTTTCTAATGAATACTGAAGCCAAAATTTTAAATAAAGCATTAGCAAGAGCATTACAGCAATATATGAAAGATCATATATTATGACCAGGTGGGATTTATAGCAGGAATGTGGGTTCAGTTTTAGTTTTAGGAAAACTATCAGCATAATTGCCATATCAATAACAAAAATAACAAAAATCATATGATTATCCCAATAGGGATAATTTGGTATTGTACTTTAATTCCAGCATGTTGTGAGCCCCCTTTGATGTTTTCCTGGGAAAGATACTGGAATAGTTTGTCACTTTCCTTTCTAGCTCAGTTTATGGATGAGAAAACTGAGGCAAATAGAGTTAAATGACTTGTCTGGTATTGCATAGCTAGTAAGTATCTGAGGCTGGATTTGAACTCAGGTTTTCTTGACTCTAGGTCTGATGGTATCTGTTGTACTCCTACCCATCACATGGAGAAAAATGCTTTTGACAAAATAAAACATCAATAAGTATTATCAGTATCAATAAGTATTATCTCCTATCTGTAAAGGAGATAACATTCCCACTAAGATTAGGGGTGAAACAATGATGCCCATTTTCACCTCTATTATTTTATATTGCACTAGAAGTGTTAGCTATAGGAATCAAGGAAGAAAAATAAATTAAAGAAATTAGAATAGGCAAGGAGGAAACAAAGCTATCAGTCTGCATATGATGGTGGTATACTTAAAGAATTCTAGAGAATCAACTAAAAAGTTAGTTAAAATAATTAAAAACTTCAGCAGAGTTGCAGGATATAAAATAAAACTCCATAAATTTCAATTTATTACCAACAAAGTCCAGCATCAAGAGACAGAAAAAGCAATCCCATTTAAATTAAGTATAAATAATAAAACATACTTGGTGGTCTACCTACCAAGACAAATCTAGGAACTATATGAAAACAATTACAAAGGGGGCAGCTAGGTGGCGCAGTGGATAGAGCACCAGCCTTGAAGTCAGGAGGACCTGAGTTCAAATCTGGTCTCAGACACGTAACAGCTGTGTGACCCTGGGCAAGTCACTTAACCCCAATTGCCTCAGCAAAAAAAAAAATAAAAAAAAAAAGAAAAAAAAAACAATTACAAAGCACTTTTCATTTAATTAAGCACATATTTAGATAACTGAAGAAATATTAATTGCTCATGGGTAGAGTAAGCCAACATATAAAAGTGAAAATTCTACCTAAATTAATTTACTCATTCACTGTCATAGCAATATACAAAATTATTTTATAGAACAGAAAAAAATAAGAAAATCCATCTGGAAGAATAAAAGGTGAAGAATATCAAGAGAATAAATGGAAAAAAAGTATAAAAGAAGGTGGTCTAGCAATACCATATCTCAAAATACACTGCAAAATGGTAATTATCAAAACAATTTAGTACTGACTAGAAATAGAGTGGCAAATCAGTGGAATAAATTAGCTACATAATATACAGTAGTAAATAACCTTAATAAATTCTGTTTAATAAATGTAAAGATCCAAGCTTTGGAAAAAAGAGCTCACTATTTGCCAGTAACCCTAGGAAAAAATTGATAGAAATTAAGCATATGCCAACATCTCACATTGTACACCAAGAAAGGATCAAAATGGGTACAAGTTTTAGACATAGAGGGTGATACCATAAGCAAAGTGAGAGGGCATGTAATATATTAGCTGTCAGATGTGTGGATAAGGGAAGCATCTATGACCCAACAAGAGACAGAAAACATTAAGGGAAATAAAATGGATTTTAAAAAATTATATTAAGTTAAAAAGGGTTTGCATAAACAAAACCAATTTAGTCAAGACTTGAAGGAAAGCAGAAAAGTAGGGACAAAATATTATAGAAAATTTCTCTGATAAAGGACTCATTTATGAAATATATATAGAATGGAGTCCATTGTATAATAATACAAGTCAATCTGCAATTGAGAACATAGTTTTCAAATGAAAAAAATCAAATTACTATTGATACTTTACTATATTATACAATCATATAAATGCTCAAAATCACTGTTAATGACAAAACTGCAAATTAAAATAACTTCGAGGTATCCCCTTATACCTATCAGATTGGCTAATATGACAAAAAACTAATGACAAATATGGATGGAATGTGGAAAAGTTGGAACATTAATTTAGTATTGGTGGAATTGTGAATTGATCCAACCACTCTGGGGAGCAATTTGGAACTATGTCCAAAAGGCTATAAAACTGTAAACACCCTTCACCTAGCAATACCACTATTAGGTCTGAATCCCAAAGAGGTTTTTTAAAAAGGAAAATTATCTGTATGTATAAAAATATTCATAGCAACTCTACCATAATGGCAAAGAATTGAAAATTGAAAGGATGCTCATCATTTGGAGAATGGCTGAACAAGCTATGGTATATGAGTGTGATAGAATATGTTTGTGGTATAAGAAATGATGAGTAAGGTGGTTTCAGAAAAAAAAAAAACAAACCCTTGGAAAGATTTATGTAGACTGATGCAAAGTGGAGTGAGTCAAATCAGTAAACATTGTATATAGTAACAGCAATATTGTAAATTGATCAATTGTGAATGACTTGGTGTTTTCAGTAATGTTTTCTATAATTTCAGTAATTCAGTAATAAAAGGCAAATGCTATTCACCTCTAGATAAAGGACTGATGGTATCTGAAGGTATCAAAGCATACTTTAAAAATTCTTATTTCTTGCAAATCAAGACAACCCTGAGATACCACTTCACACCTGTCAGATTGGCTAAAATGACAGGAAGGGTTAATGATGAATGTTGGAGGGGATGTGGGAGGGCTGGGACACTGATGCATTGTTGGTGGAGCTGTGAACAGATACAGCCATTCTGGAGAACAATTTGGAGCTATGCTCAAAAAGTTATCAAACTGTGCATACCCTTTGACGCAGCAGCATTTCTATTGGGCTTATATCCCAAAGAGATCTTAGAGGAGGGAAAAGGCCCTACATGTGCAAGAATGTTTGTGGCAGCCCTTTTTGTGGTGGCTAGAAACTGGAAATTGAAAAGATGCCCATCAATTGGAGAATGGCTGAATAAATTATGGTATATGAATATTATGGAATATTATTGTTCTGTGAGAAATGACCAGCGAGATGATTTCAGAGAGGCCTGGAGAGACTTACAGGAACTGATGCTGAGTGAAATGAGCAGAACCAGGAGATCATTATACACGGCAACAACAGTACTATATGACGATCAATTCTGATGGACATGGCTCTCTTCAACAATGAAATGTTTCAAACCACCTCCAATTGTTCACTGAAGGAAGCCATATACACCCAGAGAGAGGGATGCGAAATGTGGACCACAACATAACATTCTCATACTCCTTGATTGATGTTTGCTTACATTGTGTTTCCTTTATCTGATATATCGTTTGTGTAGATAAGATTTTTCTTGCACACCAATGATAAGTTTGGAAATATGTATACATATATTCGATTTGCCAATATTTTAACATAATTAACATGTAGTGGATATCCTGCCATCTAGGGGAGGGGTGGGGAGTTGGGGGGAAAAATTTGTAACGGAAAGCTATGTAAGGGTTATTGTTGAAGAATTACCCACACATATGTTATGCAAATAAAATTAAAAAAATAAAATTAAAAAAATTCTTATTTCTTTTTAAATTATTTTAAATCTGTTTTTGGCAACATAGCTAATCTGGAAATATGCTTTGCATTATTGCACATATATAATCTATAGCCCCTTGCTAACTTTCTCAGGGAAAAAGGATTCAAAGTGGAGAGGAACAATTCAAAATTTTAACTAGAAATTTTTTTTTAAAAGTTAAAAATTGTTTTTTCTAATTATAGGATTAGAAATTAGAGAAATAAAAATAGAGAAAAAATACAAAATCATTTTTTTAAAAAAAGGAAGGATTATTTTTTCTCCTTTCTTTGTATCCCCAGCTCTTAGTACATTGCTAGTATATGTAAGTTTAATAAATATTTTTAACCTGATTTGACATTCCATACAGTAATTGATTAGTCAAATATTTGTTCAACTTAAATTGTTAAATAAATAGAAATCTTTTTAATTTCAGTAACCCTAACTCAAAGAATAATGGAGATATAAAATTTAATTAATCTAAAACTTTTGTCATTATTTTTATAGTCCACAATCATTATCCTATAATCATATGAAATAGACTCTTTGAATTATGTCTTAAAGTTCAGATTCTGATAACATTTCTTTAATCATTCACCATTTATTGAAATAGAGTAGATTTAATTGAAGCCATAAAAAAGATTGCATGTTCTAATCATACCTCATCTGTCAGCGCTTATTATTCAAAGGAAGTCATATGTATTAGCAAGGATCCTTAATTAAAACAATGCATATCATCCTCTTTGATATATAATAGTATCTCTCATTTGACGATTATTCAAGAATAAGCTTTTTACCTTCCATCATTGTATTTGTTTTCCCTGTCCTGCACACTACTATGATTATTGGTGTTTCCACATCAGAAAAAGACATTCAAAAATAACTTACCAGCATGCTTGGACATACAGATCTCGTACAGGATATTTCATGGTTAGTGAGTGATTAACCTAACTTAAATTACTGGAAGTTATAGGCTAGTCCAAAAATTCACCATCTGTGTCATAAATATCAACAACAATAATAAACAAAAAGTTTTTTTGCAGTCTAAGAATCACTAAAAAGGATTTCACTTAAGGTAAAAGGAACTTCAGAGAACATCTAGCTTAACCCATTTGTAAACTAGAATTCTCTCTAAAACATATGTGACAACTCTAAATCCATGAACATAAATGGTTTTCTGACCTTTCAAGATAGTCCAAGATACTTTTGGATGGCTCAGGTAGCAATGGTAGATTCTTGGCAAGGGAATCATATCCAGTTGAACCTCACATACTATATAAGACGTTATACATAGGAATTATCATTGTTGGGAAATGACCCTTATAAATCAAGGAGTCCACAATTATGTTGTTGAAAATTTGCATGCATGCTGTCTCTCTCTCTCACATATATATATATGTGTGTGTGTGTGTATGCATATGTGTATAAATACGTAAATTTAAATATATATATATGTTAAACACAGGAAAGAGATTAAGAAATCATGGTGTTCACTCACAAAGAATTGATAATCCCAGAGGAAAGATGGCACACATATTTAATTCAATTTAATAGACATATATTAAAAGCCTACTTTGTACTAGACATTTTATAAAATGATGATATGGTTTTCTTTTAAAATTTTTTTAAAATTTTTTTCTTTTAAAATTTTTATTTTTAACAGTATTCTATTTTTCCATATACATGCAAAGATTGTTGTCAACATTTATCTTTGCAAAACCTTGTTCCACATTTCTCTCTTCTCCCCTCATATCTCCCTCCCCAAAACAGCAAGCAATCCAATATAGGTTAAACATGTACAAATCTTCTAAACATATTTCCATATTTGTCATGCTGCACAAGAAAAATCAGATCAGAAGGAGAAAAAATATGAGAAAAGAAAAACAAACAAACATGCAAAAAACAATCAAAAAAGATGCAAATACTATGCTTTGATCCACATTCAGGCTCCATAGTTCTCTCTCTGCATGCAAATGGCACTTTCTATTACAAGTCTATTGGAATTGCTTTGAATCACCTCATTGTTGAAAAGAGCCAAGTCCATCATAGTTGAACAGATGATATAAATATAAAAAAAAAGTCCATGCCTTCAAAGAATTTACATTCTATTGAAAGAAAACAAGATGTACACCAGAAAATAAATTCAAAAATATATGTAAATTAAAGATAAATTTATATAAAGTGGAGAATTACTAGCACCTCGAAAAATCAATAAAGGTTCTTAGAGGAAGCAGTACTGGAGCAGAGCCTTAGCCTCTTCCTAAAAATCAGAGATGAACACAAGAACCAAAAATCAACAAACGGCACCGAGCAAGAAATGAGGCCCAAAGGGAATTAGAGGCAATCATATTGTAGAAATATGGAGAAGCCTACTTTTGGTTGGATCATATCAGCAAATCCTCTGTTTGCTATATAATGTAGCCATAAGGAGAAGAGGAGAGATGATGATCAAAATGAAAAAAAAAAAAAAAAAAAAAAGAAAGATCATGAGTGTTCACTTAGGATTGGTGCAATTGATATGAAGAATTGGACCATCACTGGACCATTACCCTACTCGGAGCACTTTTCATGTCTCCTATAGACTAAGTGGTGAACCTGCTTCCAGTCTCTCTTCTCACCAATCTATCTTATACTGCTGTCAAAAGAAGCTTCCCTAACACAGTCACTTAAAAAAAATACTTGATGATTGAGTGAATTAAGGTAAACTTTGATAGCAAAGTCAGCTATTTTTTCTTTCTATGATTCCTATTACCATGCTTGCATCATTGCAGGTGTTGAATAACTAATCCAAATGCTCTTGGATTTGTTAATGGATCCATTCATTGCTTGAACTTTGGGAATATCAATTTGGCGACTGTGAGGAGGATGGATTGGAGAAAGGGAGTCTTGAAGCAATTGTAATAGTATGGGCAAGAGGTGATGAGTGCCTGAACCAGAATGGTGTTTGAACAGAGAGAAGGGAAGAAATGGAAAAGGGCAGTAAACCAAAAATGAGCAGCAAGTGATTAGATCAAATGGATCATCTGAACAGAAGTAGAATCTCAAAAGGTGACTTTTAGGCTATAAACCTGAATGATATGCTTAACAGAATTGAGGGAGTTAGATGATTGGGTTCAGGAGGAAAGATAATAAATTCTGCTTTAGACACATCAACTGAGAGACACCAGTGGGACATGGAGATATGCATGTTCAGAAGACAGTTTGACACTATTCCAGGAGGAGGGGAGAAGAAGAAGAATAAAGAGTTCACTAAATAAAAATATTTTATTTTCTTCAAGGGTTACCAATGGGCATTGACAGCTGCAGGAATTTGCCCTTGGTCCCACAGAAAGGAAATATTATATGGGAGACTTGAACCTAGGTTTCCCTTGCTCCAGATCTTGCTTTTTCTTTAGCACTCTTTGATGCTTCAGGATTTGCAAAATCACCATATATGAAAATCAAAGAAGATGAAAGCAAGGGGAGAAAAATATTATGAAAGCAACAGTAATGTTTATTAATTACACACAGACACATAGACAACATGTGCATGTGTACACATACACACAGAAAAAGAAATAGATTTTTCCTTCACTTTATCAATCAAAATTAACTAAAGTAGTCCAAGGATAGAAATTGGTTATTCTCATCAGACCAATCATAAAGGCCAATTGAAATGAGCTTGTGAAATATAAGCAATCTTCTTTTAAGGACACAGGGAACAGGTGGTATGGTTTTTATTACTGATGCTGTTATTGGATATTAAAAGCAAAGCTGAGAAGCAGCTGTGGTGGAGCATGAAGAAACAGACTTAGAGTTAGAATAGTTCAGATCTGAGTTCTGCCTCTGAAACACACTTATTCTGGGGTTTTGGGGGTACAATTAGACCTGCCAATGATCCAGTTCACTTTCCAAGACTGCAAGTTGATACAGCAGTTGCTGATTTGCATTAGGGGAGAGAATGTTATACCTGGGAATTTCCTAAATACATGTTTTCAGTGATATGATAAAGAAAAAAGATAGGTCAATTGCATATTACATTTCTTCCTATGACCTGAATGTCTCCGTAATCTAAAATGAACAACTCCAAATTCTGGTAAAATGAAAAAGATTTTAAAATAAACATATGACAATCAACATGCATTTAATAAGTACTTACTATGTGTCAAGCAGTGTACTAAGTGATAAAAATGTGTCCAAAGAATAAGTCAATCATTATTGGAAAGGAGCTTATATTCTCATGGCAAAATGATTAATGATTAATAAAATTGTTCTGAAAACTATCAAATATTTAATATACTTCTCTCTATATATAAACTTCAATATATATTTCAATGTAAATGTAATAAACATAAACTTACATAGATAAGAATAGATAAAACATTAATGTCTTGGCAAGGATATGTTAAAAAAAATTTTTTTGCAGATCAAAACAGATTCCTATACAGGATACACACACACACACACACACACACACACACACACACAACTTTAAAAACCTTTAGTAAATTAAAAATATGCTTCCTTTTAAGCCCCAATTAAAATCCTAAATTCTGCAGGAAGTTTTCCCTAACCTCTCTTAATTCTAATACCTTCTTTCTGTTAAGTATTTCCAATTTATCCTATACATGCTTCATATGTTTGTATATGCATATATTTGTTTGCATAGTTCATATATTTGCTGTGTATAGATATTTGTTTTCATATTATCTTACCCACTGGATTGTAAGCTTCTTGAAATCAGGAACTGTCTTTAGCATCTTTTTATATTCTCATCATGCTCAATAAATATTTATTGATTGATTGGGAAACAGAATAACACAAAATGATATTCATTTCCAGTGATGATTTCCAGCTCCCCAGAATAGCACCAGAAGGATAAAGAGAGAAGAAAGGAGAGGAGTACAAAAGAAAAGAGAAATTAATAGTCATAAATATACCAGCCTTTTAGAAGCTATTAAGTACAATTCCTTATTTTTATAGATAGAGAAATAGAGGCACAATAAGGTCACCGAAATAACAAGTATCTGACACAGAATTTAAACCTGGGTCATCCTCATATCAGATCTAAAACTATAACCTTTGTTACACCATGCTACCTTTGTAATTCTTTAGAGATGGAAGCAAAAGAGCTTTCCCCAAAAATCTCTTGTAGTGGATTTAGAATTTATATGATCTCCTGCCTATATATGCCATAACTTGACAGATTTTTAAGAAATCCAACCAAAAAAGTTCCCCAAAGACAAACTTCATTCTATCATTTTGAAAGAAAGAGAATAAAGAAAATGTCCTCAAGGTGATTTCTGGGCTGCAGTTAAAAACTTAGGGTAAATAATAAGCAAAGTAAGGTGGTTACAGGAAACATTAATTTAGGTATCAGGAACTGTCCAGTATCCTCTTAGACTAGTGAAAAATGCCAGAGCTGTCAGACATATAGAGCCTTGGGGAATCTGTGGACAGTTTGATGGACCTCCTGAAGTATTTTATAATTACTCTGCTTGTTCCCAAGGCTTAATGATTCACCTGCAAGAGAAATGTCTCTCTTCCTTTAAGAAAATCAGTCCTGGAGTGTGGAAAAACAAGAAACTCAGAGTGTTTTTCATTTGGGATTATTTACAAGGAAACCACATGTGAGAACAAGAATGTTTTGATTGAGGATCATTCCATACTCTTGATTAAATCTCAAACTGAACATTTTTCTAAGCTTTCCATAGAAATGTCAATAACAGAACTAAATTTAATTAAAATAATGCATGTAGCAGATAAACCATAATAAGGATATTACATTCTTATGTTGTCCCATGCTGATAGGATTCCCACCCTGTTCTAATTAAGAGAAAAATCTCATATCAAATTCTGTTTGTTGTTTCTCTTTCACTTCTCCTCAAGTATATCTTTTTAGGCAGATGTGTGATCTAAATATCTGCTCTTCTAATATATGTAACTAGATGTTTTTTCTCCTAAGTGTTCCACATACAAGCGGATTAAACTTATTCAGCTTGGCCCCAAGGGAACAAGAGGTAGAAGATGTAAAAGAGCTAATTTTTAGCTCAATATGAGGAAAGATGTTCTAATTATTAGAGCTAACTCAAAGTGGAATAGGCTTCCTCAGAAAGATATCACTTCATCATCCCTGAGGGTCTCATAAATGAAACCTGGATGCTATTTTGTAGGGATACTGTTGAAGAGATGAGATATGATTTGGATAAAGTGGAGTCTATTGTCTCTTCCATTTCTCTGAGATACCATGAACCCAATAAATAAGTCCACCTTATTCCCTATAACTGAAGTATATCCCTTTCTGTCACATCTGTGTGTACTATGGTACTACCTAGTTAATAAAGAAAGATCTTTTATTTTCCTTGCAATTGTTAATTCCTTCCATTCTAAAATGGCTTTCCATATCTCTCTATTTATCTATACAAATCTATCCATATAGCTATTTACTTTTTGTCATATCTCCTCTGGGAGGAGGAGATATTCCTCTTAGAATACAAGACACTTAAGAAGAGGGATTATTTTGTTTTTATTTTTATTTTCAGCTTTTCTTTGTAACTCCTGGGCTTAGTACAATGCCTGATACTTAGTAAGAATCTGTTGACTTGAGACTTTAATTACAAGGCTAAATCTGCCTCTCAACCATTTCAGCCATTAAGACAGAAGGCCAATAAATTCAGTCCCTCCTTCAACAGTCTGATGAACATTGGCTTGTAAAGTTAAAACTTTGCTTGGCTTTGAATAAGTTGCCTAGATTTGTCCTACTCTAGGATAAACTCTCAGGAGTATCTGGCCCTAATAACAAATACTTCTCAGGAAATCTTACCTCATCCTTTCTAGTTTTTCTCCTAGCTGCCAAATTTTACACCTGCATATGGTTTTGTGAGGCCCCTTACTAATTTTTTTCCATGTTAAATAATATTACACCTGAATTCTTTCTGTTTTTTAATGTTTTCTAAATATTCTGGTGCTCCAGAAGTAGTTTGAACATAATTTGTAAATCATGCACTGGCTTTAGCAAGTGTAGGTTAGGTTTACCACTGAATGTTAATATTTCAAGATGCAAAAGAACCATCTATAGATTATATAATAGAAGCTCATTGGTACCAGGCAAAATATTACATACAGGTGAGTGATGCATCTCTAGAGATTGGGGATGCTAAACTCAAATGCTTCTTAGCTACTGTTGTATGATAGAATTGGGGCATCTATGTCCCTTCCTCCAAAGTAAGTTAACAAAATTTACTTTTTTCTCTCTCAAAAAGGGTAAGAACTCCTGCTTAAACATTACATCCATTCATTTATTTTCACAATAGAAAACACCTCAGAGAGAAATGCAGGATAAAGGTGAAACAAACAGCAGTTTATCATGTTAGCATGCCTGCTAGCTAATTTATAGCATTCTGCGGATCTGTGACTGAATTCATTATTATTAGTACAAATTAGTGCAGTGCTAATTTAGTTTAGAAAAAATAAAACTGATAATGACTTTAAAAAATAATGCTGTTTGGGATAGAACACTGATAACCCAAGTGAGTACCTCAAAATTACACAAATTTGGAGGCTTATTCCAAGACAATATTCCTTCATATTCATTACAATGCATCAGAGAGGACAGATGGCTAGACCTGGAGTCAGGAGCATGTAGTTTTAACTCCTGACACAAATATACAGAGGATATGTAATCCTGAAGAAATAGTTGGACTATTCTAAGGCTGTTTCTTTTCTATAAAAGGGGGGTAATCATAGCTGTAATATTTACATTCCTAGGGTGCTTATAGGAATCAAATGAGATAACAGATTTAAGATGGTTTATAGCGCTTAAAGTAGTATAAACCTGAAGTTTTACATTATTACTATTATTTCTGAAAAAAAAGAGAAATATTAACCCTCTCTCTACCTGCCCCCATATTTATACATAAGAATAATGAAGCTTTACTTGACAGTGACTAAATTAGTTCTTTTACATATGGTAATAATTTTTTTCACAATCTACCAAAACACCCTGGCCTATGGCATGACACTGGACTTGGTTTACTGTGCACAGCTGCTGCCTCTTCTACTTACTGCTTTGTAATTGAGGAGATCCAACACTCCAGAAATTGCCTAAGAGTGTGTTCTTATTGGAGAATTCCTTTTTTGAAATAACCAATGCAGACTGGGATATCTAGGTTGTGGTCATTAGAATAATGGTACTAGTGCATTGGTGGTAGTGAGCTGGGTGCATCAGTTTGTGTTGGTTATTTTGAGAGTAACAAGTAGTTGGGAAATCTTGGTAAAGGAGCTTTTCTCTTCCAGGTCACACAAAAGGAAGGACCTTTTTACTGGTCAACTTCAAAGCCCCACAGAGCAATAAAAATAGTCAATATATGCACCCCCAACCCCAATATGCACAAATATACAAAGGGAAAGAAATAGACAAGAGGGTTTATTATAGTCCATATGATATTCCAACAGAGCTGGGAGGAATTATTTAAGGACACCCAAACTAGTCTTTGAATTTCCTGTCCTCTGGCATTATAACCACCACAATAGGGCTCAAAATCATGTTCTTGAACTTAGTATTAAGGAGTTTGGCATTTATCAATTATTTAAAGAGTCTATTACAATAATGAGCATGATGGAAAGGGGGAAAGCATATGATAGACTTTAAGGCATATAATCTCTCTTTAACAGTTATCATTGGCATTCCTCAGGTGCCCTGAATAGCTTTTAGATTTTTTTCTGAAATTCCCATTGTTGAGTTTGATTGATCTACATACAGATAGGCAAAATACAGAGTAGGCACTGAAGATAAAACCTGTGGAATGGAAAGGAAGTCAATCAAAGCAAAGTCAAGTGAATCATCATGGCCAATGATCATAGCAGTGAATTTCTGGTCTGCCTGCTTGCTAAAATTGCAGAGTGTGGTTGAGAACTTAAGACTGATTTCTGGAATGATAGGGAGGATATAGGATTGAGAGCTGACCAACTGTGAAAGGGTGGGGAGCATCTAATATGATGGAAACAATCTCCTACCCCCCCTCCATCGCAGTCAAAGTTAAAGCTAAAATAGATTTAATCAAAAGAGAAGAATAGGGAAACTATACTATGTCAGTCATATTAATCACTATTGTTTTAGAGTATTTATTATAACTAGACAATATAAGGTTGGAGTATTGCTATGGCACAGGAAATGATCTTGTGGAGTTATAAAAATATAGAAAGACTGGCTTATGAAGGAAGATGTTATCCACCTTCAGAGAAATAGGACAAATAAGCATAGTATAGTTTTATATAGATGCATATTAATGTATATGTGTATATGATTATAAATATTTATGTATAAATATGCATATATGTGAATATGTATGTACATATTCATATATATCAATCTATCTCTGTACTTAATTATAGCCTTATTGGGAGAAGAGGGAAGGAAGAAGGGGGGAAAAAGAGTAAAGTAAAAAAAGCAGAGTAGAGAACGTGCAAGGAAACAAAGAAAGATGGACAGCTCTGAACACAATGTGTGGTATTTATTAGATAAGCTTTCTTGAAATGGAAACTTATTGCTTTATATTTTGAATCCTTTCATGTTTTGCTGTGTACATGACAATGTTTTTTGTTTTTTTTTTCCTAATATCTTTTTAAGTTTAAAATTAATTTAAAAAAAAGAAAAAAGAAAACAAGAAAAGGCTTCCGCCTTACTTCTTTCCCTTGGAATACGAGCCTTCATAAGTTGCCTTCAAAACTCAGGTTAGGGAAGCATTCCTATGGGAAACCTTTCTTGATTTCCATTTGTTACTACTCTCTCCATCTGCTCATTCATTTCTCCACAGTGGATTGTAAACTCCTCGAGGGCAAGGAATAATTCATATTTGTCTTTGATAACTAGTATTTTATACAGTTTAAAACTTTAATAAACATTTGTTAGATTAAATCCAGCAGGGAAAGTTTTAGGATTGTGGTGTAGTGATATCATCACAAATCAAATTTTGAGAAATAAAGTTTCCAAGTATTAAACCATCTATTAATTAGGTTTGCCAATAATCAATAAATTGATGGTCAGTGGTTTCTCTCAGTAACCAAAAATTGGAAAGGAAAACTCTGAAACAACTTAAATTAGGTTATTCCTTCAGTCAGGGAATTCCTCTGTAAAGTAAAACTTGACCCCAAATGGTGAATATTTAAGGAGGATGTGTGCTAAAAAGTCTAACTCCTTGAGAACATGGCTTGATCATGAAACTCATCAGGTTCTTTATGATTTAGTTTTTCTTTCATGAATTGAGTTCCCCTAAATTCTAATGAAAGGTAGCAAAGACAGAAGCTCATTCTCCTTGGGAAGGTCCTAACTCCAAAGGCATCCTCATTTATGCTGTAGACAGAAATCAGGTTCTCATTTAGGTGGTGTCTTGAGAAAAGCTGGAGTGCTCATGGCATTCTTTAGTCAGGGAGGGGGATTCTCTTTAAGCTAGCCTTTGGACAGAGAAGGGAATATTACAAATTATTATAAATAATCAAATGGTATAGCATAAAAATTATTTTTCTCAATATGATAGATCCTGGTATAGTACACAAGTAAAACCATGTGAGGTTAGGGCATAGCAAAAACATTGAGAACAATGTATGGGAAATATAGTTAATAGATCTCAAATGCCATCAATATTTTCCAAATAATTTGTTGCTCTTTTGGATCATTACAAACAACTCAGTTTTACCCATTTTGACAATGAGTCGGTTGCCAATGCTAAATTTTGTACCTCCTGGCAGATGTTCTCTTGCACTCTCAAATATATTGAATTTTCTCAATTAAGGATTTGTAATAAAAAATGTTGGCTTCTATGGATTTAAGTCCATTTTTCAGTTTTTGATCTCATTACAATGTATTAGAATTTGTATATTTTTTAGATAACTTGATTTTCTATGTGTACTCCAAATTGCTAGCCCATGTGTGATAAGTACTATGATAGTCATACATTTCATTAGTGTCTGTAGGACATTACAAACTAAGTACTATTAACTTTTCCAAGACATTTTCACAAATATGATCCAATGTGTTTAAACCAAATGTTTGTCCTGTGGCAGATAAAAATATTTACTAATGATAATAGTCATTACTGGTGATGGGTATATAGTGTTCTAAGATTTGAAAAGTACTTTAATACATTATTATCTCATTTGATACTTACAAGAAACCTGGGAAATAACTTACTGTTCCAATTTTATTGCTAAAGCCAACATTTCTAGTACAATACTGAATAATAGTGGTGATAATGGATATCTTTGTTTCATCCCCATCTTATTGAGAAAGCTTCTAGTTTCTCCCCATTACAAATAATGCTTACTGATGGCTTTAGATAGGTGTTACTTATCATTTTAAAGAAAATTCCATTTATTCCTGGGCTCTATAGTATTTTTATTGGAATAGGCTCTGTATTTTGTAAAAAGCTTTTTTTCTGCAATTGAGATTATCATATGACTTCTGTCTGTTTTGTTATTGATATGGCCAATTATGCTGATTTTTTCCCTTATATTGAGCTATTCCTGCTATAAATTCCACTTGGTCAGAATGCATTATATTGCTGACAAGTTATTGTAGTCTCTTTGCTAATATTTTATTTAAATTTTTTGCAGCAATATTCATTAGGAAGATTGGTCTATAATTTTCTTTCTCTGTTTTGGCTCTTCCTGGTTTAGGTTATCAATACCATATTTGTGTCACAAAAGGACTCTTTCTTTGTCCATAAAGAACTTATATTCAATTGGGCAATCAAGGACATCTGTAAGCAAAAAGGTAGCATAATTTAATTGATTTAACCCAAATACCCCAAAGTAAATGATTAGTGCCCAATCAATCATTCTTTCTCAAGCTTTAGATGTAGTGTAGAAATAGTTCCTTTGAAATATAGGGATAATTGTATAAGATCCTGTTCAGAAAGGCTGAGGAAACTTTGTCAAGTTCAGAGATCATCTATAAATCACCAACTTAGAAGCCGGAGTGAGTGGGGCTTTCTAGCACAATCCTGAGGAAAGTTGTAAGACTAAATCATGGCAGAGAAGGATGCTATTATAGAGAACCATTGAGCTGAGAGGTATTTCTGAGCAAAAGATCAGGCAGCAAAGTGTAGTCATGGGCAGACAATTGGCCTCAAGTGTCAGGACACCTTGCTTTTGATATATAGTGGCCTTGTGCCCCAGCTAGGCAAATCACTTAACTTATCAAAGTTCCATGAAATCAACACTATAAGTTGCAGAGAAGATGCCAGTCTGCATAGGGAAAGGGAGTTTGTTCATTTCAAGTTCAACAGATAAAGAGAAAGAAGGACATTCGAGAAACAGAAACTTCTTTGAACAAAGGCTTGGGGTGGGAGGGAGAGAAGTTTTATAATCGTTAAAAGAACAAAACAAACCGTATTATAGCATCCAAAGGATGACCTATTAATAAGCAATCAGATGAGATGACAATGGGTTACTGAATGCAGATTATGAATAAGATGAATCTTTAATTATAATATAGAAAGCTCTTTATTTCTCTTCAGTTTTCCATGAATGCTTTACATAGTTCTCAAAACTAGTTTTAGAAACACCCTGAAGTTCTAGGACAAGAATGGATGACAATGATTTGATCTATCTTTTCAATTCTCTCTCTTCAAAGAGAAGGTTTTTTTTGTTCCATATTGTAGTCAGGAGAACAAAAGAACAAAGGCTCCCTAGGTGAATATGATTGGGATCAAGGTAAATGATAACTATGCTCACAGGAGTCCACCATGTGCTTCCCCCCACCCCCTTTTACATATGTTTATTTAAACATCAATATGCCCATTACTACAACAGGTGTTAGAAAGTAAACTTCAGAGACTGCATTCATAACAATACAAATGTGGAGGCAACAATTTTGACATTTTTTTTAATAAAAAGAAAAGCTTTAGGGAAGAGGAAAATCTCCATTAAAAGACTGCAGGGATGTTTTCAAAAAGAGTAGTTTATGTATAATTGAACAATCACTCTACATAAAATTGCAAGCGTGTAACGGGTAAAAATGACCAATTATCTCAGACATTGGATTTTTCAGTTATCTCTAAGGAGCTCACCACCTGCACTTCAAATTAGGGAATGCTAAAGCTGCAAACCAAACTTTGAAACAGGACAAACAATGAAAGAGAGAAAGAAGAACCTACTCATTAGTAGTGCAACAATGGGGCTTGCTTCCTGTTTACTAGTTGCACTCCAATGTTTCTGCTGAGCTGCTGTCAGGGAAGATCTCAGCCACTGACATGAATGACTTATTTATCCCAATTTTATGCTTCCAGAACTGAGTTTCTGTTTGCCTGGATAAAAAGCATCTCAGGTTACAAAGGGGGAAAAATCTTTGTTTCTATAACCTTCTTCCCAAAAGTTAGCTAGGGCATCCAACAGAGAAGTTATTAAAATGAAAATTTTGGTCCTGTTTGTCCTGGTGTCATGGAGAAATGCTGTAACAAGCTCCTTCTCTTGACACATCAATGTTACTGTTTATAATGGCTTATAAGGGCAGACATCCCCTGACATCTCCTGACTGGATGCATGTGGGAATTGATACTTGAGCTCTTTGGGTAGAGTAGGCAAATATTTGGCCACCTCTTGGCATGTACTGGCTTAATGCTGACAGAATTCAAGACCTTAGGATGCTACAGAAAAATCTTGAATGGACTTATGAAAAATGATATGGAGTGCTGAAACTGTTAAAAGAAAAAAATATCTGACTAATGAGGTCAAGGAAATGACTAAGTAATATAATGTCAGGGAAGGCAGCCTCTAAAGACTCCTTTACCATTGCAATCTAAACAAGATTTGGTATATCATCAACAATGTATCGCTGTTCCTTGATTCTAGGAGACTTTCATATTCATCTAGGCTGAAGGGGCATAAGCCAGATCTCTTCCCCCAAAAGATCTTGGTTGGGCTTTAGTAACCAAGAAACAAACAGTCAAACTGGTCATCTCTTTAAGAGAATTTTCCTTTATTCTTCCTGGGATGATTATCTTATAGAACTTTATTCTATGGCAATTCTACCTATCCTTTCTTAGAAGCCTATGAAAATTGATCCCTGAAAACCTAAAGTGAAAATCAGATTTTTCTATTACCCAGTCCTCTTTCCTCAAAGTTCCTAGCAACCACTTCTTCCTTGATGATATGAATCAGTATCACAATAAAACTTTCTTCTATCAATTCCTCCATCTTTTTATAGTTTTTGTAATTACTTGCATCTCTCATGTTAAGCAGTGGGTCACGGATCAAACCAAATTGCTGAATATTTTAGTATTAAAGCAGAAGTGAATGTTAAGTTTAGCTCTGGAACACCCCCCCCCCTCTGCTATCAACAAGCGTTTATTGAGTACCTACTCAACAGAAACCATCAGCCTTTAAATGGAGAAGGCATATGGCTGAGTTCAATTTTCCATCGATGATTTTCATGGACCAGTTAGAAACAAATTGCAGGTAGAGGGGCTATATTATGAGACATAAAACATTTTCCAAAACTCATTCCTCATGACTTCAAAATATAAAATAATGAAAAATAAATACAGTATCAAATATTAAATTATCATTTACCACATAACCAAGGCATGGTACCAACAGAATAGAGTTCCCAAATCGAAATTTCGTTTTCTATTCTCTAGATCATTGTGTCTCAAATATGGAACAGCAGTGAAGCATGACGGACCAATAGCACTTTTCTTGGGGCAAGGGAATATGGTATTTATTTCACTGCTACACAATTCCAATGAAAAAACTTTTCTGTGTTACACATCAGTAATCCAATTCACATGGAGTGCTAAAAAACTTGAAAGCATGTTACTTAAATTTTACAAATCTCACTATTTTCTTTCCGTCTTCTCTGGAGTATGTATGCAGTTGGTAACTCAATTTAGGAACATTCACTGTAGACATATTTTATTTCCCTCAGTTGGAAAGGTCCTTTGCATCACTTCTTTTTGGCAGTGATGCAAGAGCATTTAAATACTTGATTCGTGTTTAATATGGGAGTGGTGCAATATGGCACCTTTTTGCAAATGAGTGAATGAAAGCATCAAGAAATCAAATGAATCTCCGTGGGTCACTTCCTCCAAACTTTGTATTTGACAAAGATTTTTCTAAAAGAAAAATTTTGTTTGCGTGCAGTAGTTTATTTTTTTGTTCTTTAAATGCTTCTCTTTTTTTATTGGTTCATATAGTTATGGACTAGAACTGGAAACAACTCCTCAGACATTTAGTACAACTCCCCATTTTTACAGATAAGGAAACTGAGAAAGGTAAAGATCAAATGTGATAATATATGTAAAACACTTTTCAAATATAAATATACTACATAACTTCTACCCATCACTATTGCCTTTATTATTATTATTTTCCTATGATCACATTGATGGTGTGGTCTACTTCCAAAGACAAGATTTGAAAAGCCTTTTTAAGAAGTAGTTGTGAGAGAATTCATAGACAACATGGAAATCCTTGGAGTTAAAGAAGAGGGGCGGGGTATGTCATGACATTGCTAATGAACCCTGGATTTGGTGTCCCCAGTCATTCAGGCCAGTCATTTTGACTTCTCTTCCTCTTTATTAAAATAAGTTCAGGATAGGGATTAAGGAATAGATCTCTGATAAGGGAAACTCTCTGGTAAGGGAAAATCTTTTCTTCCTTCTCTATTTCTTAGAGTCTTAAAGTGTAGCCTAGAGCCCTGAGATGTTAAGTGACCTTTTTAAACTGGTATGACAGATGAGATTTAAACTCCAGACTTCTTGGCTTCAAAGTCACTTGTCTATTCACTATGCCATGCTACCTGGATATAATACTACCTTACTCATAGGCTTCTCATAAGGGAAGCTCTCTATAAGAATGAATTTGTATTCTTTGGTCTACCAGAAACCATAGTAACATGGAGCTATATGGCTGGAGGTAGCCATGCTTCTATTAGGTAGGGGGGCCAAGATTGTCCTGAAAGCACAAACACAACATTTTGCTATTTCCATATCAGTCATGGCTGTACCCAAGGAAAAAGTTATGGAGAACTATTGGATGATCAACTAAAGAGCTTCTACCCCGTCCCCCAAGATAATGTCCATGATGCACTAAGAATGAAAATGGTACCTAAAAAATAACTACAGATTCTGTGGGTTAACTAAAATGAATCTTCTAAGACCACAGTGATTGGTGATTTTCTAAGAGGGCAAGGAGGATGACTTCGTGGGTTATTTTTGGCTTACACCATCCTTCCCCATTTGCTTCTGGGAAGGAAGAACCCAGTTTAATCCATTATCAAGTCCTTTTTTAAAGGAAGCCAGTAAAAAGGATCAAAGAAGAGACTGAACCTCTCTTCTATTTCATGTGACAATTGCCCTAACATTGGGTGCCCAAGTGAAGTCAAACAGTCCTTGTCTAACTCATTTTTCTGCACTATCATTTAATGTGCCTTAGTCCTAATAATAACTAGTTTGTAAGAGACTATTTAGAAGCCAGTCTTCATTTAGCTTGCAGCTTACCAAGATTGGGAACAATGCAAAAATCAATAGTGAGAATATTAGAATGCAAATTCTCCTGAAAAGCTGGGGAAAGCGTAACTCCCTTTAACTGCAATAACGGGAACCTTAAAAAAAGTATCCTAAAATGTCATGACACTTATTTTAATGAAATATATACATATATATATTTGCTTTTTTTTTGCTGAGGCAATTGGGGTTAAGTGACTTGCCCAGAGTCACACAGCTAGGGAATGTTAAGTGTCTGAGACCAGATTGAACTCAGGTTCTCCTGACTTCAGGGATGGTGCTCTATCCACTGTGCCACCTAGCTGCCCCATGAAATATATTTTTAACATCAGGTGTGGGGAAAACCTGTATTAAATTAAACCCTGATTTATAGACCAGCTATGCTACATCAGCTTTTGCAATATTGCTTGTTAAAATTTGATAATAAAGGTGGGTGTTCAAGCAGCTGTACTACTTTCCCCAATCAGAGAGTAGGTAAGTCAGTTTAGTCCCAGGAGAATCATCTTAGTTTGTAGAGTTAGTGTGGATGTCTCTAACTTGCCAAACATTACAGAATAAAGAATATCTATGGATCTATAGGCTGAAATGGAATTCTGTTTTATTTATCATTAACCAAAGGTAATCTGAAAATATAGTAAAACTATTCTTTTATATCATTCTGAGTACTTGTGAGGAGTGTTACAAATAGTGGAAAAGTTGGATCTAAAAAATCAATAAAATAATTATATAATCCTCCATCATTGCTCAATATCAACTTTAGGAAGATATCTACAATAAAGCAGCTATTATAAATTTTATTCATCATTGAAACTCTATAGAATTTCTATTACTGCTCATTCCTCCATAGCCTTTCTGTTGAGATGCTGACAAGGTCATCTGTGTCACTTACTTTCTTGATCTATTTCCAAATAAGAGGATTGGAATGGGTGATCTCCAAGGTCTCTTCCATCACTAACTCTATGGTCACAAGAGACAAAGAAAATTTTAATTGCGTATTCCTAGGAATTATGGGAAAACGGTATGTCATATATCAGGAGAAGGAATGAAATTGTAAAGATAACATACACTTACAATAATGTGATTGGTAAAACTTTAAGGAAATGAGGTTGATTTTAAATAAATTGAACAGGATGTACCATACATTCTTTCCAGATCCTTGCCTCTTCCATAGCTGACAATGAACTTGCTTTTTCTGAAATTTCTCCTTCATATTCTCATTTATATTATTTTTTTTTGCGTGTGTATGTCTGTTTTTTATCTTATTAACTATAGATTCAATTAGAAAACTGCATCTGTAGCACTTGAATAAATGAGACAATGCCCTGCAAATGGTAGGAGTTTAACAAATATTTGAAATGAAGGACAAATCTTTGCCTAAGTAGCCATGTTGGGAAGTGGCCCAATCAATCAACAGAATGATGCTACACTATGTAAGTAGAGTTCTGAAGCTTTTCTTTGGAAATGACCTTTATGGGGCACAGCCTGCTAGTGTAGAAAGAATGCTTGGTTTGGAAGCAGGATTCGTGCTCAAATAATAATTTTGTCGATAACTGTCTGTGTTACCTTGGACAAGCTCCTTCCGCTGGGCCTTAGTTTACACAGCTTTAAAATGTGGAGGGATGAACCTTATAAGTTCTTTTTTCTGCTCTAAATTCTATAACCCAAGGTTTCAAGGAAAGCATGTAGTTTTAACAAATAGCTATCCTTCAAAATAAAATTATATGGAATACTGGATATAGGACTGTACTTTGATGCCTTCTTCATTGTGAAGGAGTCTGTGTGACCCTAGGCAAACCACTGGAGCATTCTCAGATCTAGTTTCCTCATCTGTAAAATGAGGATGACAAAGACAACTATCACATAGGAGTCTTAAGAGGATTAAATGAGATAATACATGTAAAGAACTTGGTGCACTTTTGAGAGCAAGTTTACAGGTTAGAAATCTTTATAAGCAGAACTATGACTCAGGAATCTACTAACTGCTTTCCATGTCTACCAAATAGTTGGTGTTCATTCTTCATAAACTGCTAATTGTGATATAGTAAAAATAGATCATAGGAACCAGATATATCCAGTCTGGCCCATACAATAAAAGAGATTACAATAAATCTAAAAACAAAAAGAAAGCCTATTGCAGAGGAAGCATTCTAGCAAGAGATAGAAAAGTGGCTATTTATTGGGTTTCTCAAAGATAATTGAGGATATTTGAGAGAATGGCGAAATATGCACAAGAAAGACAATGTTAAGAGGTAATAACTCCTGGAGAACTTCCCATTCAATTTCATAAATTGTGCACAAAAACTGCTGAATAAGGCTTTATGGCAAAAAAAGAGTCTCTGACTGCCCAAATTAAATCATTTCAATGTGTGTTTTATTTAATAATTCATTTTTAATGACAGAGAATCTAAGGAGAGATAGCAGGGAGAATTGAAGTAGTTAGAGATACTCTTCATTTCCCTGCAAGTTTCCTTAAATCATTCCTTTGATATGTAGATGTAAGTACAGATGTATAGGTATACACATTATATAGAAATATATACACATCCATTACTATATAAATATTATACACACATAAGCATATGTATAATTATACATGAATTATATGTGAATAGCTCATGGGTCCCTATATAATTTTAAAACGTTTTCACAAGTGGCAAATGAAAATTTTTTTAAATTGTGATTTGCTACAAAGATTCTTGTAATTCACATGTGCATTCTGCTATTGTCATTTCTTTTTTAAAAAGCCATCAAAAATAAAAATCTGTAATCAATACTCCCCTGTCTTCTTTTCACTATCCTCCAGTGTACTTCTGTATTGTCTGTTTCTCAAAAGTGACCATCATCTTCTAGTAGCCAAGTGATCTTTTATCTTTCAATCAAATTTGTTTAATTGACAAATTAACTCTTGAGGTACTGAAAGTAATTTCCCCATTACAAAATTGTTTGTAGGAAAAGGTCCATCCTAATCCCTGGGATTTCTCAATGAACTCTGGCATCCTAGTTAATGTGCAAGCAAAAGCAAACTATTCCATACATATCAGATATTTTTGTGATTCTTCCCACTCTTTCATCTGCTTCTCAGCTTGGTATTTAAACCTGCTTTATTCATATGCTACCTCTCATACATATATCCTGCTTTTGAAGACCTGTTAAAAATATGTTTACTAATAATTGCTGATTTTTACAAAGTACCGAAGGCTTTTGAAGCACTTCATAGACATGATAGATATGATTTCATTTTATCTTCCAAATAAACAGGAATAGATAGGACTGCTTCTTTCTTTGAATCCCTAGTATCTAGCATATAATGAGCAATCACTTGATCAATAAGCATTTATTAAGCACTTGCTGTGTTCTGGGTACCTTTTTAAGCTGAAGATCCAAAGAATAAGTAAAAATAGTCAAAAAATTTAGGCTTTAGTTTGGGAGATAACATACAAAAATCAGCATGTACTAGAGAAATAGGGAGCATGAATTAATGAGAAAACAATCATTCAGTCATTTTATGACACAAACAAATAGAAATAGTAAGCTAGTGTCTCTCAAAGTGCCTGCATTCTAATTGGGAGAAATAAAAGATAAATTTAAGCTGCAAGTCACAATGAAAAGCCCAGAAGTGCTTAGGAATCAGTGACTAAGCTGATGAAAACACAACTTTTTAAAATCATGCCTTATTTAATCATTAAATCATTTTAATCCATCAATAAAACTGCATATATTTTCAAAGTTGAACCATTTGACAATTGCAATGACATGAAAGTGAAAACTTTTTTTTTCTAGACTATTAATAGCCATGATGGATGAGAAAGTGGAAGATAGTGGTAACTACAGAGGTAGCTGATAAGAGATGCTCCTCTCTCTGGTGGGTGGAAGCAGGGCTAATAATCTAAAGGTCACTGTCATTCCCATGGCTTTTGAATCTTCATATATATTGGGAATCATCCTAATTGGAAGTTATCTAGCAGATTTGATCCTGAAGAATGCTGAATAGGTACTTTATATATATATATATACTCACATATTTATATATGTATTTATATATACATATATATTTATATTTATATATACTCATAGATAAGAAATTTGAGTGTCAGAGGAGTAATTGTCCCATTGCCACAGAGTTTGTGTCAAAGTCAGAAGAAACAGAATTCAGGTCTCTCTAAGTTCCATTCAGTTTGCTCTTTCCAGTGCAGAATACTGTATCTATAGATATTTACACTTGGATGGATATTTTGATACGCATATAAAATGTAGCAAAATCTTTTTAAAAAAAACTAGATGCTATATGAAATTATCAGTATAAATTGAAGTCAATCCATAAATGGAATTAGAAACATACAAAGGCATCATCATACATCTCTGTTATATTCATGTTCCTTACAAAATACATCATAAACTTTCAAAATAGAGAATAGATGAGTATTTTTAAACTTCCATGATGTCATTAGTTTTCAAAATGAGTCCAGAGGGCATGAATCTGTGTCTCATTTCAGATAATTAATATTTGCAAGGACACAGACTACTTCCTAACTTCCTAACTTTCCTCATCTGTAAAGTGGTTTTCTATGGTACCCTCCTCAGTTAGTTGTGGAGAATCTCAAATAAAATGATGTTTATAGTTTCATAAATGTAAAAAAAATAAGGTAGTGGTCATCATTATCATTAATATTCTTATGATTATGCACAAGTCAGTGCTAGAATGGTCAAAGCTGACTACTTGCAGAGTTAATTGACAACCATGCCTTGGACTATTTAGCTGCCATGCTTTGCAGTAAGAAGATGATAATAAAAACTGGGGCCTTTAATCACTGAGCAAAACTAAAATTGAAAATAGACTGAACTGCATGATAAAATATATTTTTATGGAGAGATTTTATGACAATAAAGAAAATAAATAAGGATCTGAACATGAACTGATCTTTCCACTTTTCTATAGCAAATAATCTACTGAGTATACACATTTGAGAATGGCTTTAGATTTGCTATTATGTATATGGATATTCTCAAATGTTATATATCATTTAAATCTGATATCATAACTTTGTGGGACAGGTAAGGAATGAAGAGGGAAGTATCCTGGAACTACCATATCCTTAAATAAGAAAGAAAAGCTTTCTCTGATATCAAACCTAAGTCTACCACTTTGCAATGTTTAGTTCTGTCTCTCACTTCTACTTTACAAATATCAATAAAACAAATAACTGTTCTATGTGATACCTTTTGAAAACTTGAAGGCAACTAGCAAGCTCTTTGCTGCCCGGGTTATTTCAAATGATCATCTCATGATATGGACTCAATTACTGTCTTCTAGATGCTCTTTAGCATATCGATTGTCTTTTCTAAACTGCTGTGTGAAAATGAAGATAACACAAGATCTGGGACTGGGATGTCCAAAGTCCTGACATAAACAACTTTGAATAGAATTCAAAGTCATATTAGCTTCAGTAATTGTCACATTATAATGTTGTCTCATTAAATTTGAAACTACTAAAATCTCTAGATATTTTTCAGAAAACTGATATTTATAATTATATTTACTTTTATTTTGTAATTATGAAACTGGGTTTTTTGAACCCATATATGCAATTTTGCATTTATCCCACTAAAATTCAACTTATTAGATTTAGCTGATGACTATGCTCTTTGTGGTAGTGACTGTCATCTAAATGGTTAGCTATCCCTCCCAGCTTTGAGTCATCTACAGATTTGGTGAGCACATTATTGATACTTTTCTCTAAGTCACTGATAAAAATATTACCGGCAAAGGGCTAAGCATAGATTCCCGAGACATTCCACTGGGACCTTTTGCTATATTGGCATTGAAGTGTTAATGATTACTTTTGAAGCTAGTCATTCTGCCAGTTCTGTCTATCTAATCATGTAATTGACTAACTAGCATTTCTGTTATTTTTTTTCATAAAGAAGAATGATAGCTTTAATAATTTGGTTAAAATTGAGATGAACTTTAGGGAGGGGAAAGAAAATTAAATTCTATTTAACAAGCATTTGCTCAAGTTATAATGGATAAAAAACTGAATTTAATGGCAGAAGGCCTAAGGGTCTAAGTGGTAGTTTTATCCAGTGAAGACCTACAGTCTGGTGGAAAGTGTGATAGAGTTAAAGTCAGGAGAACTGGGTTCAGGTCTCTGCCACTTATGGCCCATGTGATCTTGGACAAATCACAATCTCTTTGTGTCTCAGTTTATAGATGAAGGTGTCAGTCTAGATTGTCTCTTAGGTTCCTTCCCATTATGAGCATTATGTACTCACCTAAGTATGAAACTGGGCAAATTTGTTAATTTTGGTGAAATTCAATGTCTTCTGCTTTAAAATGACCAGGATGGGCCTAGTTCTAAGTTCTGACATGATTCTTGTTAATAATGATGTTTGCATATTAAATGAGACCTAGAAAGGTTTACTAAGAGAAGGAAACATGAAGGTATGTTGGTAAGTGCTCATTGCAACATAAGGATGGAATATTATTTTATGGAACAATGAAGCTGTCCTCTTAGCCAATGTTGGTTAAAATAATTCTGACTGCAGGATTCTGTGACATCTTTGTGATTGGAGCAATGGTTGAGTCATTTTAGTTTTGTTCAATTCTTTGTGACCCCATTTGGGATTTTCTTGGCAAAGATAACTGGAGCAGTTCGCTGTTTCCTTCTCCAGCTCATTTTACACATGAGAAAACTGAGAAAACAGGGTTAAATGACTTGCCCAAAGTCACCCAGCTACTAAGTATTTGAAGCATAGATCCTCCTATTTCAGGGCCAGAACTCTATTCACTGCACACAGAAAATGTCTTTCTGTAGCATCTATTTCTGTGCAATTAAGAATAAAGTTCACCTTCTCTCCAGTCATTTGATCAATTGAAATTACAGCACCAGTAATGACAATTTTATAAAGATGAAAGGATACTTTTCTGTTCCTCTTTTGCTTTCCTTCTTTAAGCATTTAGGGGAAGTTAATTAAATTCAGATTCTATTGTTCTATCTTGAGTTACTCCAGCAAAAGTTCCAAATTCTATTTCTGCTTATTATTATACTTTTTCTTGCCAAGGCTCTAGTTCAAATTGAGTCTCTGAAATGCACGACATAGGCAATTTCATGGTAAGAAAATCAGTAGAGAATGGAGGCTCCCTGCTCTTCACATAGAGCAGTTGCTGATTTTAATAGGGCCAGTCATTTGCTTATCAAGGAGAGAATGGATCTCATATTGATTGGTTTGACTCAGGACTACCTTAGTCCAATTAAGATTCTGAGAGAGAAAGAACCTCAGAATTAAAGCTGAAGTTAACAGCATCTGCAATGCGATGGCATCTTAGCATCTATCTGTACTCTGATTGCTCCCAATTCCCAGGCAATTCCACCCCATAGGCTTTATTTCAAGTTACTCCTTGATAAGAAAATATCGAACAATAGAAATAGGCCTTGAATTAGAAAGGAAAAAAAATTTTACTTGCCATTGTCATCTTCTTCCTGACATTAGAATTGTTCATTTATCAGCTATTAGCCTATACTCCAATGCTCATTCCCCCCCCCCAAAAGCAATTTCAATTTGTGAAATGTACATTGCCCAGGAAGCAGTCACGTACCCTAGAAAAAGGGGATTTTTTTTGGACAGTTTGAACAAGACCTATTGTATTCCATACATAATACCTGGGCTGCAAATCCATCAATGTTTAGTATTCTCATTTTCCCACGGACAAAGCAAAACAGTAATGCTTATTTTAGTAAGTTTATATTGTTCTCTAGAGTGAGACTATATCCAGTGACCCAAACCTAAATAAAATCTTCTAATTTTTTTCAAAATCCAACAATCTTTCTTCAGAAAGTCATAGGAGATAGCATTTCTAATTTCTTTATGCTTCACAAAGCATTGTATGCAAACTATTACATTAGATCCTCATAAATCAAGAATCTTAAAAAAAACAGGTGTTTTTAATCTCATTTGAGAGGTAAGTAGGTACAGCATTGTAAGAAGATTGCTGAACTTTAATTCAGGATGTCTTACTATCTATGGGACTACTGGCAAGTCATTAAATTATTGGGCCTCAGTTTCCTTGCTTGTAAAATTCATGTCTTATATCTACATTAAGGGGCTATTGTGACATTCAAAGGGATAATAAACACATGGTGTTTTGCAGTTTTCAAAAATGCATAAAAAGAAGAGAAGGAATAACAGTCAAGTAGGATTGATTTTAAAGTCACATATTGAATTTATGATATACTTAAAAAAGAAAATCAGACAAAACATAATAGTGATTTACATATTCATATATAATTCTCTTTTTCTCTTCAGCCTTACATATGGAAATGGCTATTTGATTTGACATTTATAAAGTTCAGAATGAAATAAAATTCAAAATATAAGGTGCTTGAGAAATTTTCAGGTCTTAAATATCAGTAGTTATTATTCTTGTATGAATAGCAGTTATTTTTAAATATCTATTATTATTGTAGAATCATATTATTTAAATATCAGTTATTGTTAATGTTTCCTAAATATGTTATAATTGTTTAAATATCAGTTTTTGCTATTATATAAATATGAGAAAAGTAAGTAAGCCAATGTGAAGGTAGATTGTGAGCCCTAAATTTTCCCTTTTACAAGTTTAGAATTCCTTAGAGACTAGAATACTGCCTCCCTTGCTAAAGGCTCTTTCTATATGCAGACAGTACAAGGATACAAAAGGCTCAGCCATTCTATTTTATTTAAGGATTATCTGTAATGGAGTATAGGGGAAAGATTGCTCAGAAAGCAGTGTGATTTCATTGTGTGAATCATTTTTAAAAAGGTAAGAAAAGCACGGAGGACTATATCTTGTGGTCCTGTTTGATGTAATCAAGAATAGAAAGATGGCATGGCCTTGCTCCTCGGGCAAAAAGAAGAGAAATGTTGGACCACTGCAGCAGTTATTAGAGGAGTTCAGATAGAAGAATCTGACATTGAAGAGAATTCTTTTCCCTTGAACTATTTATATTAGTTGTCTGTAATTAAGTTCTACCAGTGGAAAAGTCCAAAACAGAAAATAAACAAAGGGAAAGCTGATCCCAGAGTAAGAAATATTGTGATGGATTGGCATCTTGCCTTTTAAATGAGCGGACCATTTAACCTCTCAATGCACCAAGCAATTAAGGCCATAAATTATAGGTAAGTAGCAAACCTGCATTGTAGAGAACGTTTTCCTCATTGGGGGCTCCTCTTAGGATAAAGAAATCCCAAGAATCGATGAAAACTAAAAGTGATATCTCTCTCCTCAATTTTCTCTATCTTCTCATCTGGACAAGTCTTTCTTACATACTAGATTCTACTTTGCAATGCCATTATTTGTCTTTTTAAGATCTTCAAATTTTAGATCTTAAGGGGATTTTGAGATTATTTAGTCCAAATCTTTCATTTCACAGAGAGGGGAAGTTTTACTGTCTAATAGATTGTAACTTCCTTGAAGGTAAGTATTGGATCATTTTACTATTTTTTTTTGTATTCCTAACTCTGCCCTATGATTTAAAAGCCATGAACTACTATGAATGCAAAGTACTCCATCAATTACTAGTGAATTTAATAAAAAGGCTAAATAAGAGAGAGACAGAAAAAAAACCAGAGAGAGGGAAGGATAGATGGATCAAGAGTAAATTTATCTTAAAATTTTTATAATCCTCCGTGTTTTGTTTTATGTATTTTTTTAAAAAATAACTTATTTTGAGAGAGTTCTTACCAGATTGTTGAAGAGGTTCTTGATAAAAAAAGGTTAAGAATTTATTTCACTGTGTTTTCCTTGTAGTAACTACTGTGAGAAACCATCTATGTCAAGTAAGTTTATAAGTAACAGAGGGGGATTTCATATTACTTTTAGCTCCAGTGGTCACATCTCTCTGGGCTAATGCAAAGAAGATGAGTAGTGACTATAAAAAGAATCATGGAATTTGAAACTTGAAGAACCATGGAGATCACTGAGTAGCATTATTTTACTGGTGAGACAAGTTAGCCAAACACTGTCTAATGCAAATGTCCCCAATGTCACACAGATGATAGGACTAGGATTTGAACCCAGAGGTCTACTACTCAACATCCAATTGTGTTTATTCCAGTTTACCTTTTTGGACGTTCTGTAGTTATAATTATAATATTTGACATTTATAGAGTGCTTACGTTTTACAAAGTGATTTTTTTAAAAATACCACTGAGGTAAAGAGTGTATTAATTATTATCCATGTTTAAAAGAAAATGATACTGAGACTCAGAGACCTTATGTAATTTGTAACAAAAATATAACAAGTATATGAGCCAGAAATAGTATATACATTTCTTTAACCCCTATTAATCCAAACTAAGTGGTTCATTCAGACCAGGAAAAGAGAAAAAAAAGTATACTATGGAAAATGATGAAGGATATATTTTGGTATAAGTAGGGTTTATGTGGTTTAGCACCACTTTTTAATACTGAGGCCTGAATCTATCTTCAAGATTCATTTTTTTCATTAAAATATGACCTCATACTGAGCCTCTTTGCTAAATGGCCTATTTAGTGTAAGTCTACTCTTAGTCAATGAATCCCAGAACCTCTGAGTTAAAAAGGACCTTATAAGCCAGTTGGTATGATCCTGACCTCTGATTTCTCTTCTGTGAGACTTGGTTCCTCATCTCTAAATAGAATGTCAGAACAGATCATCTTTATCTTCTTCTTTCTAATTCTGAATCTATGATCTTATGAGAGCCAAAATCTCCACTAAACACTCTGCATCCCATCATTGTATTTGTAGCTCACTAACGCTCAGTATCTGAAAACTGCAGGCTGAAGCTATGCCAACACAATGCATCTATACAGGCCAGGAGATGATGGGCCTCAAGAGTCAATCTTAGAGTTTTAACACAAACAATCTATAAGCTAAAATTGGTTTACATGTTTTAGAGTAGATTTATAGAATGTGCCCAAAATGGATTTTCAAATGCTTCGCCATATTTACAAACCCAGCAACAGATTTATAAGACTGAAGGGAGTCACAAATCACATTAATAAATCCTAAATTTTTAAAAAAGTTTTGATTTACACATCATTACTGCCTACTATGAGGATGGAAATGACAGATTTATGAATCAGAATTTTGGATCAGTGCCATAATGATCAGACTTATAAATCTTACTTTCCCATTTTGGTTCAAACTTCTGATTTATAAATCCTAACAGGCTTTCCCATTGCTAGTTCATTCTTTTGAAGCTCAGATTCAATAATGATCTCTATAAAAGGTTATGCAATTTACTTTCCCTGTCTTCCTTTTCCGAAGCTCAAGGGAAAAAAGCCTATTCATTTTGCTCAGGAGCCAACTGAAAGAATTCTTATTCTGTTGCATTTTCTTTTAAAGGTACTAACAGATTCTTTTTCTCCAGGAGACCCACAAGATCAGAGGCAAAACTTTGAATACCATGAAGGCAACTCTGCAAAAGAAATAACGTAATGCAGAAGTTGGATTTTGGACATGAGTCATCTTATGACATGTAGGATTAAGCCCTAAATAAATGTGCCAGAGGGAGGGTCAAAATGGAATTGTAACCCTGGCTGAATCCATCTAGCAGCTATTAGGAAGCCATTGCAATTTCTGAAAATGGTTTTACTTCATTCTTTTTCTTCAAAGTTCTATTAATACATATGACTTCTATAATTATAATTTGACTTCATTGAAATAATCTGTTTCTTTGGCAATTTAACGTTAAAAGAAATTATCGAGAAGCTCTATAGGTATAAGTGTTTGATGCCACCTTGAAAATGTAATAAACTACCGTGTAAAATTGACATGAATAATAAGGGTCCAAATAACATGAACAAATAATTTTCAGAGAGTGAAAGCAAATGATCAATAGCTAAATGAGAAAAAATTCCAGACCACTAATAAAAGAAAAGTAAAGTAAAACAATTCTGGGGATTCATTTCTCATTCATAAAACTGAAAATGATGATTAAAAACAGAAATAAGTCAATGTTAGAAAAGTTGTGAAAAGACAGGCACACTGATGGACTGCTGTAAAATTATGAAGTATAAATTTTCTGCAAAACAATTAGAAATACTTAAGAAAAGTCACTAAATTATTCACTTCCTTTTAATCAGAAACCATAATATTGCACATCAATTTTAAGACAATCAAAGATAAAAACAAAAAAGATCCCATGTATATCAAGAGAGTTATAGTTGCACTTTTTGTGGTATCAAAAAATTGGCAATAAAGTGAGCAATGTTGACTGGGCAATTTCAGAATAAATGGACTATCATTACTCTATAAAAATGACAAACATGAAGAATTAAGAAAAACACAAAAGTTCTCTTCCCCAGATTGTATTCAGTTTGCTTGATTGCTTCACATGGCTTACTTGAATTGCGTGTCACCAATATTGTTTCTTCAGATGAGATGTAAGGCTCTTGGTTCTTGACATTGTTCCTATACCTTACAATTCTCTGGCACTGTGATGTAATTTACGGACTTAAGGACCCCTTAGTCTTGCCATTTGGCTTTCACATTATACCCCAAGGCTTTATAGATTCCTCTGCTGAACTTTCTTTTGCCTGTTGCCTAGCTTTTCCTCCTGGTATCCACACTACTTAGCACAGTGTTAGGTGCATAATAAATAATCAATAAAATGTTTTTTATTTATCCTTTTATTTATTCTGGTTGCATTTATAGGAAGAATGCCAAGATTGATATGATTTAGTTCATCCAATCAAAAATAAAGCATTTTATTTTAAAATTTTTTCTATGTGCCAATAAAGATAAAATAACAAAAGAAAGTTTGTGATCTCAAGGAACTTTTGTCTCTTAAGGAAAATAATATGAACTTATATAATTATATTGTTTTTATATAATTAGATGAGTACAAACAAACTCATATTTTATATAATTATGTAAGAACAAATGCAAGATATTTTAGGCACACTAGTGACTGGGAGCTTTGGGAAAAACTTCATGAAGAAGGCTGCTGGAGATGATGAGGGATTCTAACAGGCAGAAAAAGAGAAAGAGTATATTCCAGATACAGAGCACAAACAATGCAGAGATGAATTGGGGTATGACCTGTGAGGAAGAACAAAGTGTGGGTAGTTATATACAACAAAGGTGGAAAGGTAGGTTGTGTCCATCATGTGAAAGAGCTTTAAAAGTCAGGGAAGTGCTTGTGTTTTACTCTAAAGGGAATATAAAGCCACTGCTGTTACTCCAGCAATAAATCCACCTATTGATCACCTGATAAAGTTCTCATATTTAGAAACAACAGACATTAGGTCAGTGTTTGTAGATGGTCTAGAAACTGATTCTTTGTACTCCCTGCCCTCTATGCCACTGCTGTATCACTGAAGGACAAGTTAGTTATACAGAACAGTGGGTTATTTTTTTATTTTTCTTGGTTTCAGGGTAGCTATGGCTCACGAAATTCTTCACCAAATGGTAATGTGCATAAGGAAGCACATTCAATCTTTTGTCAGGATCGTCCCTGAAGCCTTCCCATCAAAAGTGCTTTACCTCCTTACCTAATGGGATCTTTGATCCTCACAGAAACCCTATAATGGAGTTATGACATAGGATTTGTGATCCTCATTTTAGAAATGAAGAAACTGAGCTTACATGCTCAGCGACATGTAATTAGCATAGATTAGAGATGGATTTGAATCCGTCTTTCAGTTCCAACATTATCCACTAAACTTTACTGTACTTTGAATACAAATACCTGAGAATACTTTTTCTTTTAAAAGGGGAACAAAAATATTCTGATTTTTTTCAGTCAAATAATATGCATTTTTAAAGGAAAAAATGCATATTATTTGACTTTGAAAAAAAATCAGAATATCTTTGTTCTTTTCAGAGAAAGGAATTTAAAATAAAACTCTCTCTATATATATATATTTTATTGGTAAAAAAAGATTTAATCTTTGTGGGAAATAATACAGGATGGCCAAATTTCTCATTAATTGGGTATACACCCAATCAGATCCAGAAGAAATTGGGGAGTTGTTAAATTATAGGTGAAATATAATTGACTTGATTATGACAAATATATGAATGATTCTCTTCCAGGTAAATACTATCAACTTTCCTTTTGATTTATAGAGTTTGTTTTAAAAATAACAACTAGAGGTTACTCATTGCTCAAGATCTTACAGTAACAAACAACATTAAATATGCATTTAAAATGTCTATCCAGCATTGGCTTCTAATTGCATAAGACATCTCCAGTGACCTGGAAGTTACCATTTGGCTCTGGACAGGATTTATTTGAAAAACAGGACAAATATTATTTCTTATTTATAACAGCCTTTCAAGTGTTATAAGAACTGTGACCTTTCAAAAGATGGTATTATTTAACTTTTTTTTAGAAGCAACAAGGAAAGATTAAGAGTAACATTTTTTGGGTTCCTTCCTTCATCCACATAATCAAAATTTAAAAGTATCTTGTAAAAATATATTTGCAAACCTATTTCTATTTTTAGGCAAAAATAATTACATGAATATAGAACACATCATAAATGTATTAAGCATTTTGGATTGATTTTGATTGAAACCTCAAAGAACATAATCAATTAAAAAAGGCACATTAAGTTTACTTTGTCTTCACTTCATGTCACTTAAAAAACTAAGCCTAAATCCTTATTTTATCCTAAATGAAGATTCAGCATGATATTTGCTTTCACATTACTAATAAAATACAAATCTAATCATTTAACAAACATTCATTCAATCAAAAGGCATTTAGAAAGGGTCTATGTGCCTGGGGCTGTGGTGGCACAAATACAAAAATGAAGCAATCATTTCCCTCAGGGAGATGAAAGCATACTACACTTTATAGAACTGGGGATGCAAAAAAGAGCTAGAGTGAGCTTCAGTTAAAATCAGTCAGGAGCCATAAAGAGTAATGATATTCTAGGCTACATTCAGAGAGCCACAGAACTCATGACTAGAGATGCATCTTTCCTAAAAGCAATCTTGTTATTCATATTTTGGGGAAACTCTAGACATAGACTACAATTGAGCTTTGTTTTAGAAATCACCCCACACCCCAGAATTCCTAGGAATCAGAAAGAGAGAAACCTGATCCTCTGGGTCAGAATTCTGAGGACTGAAGCTGGATCCATATTAGGTGAGAGCTACTAGCAACAGTAGGCCCTAGCCTGTGACATTTACAAAAGATTATTGGTTTTCAGCTATAACGGAACTTCAGGGAGTCATCTGAAATAGATCTCAAAGATCAACTAGTCTAACCCTCTCATCTTACAGCTGAGTAAACTGAGGCCCCAGAGATATTAAATGCTTTGAACAAGACCTGACTGCAAGTGAAGATCAAATCAGGTCCCCTGATGCTATCATTCTTTCCACAGTACCATGAAGCTACTTTATTTAATGAAACCACAAATGTGATTTTGTCATTTAAAAGCTATCCCTAGCAACAGATCAGCAACTGAAAGTGAATAACAACGGATTTTAAATTAATTTCCCCAGTTTTCCTGTTAGTGTAATACTATTAATTCATTTAGAGTATTGAGCGGAAGAGTAATTTTTTTGGGGGAGGTAGTGGTAGATATCACTCATCGACACTTAAATGAATTTTAGTGGCTTCCCATTTCTATGGTGTGATGCTTCTCTCAAAAAATGACTGGGAGTGGTAGGATAAAGCTTCCTTACCCATATTTTAGCATTCCAAAAATGTCTATCATGATCATTCTATTTGGAGCTGCATTTTGCTTTCTTTCTCTGATACCTTCCTTTGCTTTTCAGAATGATTCAATTAACAAATATACAAGAAACTAAAAGCAGGAAAAAAATATTTTGGTTACATTGAGGTGGTTTGGGATTTTTTGTTGTTGGTTTTTTTTTTAACTGATTTTTTATGATTTTTTATTCTGTTTGGTCCTTAGCTATTAGCAATCCTAATTGTGCACTTAGCTGCAGCAGAGGCCAAGTCTTGGTTCTGCTCCGTATACAAATTTCCCTGACATTACAGTCAAGGAAAAATTCAGATTCAGATGAATGAGCTATTGAAAAGGAGACAGCAATCCAATGAAAGCAACAGAAATCTGATTAAAACTTGGACGGAGAAATAGACTTTGTGTGAACTAGCACAAACTACTTGAGAAACTCATTACTTCCAGTCCATGGATATTTCCTTTTTGGTATGATTACAATTGTTTGGCAGGAACTTAAACAAAACCTAAATTTCTCTAATGGGCTTCCACAAGGGCTTTCAGGAAGCTCTAACCTTATGTTTGAAAAATAAAAGTTCAATGAAATATAGTAAATATGATCTACCATTCCAAAATTATATTACAGCCCCATTCTTAAGGTTATCACAATAAGACAGAAATATCAGATAAAAAACCTATATGTTTATAGTAGGATACATATCAAAACAACTACACTCTTTTTTCAAATAACCTATAAAAACATACTTAAGTTATGTTGGGTCATTTGAGTGACTTTACATTCAACAAAATCTCATTGTAGGTAATTGGGGCTCAAAAAGTTGGCATTCATCTATAAATCAGCTTTTTACCTTTTTTTTTTCTTTTGCTGAGGCAATTGGGTTAAGTGACTTGCCCAGGGTCACACAGCTAGGGAATGTTAAGTGTCTGAGACCAGATTTGAACTCAGGTCCTCCTGATTTCAGGGCTGGTGCTCTATCCACTGCGCCACCTAGCTGCCCCTTTTTACCTTTTTTTGATGAATTATAAAAACATTGCCAATATTTTAACAAAATAACTTTTTAAAAAAGAGATGACTACCAAAAAATAAGTATCTGTTCAGCAAAAATGCTGCAGCCTAATTAGGTTATATGATAAAAAGAATATTTGCCACATTGTAAATGAGAACAATAACATCATAAATAACAATTGAGAAGCAATGTAGTTTATAGGACATTGGACTTTTGAATCAGAATATCAACTCTCCTACACATTATCCATTTCTTCTCCTTCCTAGATCTAAGACCAATGATACTGTGGTAGTTCTAGAACTCTGGTTAGTAATGGAGCATGATGAGATAGAAAAGATATATGACACTTTGAAGCAAAGAACATTTTACAAAGAATATTTCTATCTTGTGTAGACAAGACCAAAAATATTTTGACAAAAAAGTAAAATAAACAACCCCAAAATAAATGAATATGTTGGATAAGGGATGATGCAGACAGAATATCATCAGTATAATCAATGTACCAATTAAATGGAATTTTCTGCCTATTTCTGGATTGGCAATTAGAGCTGGTAGTGGCTCAAAAAAAATGATATCAGGTTGCATTGTTGGTGGAGCTGTGAACGGATACAGCCATTCTGGAGAACAATTTGGAGCTATGCTCAAAAAGTTATCAAACTGTGCATACCCTTTGACCCAGCAGCATTTCTATTGGGCTTATATCCCAAAGAAATCATAAAGGAAGGAAAAGGCCCCACATGTGCAAGAATGTTTGTGGCAGCCCTTTTTGTAGTGGCTAGAAACTGGAAATTGAATAGATGCCCTTCAATTGGAGAGTGGCTGAATAAATTATGGTATATGAATGTTATGGAATATTATTGTTCTGTAAGAAATGACCAGCAAGATGATTTCAGAGAGGCCTGGAGAGACTTACATGAACTGATGCTGAGTGAAATGAGCAGAACCAGATCATTATACACGGCAACAACAGTACTATATGACGATCAATTCTGATGGACATGGCTCTCTTCAACAATGATATGTTACAAACCACCTCCAATTGTTCACTGAAGAAAGCCATATACACCCAGAGAGAGGGATGCGAAATGTGGACCACAACATAACATTCTCATACTCCTTGATTGATGTTTGCTTACATTGTGTTTCCTTTATCTGATATATCGTTTGTGTAGATAAGATTTTTCTTACACACCAATGATAAGTTTGGAAATGTGTATACATATATTCGATTTGCCAATATTTTAACATAATCAACATGTAGTGGATATCCTGCCATCTAGGGGAGGGGTGGGGAGTTGGGGGGAAAAATTTGTAACGGAAAGCTATGTAAGGGTTATTGTTGAAGAATTACCCACACATATGTTATGCAAATAAAATAAAAATTAAAAAAAAATGATATCAGGGAAGACACAGTATGGGAGGATTGTGCTTGGCCCTTCTACTTTCTTTTTCAAGGTCAATTGAAGCTAAGAAAATTGTGCTCATAGTAATAAGGAAAATGGCAGCTACAAAATGGCATAGACTTAAAGTGTAAGATTAGGTTACTGAAAAATTCACATTGATAAGTAAAATCACTCCCCAACAACAACTAGAGCTTTGAGATTCAAAATCCACAAGACTAATGAGATTATTCTGGTTGAAATGTTTTTCTATCTATTGAGCTCCTTTTCTTTCAATCCCCCAAGCCAGTCATAAAGGAACTCAGATCAAATGGTCAAATGATTTTAGTCAAAATTTTCCCTGAATTAATTCTATATAGTTATACATTTATACTGAATGTATATGCATTTACATGTACTCAGAAGTAAGTTAAAATACAAGTTCACAAAACTTCTGAGTTTGCTGTTTTGCTTTGCTTCTTTTTCATCCTGTTTTCTTGTTCTACATAAGTTAATTTTTAAGTATAATACTTCAATATATACATGATTTTGATGTATTTGATATTTCCACTATCCTTATGGAAAGAAACCTTTTGATGCCTTTTTGATTCCATATGATCCTTATCTACATTCTCCTCTGAGTGTTCCACAGAAAGGATTCTTAATATAGGGTTCAAGAAAATTTTTAAAGAAATAATTTTGATGTACACATACATATTAAATATATTCTCTAATTTATATATACTTGTCCTTAATATATGAATGGTATTACTCTTAATTTTCTTTTTTATACTTCCCCTTATTCACCAGAGTGGGAAGGATATATACCACAGGTGTTCTAGTATGTGGAAACAAGTGTTCTCATGCTGAAGGGTTACTGGACCATCTTTCCCCACACCTAGTCAACTTTCCTTCTCTTTGACATTGGTTTCTTTATTTCTAATTATTCCTCTGAGCTCCAGTGTCCAATTGGGTGAATGAATCTGATTTTTGGAGGGTGTTTCTGTAGTGTTCCATGCTCTACTTTATGGACCATGGCTTTGGATTGGAGAAGAATAATAGGAAAAAAAATTATATATATATATATATATATATATATATATATATATATATAGTGACATTATGTTTAGTCTTAGAATAGGAACTTGAACAAACTGGAAAATCATAAGTCTGAGTTTATAAACTAGAAAAGTTGCAGGGTATGGCCTATACAACTGTAGATATATGAGGCTGGAATCAGGGATGGGAGTGCAGGTGGTCTATGGAAGGTTATGATCTGGAGTATGATCTGGAGATTAGTTTCAGTGCTGATCTTTATTTATTAGTGCTTTTGAATTAACAAAAGTACTTGAGACCAAAACAAAGAGATACTGGGAAAGTTGGAGGGAAAAACATTGAGACTAATCCCTGGGAATGTTCATGTACAGGTTTGATGATCATTTGTAAGATATGTTATAGAGGTGACATTCATGTTTCAGGGAAGGAGTTTAGGGGAGTAGATTAAGTGACCTTTCACTTTTAAAATTCTGTGATTCTATGAGCTTAGAAGCATCTCTCTTCCTTTCCTTGGGATTTGAGAAGATAATAGACTTGATAAAGCCCCACACTTAAGAGACAGACTAATCAGTTCTTAACTGGGTTCCTTTTGATGACCATTAGGTTTTTTTCCTTTCCTCAGAAAAGACACCTTGCAAAGCTTACAATTGGGAACTCTCATCTATCTGAGCCTTTGCTGATTACCCTTTTCACTGAAATTGAAAGACTGGTGTCAATTTTAACCCAAGAAGCATTTCATGCACTGAAATTGACAAAATGATCACTTTTATCAATTTCAGTCCTTGCCAATTTTAGCAAAAGCTCACATAGACATGTTTCTTCATCTTTCACTATTTTTCCTACTCATATCAAATTGAGTTTTTCCAATTTCTGAATATGTGTATACGAGTGTATGTACACATGTATGTAATAAGCATTGTTACATGTGATGTGTGTACACACATATAAGTATACACATATGTGTATACATAGATTTTATATATATATATGTATGTGGAAGAATGCTAAAAGTAGAGAGTCAAGTCAGATGAGTGCTGACATTCATAATATATGTATTATATATATGTAAATGTGCACATATATGTATGAGTGTATATATAAAGTACACAGGCATATATACATATAGTATAATTCTATTGATCTATATGTACAGTGGAATAATAAGTAGAATTTATAGTCAGATAAATGCTAACATTTATAATATACGCATATGTATATATCTATATATATGTGTGTGTATACATATACATATACTATATCTGTATATGTGCATATTTTTGAATCTGTATAGCATACTTAAGTATATATGTATATGTATATATCCAGCCTAACATAACACAAATACAAATATACACAAACACAGTTATATGGTCCAGTAGATAGAATGCTGAGCCACTTTACGTTACAAATATGAACCACTTCCTAAATTCAAAACTAACCTCATATACTTACTAGCTGTGTGATCCTGGGCAAGTTACTTAACCTATTTTTTTCAGTTTCCTTGTTTTTAAGATGAGTTGGTAGAATGGTAAGTAACTCGAGTATGCTTACCAAGAAAATCCCAAATGGGGTCATGAAGAGAAGACTCTATTGAAATGACAGAACAGCATAACACATATGCATATATATATATATACATACATATAGACACATACATACACATATACATGGAAGAGTAATAAAAGGTAGAATTTGTAATCAGATAAATACCAACATTTGTCAATAAAGGACAAATAAACTCATCAAGGCATGTGGTATTTACATTTGTTTTCTTTTTCTGTGTGTGTGTGCGTGCAAATGTGTGCATGAACATGCAATGATAATTAAAGGCCAGATACCAGTTGATGTCTGCAAACCATGTAGGAAATTCATTAATTAGGTTCCTATTTATACTTCTATTTTCAAAGTTTAAAGGCAGTATTTGGCTAATAGCAACATAAATTTCTGTTTAAATGGAGTCTTTCAACTACCAAATCTCTAAAACTTCCCAATGAAAGCTGAAGCCAATATTTAAGGATTTTATTTTCAGCTGAAGGTACAGTTCCCTGACTTTATAGTCATGCTCTGGGGACCAACTTAGCTATCTGCAAAGGGAAGATAAAGGATAAAACAAAAACTTAGACTTCTTCCGTGTGCTTGTGGTGCATCAAGAATGATGCTTTATATTTAAGTTTCCAAACCACCGATTTTCCATCTTTGAGAACAGCTCCAGCATATTTACAAGACAGGAGATGGGGCATGTTTCTGCATCATCTCCTGTGTTATAAAAGAGTTTGTTTGAAAAACATCATTCCTTGAAATTGACTGATAAAATCGTGACTTGCTAGATTCATCCACCCTAAAGCATGCAAGCCTACACATAATATGTAATGTTTACTTTTATCAGCTGTGATTTGAGCAACTCACATTCACATTTAAGAACTATAGGTAAAGGAAAACATGGAAAACACACTTTGGTGGATGTTAGGACACTGATTTTTTTTCCTCTAGAATATTTAGTAAGCCATAGAAGATATTTGTGCCTTAATTTCTTGAAAGATTCAGATTGAGTGGCTGAGTTGGAGTCACTCAACTTCAAAGTTTTAGAAATTCAAGAGGACATATTTTGACACATGAAAAATAATGATGATGACATTTTCCTGTTCCATTTTTTTCTGGAATTATATAGTCTGAATTTATCTGGAGTTTCACATACAGAGAATTCTATCAGTGGGATCATATAGAGACAGTTTCATATTATAAGGTTATAATAGAAAGAACAATAAAGGAACATGGGTTTGACTGTCACTTTTTCTTTGGGCATAAAAAAGTCATCTAACCTTTTGAGCTTCAATTTGCTCATTTATAAAATATGGATCTCAGAATCAAAAAAAATTAAGCTAGAAAGAAACAATTAATTGAATCAACTCCTATTATTTCACATGGGAGGGTAGTAGGGCCCTAACAAGCCTTATGATTTGTTTAAGGTTACCAGGATAGTTAAATGAAGAAGTAAGATTCAAATACAGCTCTTCTGATCCAATTTCTATCTGATCCAGGTTTCTATCTCACAGGGTTCTAAAATTGTAAATTATTAGTAATTCTAGCCAAACTATTTAGTTTTAATAATTGGGACACATATTTACAAATGTATTCATTTTTAGTAGAAGGTGATCATTAAGAAATAAGAACTTGTAGCAGTTTGTTCTGTTGTGTCAAATCTTGATTATACCATTTTCATTTTCTTGTTGTCCCATGGGAATTACATCATGTATTTTGATGGATGAGCTAGACTACTCTGTCTGAGCAGGTGTGAGATAAATTGGTGGGCAGGCTATGATCTTTGGGCAAATTGCTCTCTTTGACTACAATATATATTGATGAGAAGTGTCAGTATTCATATACAAACTTGTCAGTTGCATTACCTAGCTGATGAAAATATGAGTTAGAGCAACATCAAAATGAAGAGACAGAATTTTGCAATGTCATTGGAAATTAGTAAAAGAACAGTCACCCAAATCTTGCAAATATAATAAGGTAAAATTTCAGGGCAGATGGGGGTAGGGAGCTAGTAAGATCACTTAATCACATTTAGAAGCTTAATTTCTTTTTCATAATCTATCCACAAATTATTTTCTTTTATAATTCAATAAACATCATAAGCATCAATCTTATTGGCCAGGGTAGGGCAGGGCCAAAGAGACAGATAGACTACTGTTTTATGACTTGAACGCAATATTTTACTAACACTTTCCTTCTTTGTAGCAAAAAAAATAAAACAATATTACTAAGATGAAGTCATTTTTATAGACACTTTCAGAAGGACTATTTGGAATTTGAGTTCTCTTTTTGGAATCTCTTTCAAAGTATAGGTATATATGACATTTTTCCATCAAATTGTCTTAGTCCAATTAGATAGGTAAAGCTTTAGTAAGGCATAGTCTAAAGGTGTAGGAAGAGAAGGTGAAGGAAAGAGATGGATTGAAAGATTAAATTCCTGTGATTTAAAAAGTTTCCTATCAAAGGACAGGAAAGTTCTTACTTTTGAGATTTGCTGGAATTTTGACCATTGGTCAGGTAATCTATTGAGAATTATAATTTACAGAACTTTAATCATTCAATAAATCAATAAGCATTTATTAAGCATTTACTATGTGTCAGGTACAGTACTAAGTACTGCAATATACAGAAAAAATTAAATAATCAAATATGTATTGAAAGAGGGTAGCTAAGTAGCAGAGAGTCCAGAACACTGGCATCTGGAAGATCTAAGTTTAAATCCAGTCTCAGACACTTACAAGCTGTAGGACTTCGGGTGAATCACTTGATCTGCCCAATAGCATCTACCCCACAGAGTTATTTTGTGGATCAAATGAGATAATATTTATAAAATGCTTGGCACATACTAGGTGCTTAATAAATACCTGCTCCTTTCCTTTCACCATTTCCTTTTCCATCATGTACTCCCTTGAGTGGAGAAATAAGAAGTCTGGTAGGTAGGTAGGTAGGTAGATAGATGGACAGATTGGCAGACAAGCAGACAGACAAAAAATTAAATATATAGATATATGTATAGGGATATAGTGTTTTATTAAATAACATGAAGGGTTTTTATTAACTCTGTTTTTGTGAGGACATACTTGAGATTCTCCCAGAACTTCTATCACTTCATTTGGGCACAGATATCTATGACATTCTTTCTTCTAGTTAGTTACTAATGTCTCTTTATGAATTCTATTCAACAATGACATTTGGGAGTATGTCAGAGGATCCAGACCCAGGAGTGGGGTAAATTATGAGCCTAGAGAAAATGAAAGTCTTCTGTCAGTCACCCTGTACTAAACCATCCATACCCACAAGCTAATTTTTCATGGGTAACATGGACTTGAAAGCTGTCACTGAATTATGTTACCTTGGTAACATGCTGACTAACAGGGCCCTAAAGGGGGTGGAGGAATCTTTTAAAAACTCTATGAAAAGAGCCAGCTCAACCTCTGGCTAGCTAGCTGACAAAGGTGGTATGAATATGGGATCAAATTCAAAATTAAATTAAATTGTACAAAGAAATCATTTGGTTTAATTTACTCTATGAGAGAAAGGGGAATATGCTTGATAAATTTGCCTTAGAAATAGGAAGATTTGGGTTAAAATTTCTTTCACATAAAAACAATAGATAACAATTTATAAGGTATACTAAGATCTGCAAGGTACTTTATATATATATATATATATACATATATATGTATATATATATATATATCCCACTTTATCTTTAAAGCAATCCAATAAGTTAAGACTTTTTGTTTTTGTTTTTGTTTTAGGTTAGTTCTCTCTATGTTGGAAATAAGATTGGAAGTACAGGTGCTACTCACAGGCTGGATCCCACAACTGACTGGTGCTGGAGCTTTGATCAATTTCATTTCTAACTTCATCTGATTTACCCTTTCTTAAGCCACCTGGTTGTCCCTTCCTCCTAGGATCTCATAATATTAATGTCAAACATAGTGTGTATATCTAATCTGCTTAGTCATCTGAAGCTCAGAACTCCTGAGTTCAAGAAATCTGCCATCTGCACTTCCCTGGCAGCTAGGATTACAGGTATGTTCTAATATACCCCTGTAAAGCTTTCTGTCCTCTATCTGCACAAAGAAAAAAAAAGAAAAAAAAATTACTTCTCTCTCAGAATATTGTGTTCAGTTAAGCACCAGGGGTGACTGTAATTATATGTATTTTCACAGGTCCTCTTTCAAAATGTGATGAAACTGAAAATGATCAATGCAGTTGCTCAAAGTAACACTTTTGTTTGATAGTGTATTTTTTTTCATGGTACATTTGAGTGTTCTCTACATGCATTGCTTTCTAACAAGAAGAAAGTCTTCATAACAATGGGCTTTGGAATTGGAATTATATTCATGTGAAAACAAACAAAAAACCTGACTGCTAGAACTGGAAGGAACAACAAAGATCATGTCATCTAACACTTTATTTCACAGATGAGGATGCTGAGGTCCAGAGAAGTTATAGGACTTCCCATGGTCATGCAATTATTATATGGTGTCACTAGGACCACAACCAAAGTCTTCCAAAAGAATATAAAAACCTTGGGGGACTATTCAATTTTCTTCTTTGTATCTCCAACCCTGTACATCTGGCACAGAGGAAGTACTAAGTAAATATTTGCTGATTTATTGATTATAAATCCAAATGGTAATATCATTTTTTAAAATAATTTCTGCCTCATGCTTGAGAGAAGTAAGCTATACAAAAATGCTTAAGAATATTAAAAGGACTCCCTTGACATATATACATATATATATATGTATGACATATATGACATATATATATATAGTATCCTTCATTAGAATGTGATGGGAGACTATAAGAACTGATGTAGTAATAACTGATTTTAAAAAAGAACATTAAAAAGATCTCATTTTAAAAATCCTTCAGTAGAAAAGATATGCCAAATTTTAAGAACAAAAAAAAAATTGGAAGAAGCCACCATAAATAAAACATCATTTTCTCATCTATTTAGCCAAGAACTTTATTATGAATAAGGCACAGGATTTAGGAAGGACTGCATAAACATCCATGAGACTGAAGCAGAGTGTGTGGTTTTACACAGGGCAGTATTTTGTTGTCATTTCTTGAACTACTACTTTGAACATTAAATACTCGCAGTTAGAATTTGTGCTAGAATACATTTCACATTTCTTTTGGTGACAGATAGTCCAGAAATGCAAATGATCTTTTAAACCACATTTTGAAAAGTTTATAGCACCATATTTTTCCAAACTTTACAAATCACTCATAGAAAGAGATTTTCCAAAAGTCCAGAGGGGATAGTTCTTTCGTTTTCACAGAAGCTGATATTTGTGAAATTCTATGTAATTACTCAGGCAGTGTGTAGTATCATGGATGCTGATGCAGCCTTTCCTAAATGTTGTGTGCTTCTTGGAGATTTAAGATGCTCAAATTCTTGATTGAGAGGCAGATTTGGAGTTTGAGGAACTGGGTTTAAACTCACTTTTGTCATTTACTAGTTGTGTGATCCAGAGAGATTCTCCTAATGCCTCAGTGCCCCAGTGCCCTCTAAGCATACAAATTGAAAAGAATGTGCTGACTTACATTGGTTAAAGGATTTTGCTTGTCCTGGAGGCTTTCCCTAAACCAGTGAAAACATAAGTCTAATCACTATTCTTACAACTTACTATCCTGAAGTGCAGTAGTTTAAGTCGGGGGCAGGTGTGAGGATTTCATGAGATAATATTTGTAAAAACGATAAACATAGGGCCTAGTAAGTTTTTAATAAGTGCATATTTTCTTCCTTCTCTTCTTTCCTTTCACCTCAATATTTCCCTCCCTTCTTTATTTCCCCTAAGATTCTAAAAATGCCTTGAGAAGTAAGCTAACAAAATAAAAAGAAACTACAAATATCCCAAAACTTATGTGGATGAGCAAAATAATAAAAATAGAAGTGCAACATCAATAAAGTTTTATCTGTCTATGCCTCTTCCCATCTTTTAGCTCCCTTTTAATTGAAGTTGAAAGAGTACAAAGTTCTTGAATTTGGAAAGAGTTTCATTCTTTGTATCCCTAAAATCTAGCACAGAGCATTGCATATAGTAGGAGCTTAATCAGTGAAGGTGGGTTGATGGATTCAGGGCCATTTTGCTACTCAAAGTGTAGAGTAACAGAATAGTCTCTCTTCTATTTGCTCAATTAATTTTTTTTCATATTTCAGTCAATTAGATACTTTTTATTTAGGAATCTTAGGTAAAGAACATCATTTTCATTTTATAGGAGAAATATGACACAATACTTTGATTCCATTATGGATCTCCATTATGGATCAACAATGGATCCATTATGGACATACCTTGACAGCCAACTCTAATATCACTCCTTAACCATGCCATAATGCTGTGATTTACAGTTGTTAGAAAACTTTCGACTGAAATAGAAAGCTATCCATCTCTGTTTTACATGATGAATTTGACAAGAATTGGCTTAGAGAGTTTAAGGCACTTGCCTATACTACCAAGAGCTGATATTTAAATAGTGTTTTAATATTTGTGAAACTTTATGTATACATCATTTTATTTGATTTTAGGTATTATTATTATTACTGACATTTAAAACATGGGAAAACTGAGTCTGAGAGAAGAACACTGGAGGAATTGTGGGATGTTGCTGGCATGTTAAAGCTCAAAAGAGTCCAGGTCCCCCTTAAAAAGCATCAGAAGCAAGAATTAAAAAAGAGAGAGAAAAATCTTCAAGCAGGACTGAAAAATAAAAACATGGAAGGCATAATCCCAGAAAGGCTCTGAGTGATGAAAAGCCTTATTAGGCAGAAGGTAAAAATTCAAGAGCCCTGGATCTTGGGCTGGATCTTCAGGAAACAAAACCAAAACAAAACAATAACAACAACAACAAAAACAGGGCCAGAGTAGCTCTCAGATATCCTATTCACTTGAACTATAGCAACAGATAAGGCAAGACCAGCTTCAGAGCAGTCAAACCCCCAAGTAGTTTCACACTAGGGCCACAGCAAGAAAAATGGCCATGGTAGTATCTGAGGAACAAAGAAAGTAGGGTTCTTCCAGAGGCCAGCCTCCAGACCAATCTACAACATGTGATTAGGGCCTGTCAGAGTCACATCAAGGATAGAGCCAATTGTCTGGGAATATTCAGAAAGTAGACAGAAAAAGGGCTCAAGACCAAAACCTATGTTGAGCCATCAGAAAAATGAGCCAAATCCCAGAAATTACCAACAGAAATTGGCCACTAGTCTTAGCCAACATATTTGGAATCAGTCCAGGCTTGCTGAGACTATCCAAGAGTATGAAAGGGATCAGTCTGACCAAAATAAAAAGCCTCAATCCAGAAACTGAAGCAGGAGACATGAACAAACAAAAGAAAATGGCAAATAAAATGAAAAAGAACTGAACTGAGAGAAGATTAAGAGGTTGACCCAGAAAAAGAAAGTTACCACCATTCCAAGTAGAACCTCAGAGAAGAATATTCTGGTCAGAATATCTACTAGGTTAAAATGGGAAAAAATGATGCAAGGGATACAAAAAGAAAAGATGGCTCAAGAGAAAAGAATGACAAGAAGAATTAACAAATTAGATGAAAAAATATAAATTAAAAAATTAGTCTCCTTGAAAACTAGGATAAGCTGAACAATGTCTTCATAAAACCACAAGAAATTTTAAAATAAGATTGAAAAAATAAAGAGGTAGATTTGGGTTATTTTGATAGTTTCCTTAGGAGCAGGAAATTGGAGGGAAAGGAGAGTACACAGGATCATAGGATCTGAGAGCTTGAAGAACCTATTCTATCTTGTTCAACCCATATGTAAAGAAATTTCTACTGTAATATATTTGAAAAGTGGTCATCTAGTCTTTTTGAAGAATTTCAGGGAGATGAAATCACTGTTATTTAAGGCAAGCTATCCAACTTTCAGACAATTTTAATTGTTAAAAAGGTGTTGGTTTTTTGTTTGTTTGTTTTCCTTACATAAAATCTTATGTGGCCTCTTTCTTCTATTCACTGCTTCTGCTTCCACTTTTGGGGGCTAAGCATATTAAATCAAATCCATTCTCTACATTATATCCCTTCTAATATATGATTATAGCCATCACATCTATTTCAACCTTATGTTCTCCAGGTTAAAATTTTAATTTCTTCACCTGAAAATTGTCTATTCATAACCTTTGACCATTTATCTATTGGGGAATGATTTGTATTCTTATAAATTTGACACAGTTCTTTAACTGTTTTAGAAATGAAGCTTTTATCAGAAAAACTATAAAAGCCCTTTTTGTTGTCCTTTATTTCCTCATCCATGTTCAGTCCATTCTGAGTTTTTAGAGTTTCTGATGCTTTTTTTTATAGGATTAGGTCACATTCTTATTTCAACTTCTTTTTAATAGCTCTGTTTCAATGTTCTGTACATTTGTTTTTTATATCTAAGTTGGTTGATGTATTTATTCCTTTGGAAGGCAAATCATGAAGATAGAATTAAAAGAAAAGAAAGAATTTTAAAATGGGAGTCCTAAGGGAAAAAACAAAAAGGAACAACAGACGTAATAGAGATCACTTTTGGTCATAACTGTGAAGCAGGTATTTTGGTGGTTTACTAGATAGAATGTTGGGTCTGGAATCAGGAAGACCTGAGTTCAAAGTGAGCCTCAGATCCTTACTGTGAGACCCAAAGAAAGTCAATAAACTCTGTTTGCCTCTGTTTCTTCATCTGTAAGAAGAACTGGAGAAAGAAATGGCAAGCTGATCCAGCATTTTTGCCAAGAAAAACTCAAGTGGGGCCATAAAGAGTTGGATGTGACTGAAATTACTGAATAACTAAATTGTCAAGCAAATACAATTTTTAAAATTATCTTCATATTTGTAAATGTGTGTGTGTTTGTTGGGGGACATGTCAGAGAAAGGTAAAGAAAGGTAAAAACAAATTTAAAAAAATAACAAAAATGATGAAATGATTTGTCAAAAGTAGCTAATGAAATAACATGCAAAGCACATTGCATATATTAGTTATATAAAGCTATTAGTTATATTTACAAGTAATAATTTAACACCTGTTTCTGTATAAAACACTAGAAAGCATAAGAATAAATGAACAATTTTTATTATATTAAGTAGACTATATCTAAAACCAAGAGTCAACATTATATGCAGAGAGGGAAAGCTAGAAAGAGGAAAACCTTTTTAAAAGAGGAAACCTTTTTAATAAGATCATGACTAAAGCATGTATACCCATTATAGACTATTACTTAAATTCTCTTTTATCTACCAGAAATGTTACCTATAATAGTAAATTAAGGAAAATGACATCAAAAGAATAAATGCAGGCAAATAGAATACACAATTGTATGTCTTTTGCATTTGATATGATAGTCTATACAAAGAACCCAAAGTCAACAAAATGAAATGAAATGATTAATGACTTTAGTAATGTTAATAGTTTTAAAATATAGCAACATAAACCATCAGTATTTCTACTTTCAAAACTATCAAGTAAAGCTAGAGAGATGCCAAAGAATCAAAAATATATTTAGGACTCTACCTACCACCATAAACAAAAATTATATGAAGACAACCACAAAATACTTCTTATAAATAGACCTAAATAATTGGGGGAAAAAACCTTGAAATGTAGGTTAGTTAATATAATAACAATATCAATACTATCCAAGTAAATTTACTTATGCAGTGTCATATCAATCAAACTGCTAAGAAATTATTTTATAGAAGGAAATACACTGCTGTGGGTGTATATGAGTTAAATTGTTCCAGAAAGCAATTTAAAATTATATTTAACAAGTCAGTAAACTGTACGTACTCTTTGACCCAATAATATCACTATTAGGTTATATCTCAAAGAGATTAAAGAATCAATCTCTCTGTCTGTTTCTGTCTCTCTCTCTCTCTCTCTCTCTCTCTCTCTCTCTCTCTCTCTCTCTCTGCCTCTCTGTCTGTCTCTCATGATTACCATTATCATTATCAAAATTCTATGCTCTCTTAAACTGTAATTGTAAGTCTCTGAGTTTTTGTTTCTTCATCTGTACAATGGTAATATAATTTCTCTTTCCTAAGGGTGATGTGAAGATCAGATGACATGATCTGCAAATCTTAGTGTCCACTCTTTAATCAAGGAGCACCTATTCAGTTCTAGGCACGGTGCTAGGTGCTAGGAATGCAGAAACAAAAAATGAAATCAATAGTGGGTGTATGTGTGTGTATATCAGCTATTTTTGCAGTCACAAAGAATTGGCCAAAAAAAAAAGGTTGTTTATCAGCTGTGGGATGATTAAATGAATTGCTATATGGATGGAATCAAACACTATTGAGCTATAAGAAATGATGAAAGGGAAAGTTGAAGAGAAACCTGGGGATGCAAAGTGAACAAAGCTAAAAATAAAGTTTACAATAGCAATACCATTATACAGGGGAAAATGCACAAACCTTGGTTTGCATAATGATCAATCACTATTGTAGACAGATTTTGGTAAAGCTCTCTACCTCTTGATAGAGATGAGGGACTCCAGTTATAAAATGTTTTCTTTAATCAGGTAAATAATATTATATCCATTTTTCTTTCAATTTTGTTGAGGAGGTACAAGAAAAGGTTGGGAGGAACTAGTGATTGAGTAGCAAACAAAAAAGAAATAAAAAGAATTAAAAGCAATGAGTAATGTTTTAAAGACTGCACAGGACAGAATAGAAGGAACACAGTTAAGTGAAGCAGTTTTGAAAATTGAATGCTGATTTTGTCATATTTGTTAATGGTCCTTCACATGCCAAAGGTTTTACCATTTAACATATGACACAAAATTTGAATTTTATAATAAATGTGTAATTAATTTGTCTATCCCAGAGATTTAGAAAATTACTTTCAAAAAGGTTTAAGTATATTTCAAAGTGTCATTGGGTAATAAGTTGTAGTTTTTGCCTTTTTTTTAACTGATGGACTTTAAGTAAGTAGAATATCTATTCGTCAAGACTACAATATATAAAATAAACTGCATCTTTTTCTTCTAGTTTTTAAAAAATAATTCCCTAGTGGCTAATGCTATACTATTTTTAAATAATAGATTTCCCTCCCCTCATTGTCAGAATTTATGGGGCTATTTATGGAATAGCCATTTAAAGCCCTTGACAAAAGAAGTTTCTGGGCAACTAGAAATATTCAAACCCTGTCCACTGATTTAACAATTGAGGACAAGAGAGGTTAGGTAATTTATCCTCATAGAGGACATATGGCATACAACTATACCCTATATGAATTTAGTACTGGTCTTGGAACTGACAAGCTAGCATGTCTTCAGTACCTACTATGAGCCAGGCTCTGTGGCCAGTATTGAGGATACAGAGAAAAATAACTCAGTGTTTACTTTCAATGAATCAAAGGATTATGACATTTTCAATGATAGGTAAATACTGTACAGGAAACTTAAAATATAAATATATAGTGATGGTGATATGGCCATTGGCAAATGGCGGAATAATGAAAAGCCTCTTTCAGGTACTGACATGAGCTGAGCCTTGATAGAAGCAGAGATGAGAATGGAGATGATTCCAGGCATGGGGGAAAAGTAGGAGGGAAAAACTGGGTGTAAGTCCTGTTTGAGAAACTTAAATTCTTACTATTATCCTTGGCAAGTTACTTTTTAAGCCTCACTCTTCACTTTGGTAAAACAGAGATCTAAGTAGCACCTCTTTCACTGAGATGGCAGTTCTTGAGAAGGTACTATATATGTGAAGCACTTGGAAACCTTAAATGTATGCCATTACTCATCATCATCATCAAAGTTCTTTGCTATTTCTTAAACTGTAATTGTAAGTCTCTGTGTTTTTATTTCTTCATCTATACAATGCCTGTTGTAATTTCTTCTCCCCAAGACTGGTATGAGAATCAAATGACATAATATACAAATCTTATTAAAGATTAAAGGGTAGTATCTACTCTTTAATCAAGGAGTATCTATTCAGTTCCAGGCATTGTGCTAGATGTAGATGCTAGGGATGCAGAAACAACAACCAAAAATGTAATCAATAGTTTTTGCCCACAAAGAGCTTCCATTTCATCAGTATTCTTATCAGGACCAAGCTTTCCTTTGAAGTGATATTTGATAACTCCAGAGGGTCAGGAAAATAATAGAAACTTTGGTCTTATCTGAATCATCAAAAATTATATATCAGGGGAGTATATATTAATGACCTTTTACTATATTTATCAATCTTGCCAACTTTTTTAATGTCTATGTGAAAATGTGTAGAGAAAAACTTTTTTAAAAAGGTTCTGCCTTTGGTATAGATCCCAACCACATGACCTCTAGGGATTTACTTATAAGAGTACCATTGGCATTTGGACTTTAATGGAATGTAAATTTTTTGAGAGTAGAGATGCAGTTTTTTAAATTGACTTTATATTTCTTTCATCTTGTTTAAAGAACTTGCATCAATATTTTCTAGTCTGCACCATGAACTTATTAATGTTGGTAGTTTTTTTTTCTTGTTGACATTATAAGAAAGTCATTTGGATAATTTCAAGGTCAAACTACAACTAGTGAGCCCTGCTAAAATGTCCAACAGCAGGAGATAAAATAGTCAAGATAAAAATTATTTAATAAACAAACAGATTTACTTCCATATTTAAAAAGTCAATCATGTAGGAATTTACCCTGAGACACCAACAGTGACTTTATGACAATCCATTTTGCCTTGAAGTTTCCTAAAAGATATATATATTATATGTGTTATACAATTTTAATTAGCTAGAACTTAACATTCCATGATATTATAAACACATTTAAGACAGGAGATATGTTTGATCCACTTTTTTCCCTTTATAGTATTTAATATTTGGTAGGTACTCAACAGAGATTTGTTGACTAGAGGAATGAATGGATTTATTGTGCACAGCTTCTGGGTTTTTTTGTTTTGTTTTGTTTTGTTTTGTTTTTTTGCTGAGGCAATTAGGGTTAAGTGACTTGCCCAAGGTCACACAGCTAGGAAGTGTTAAGTGTCTGAGTCCAGATTTGAACTTAGGTCCTCCTGACTTCAGGGCTGGTGCTCTATCCACTGCACCACCTAGCTGCCTCTTGCGCACAGCTTCCAAATAGGAAAGAGAATTCTGGAGTTTTCTTCCTTTTATAATATGTAACAAGCTGCTTGTGTAACATAAAAGTTCCCAACCTCTGTTCCTACACATGTACCCTGGAGCATTAAAGGAAAGGTGTATCTACTATTTCTTCCTGAAAATGTCTGAAAGTCATTAAGGACACTAAGGGAAAGAGGTCAGCTTTCTCCTGGAGAATCAATCCTTTATTAAATATTTACTAAGGACTCACCACACTCCAGAAACTGAGCATAATATTGGAGATGCTAACAAAGCAATAACAGCCCCTATCCTCAAGAAGCTGACATTCTCATAGAAAGACAACACATATATAAATCAGGACCTACACGATACATTCAGAATCCATGGAAGATCATGTTGGAGAGAAAAGCTCTAGTATCTGGGGAAGCCGAAGGAGATTCCTGCCCACTTTGGCAGCATTTGAGCAAATTGTGAAAGGGGAAGAGATTATTTATTAAGTGCCTACTATATCCCATTTGGGGAATGAGGTGGTACAGTGGATAGAGTGTCAGGTCTGAAGTCAGAAAAACTCATCTTCTGAGTTTAAATCTAATCTCAGTTTAAATTGAGGAAACTGAGGCAAATTATTAAGGTTTATGAGTTGCTTGGAGTTACATAGCTAGAAAGCATCTGAGGCTAAATTTGAATTCAGATCTTCTTGAATCTGGTGTAATACTCCATCTATTGCTCTATCTAGGTATACCCAACATACTCCTTACTAAACAGTGGAGAAAAGCAGGGAATTAAGTATAGGAATAAAGAAAGAAGAAAAATGGGTTATCAACTGAACTTGAAATTCACTCAAAATCCAGTAATACTTCTTATGTTGGAAGGTTTAATTTGCAAACTTTCTCCTTTTGCTTTATCTCCATTTGCTCTTGTGGGGTTTTTTTAGTATTAAAAATCCTTAGCAATCCTTCATATTCTCCCCCTCCTCCCATGTAAAAATGAATAAAAGAATAGAGGGTCACCTTGGGCAAGATGATGGAAAAGAGTCTACAACTAGTTGCCAATCTACAGTTGAACTAGAGATGATCAGAACTGGGAGAGAAGAATAGAGGAAGTGTGGACATGAGTAGCCATGTTATCCACAGAAATATAATTAGCCATTTTGGTCCCCATACTAGCAGCAAGAAGAGCATGATCAAATACAAATAGCAAGACATTCAATTAAGACATTGAATTTGGAAGATTTCAAAATGTTCTAAGAACAATGTTGGAAGAAAAGAAAGGTGAGGACTTGAGATGGAGCCTCACACCAGTAGTAACTTCTGTGATGGGAAAGTAAGTCATTAGATAATTTCCAATTTTAACTAGCACTGGGTGCCAAGTTCAGTTGTCAATTGCATAGTGAAGGAGTATTCAGGCTGTCAGCACTAAGTACTAAAGGAATTTCAGAAGCCATTTCATAAACCTCATCATTTTACATAGGAGGAAACTGAGGAACAGTGTCCAAAGTTACAGGGAGTGAATAATAGATGCAGGATCTGAACTCGTCATCTTATTCTCTTGCTAATGTCCTTAGTATCATGTAACACTGTTGCCTTTCACTATAATACACTGAAACTCAGTAAATTGTCTGAGACTGCACAGCTCTGGGATTGCAAGGATGGAAAGACCATACCCTAATGCTTTTCTTTTTATATTGACTTCCATAGTTCTTTCAAGTGAAAAAAAAATGAATTGAACAGTTGAATGATCAAATTTATGACTTCAACACTGATGGTCCTGAACTTTGATACTAGAGAAGGGGAAGTTAAAAAAATATGAACCATTTCTGGTAGCAGAAAAGAAAGAAATGCATCACTTAAGGCATACCTGCTGTTCCGGACCATCTGCAGATAAAAGGACATTATCTTTTTCTCACAAGCCTCCAACTCACTAATTATACACAAACAATAAGAATCATGGTTTTGCCAAGTGAATTATCTCTGCAGCCAGTAGCAACTTCTTTTTGGCAGGACTGACATGGAGAATGGATTCAACATTTTACGAAAAGGTAAAAAAAATGCTCTTTTTTGGCCATATCATATCCACAAATTAAGGAAATAAAACTAGTTTCCAAAAGGGACAGCTGAAGATGTAAAGTGAGAAGAAGCCAAGTAACCTTGGGCAAAGTATTTGATTCTTCCTATTAGAAAGCCAAGGCTTAACCTCATTCTTTAAAGTGTTGGATTTCAAAAAAAGGAAAAGGATACTTTCTTTTTGTAAACTGAAAAGCTTTCGTGAAATGCAATAAAGCTTGAAACATGATGGATTTGAAAGAGAAGATCATGGATATGAAGCAGGTTCTCAGGGGTGTGCATGGCTAGGGAAAGGTATCCAAGTGCTAAGAAGAGCAAACACCGGATGCTACTAGGTGGTGGTTATTTCCTAACAAATACAAGAATCTTTAAAATTTAAAGGAATATTGGCTGTTTTTCAAACTAAGCTGCTGTGAGGGAATCTTCTTGATTCAACAATGATTAAAAATATGGAAAGAAAGTTATGAGAAAGGTAATTATTGAAAGTGAGGAATGTTGTTTATGATTTTTTTACTAATAAAAACATTATTTGCATTTTATCTTCCAATCTCTTATTCAGCTTGTGAATTCTAAATGTGGGAAATCTTGTATTTTTTTAAAAGTATGTAACATAACCAAGGAGACTGATGATCTCATTCTGAAGCTGAAATATCTCATCTCTTAAGGGTTTAAAAATGATGTGGTGCTAAGAATATAAGACCAGGTCAGGGGAGCTTTGGCTCTGTCACTACAAATCTAGATGACAACGGACAAATCATGTCCAAATCCAGACTCATCTAGTCTATTTGGCCATTTCTTCTGTCTCTTTTGTTGGATCATTATTCACACCCTGCCTCTTAGCTGTGACTCTACCTCAAAGGTCTGTTCTGGCTCCTCTTCTCCATTTATCCTTTCTCCCTTGCTGGTTTTATAGGCAATCATGGGCTTAAAAATGTTTCTCCCCGCTTTGTATCTCTGAACCTCCCAAGATATCTTGGGGTTTACTGACTAGATTTCTTTCTTAAGGACCAGGCTTTAAATCAAAACTAATCTGATTCTAATTGGTCACCAATAGGTTCTAGACAAAGCCCCATTAGGTCATTCTTTAGGTCCTGATTGACATAGATTGGATGTGAATAGCAGTCATTTCTGCTTTGGCCAGAAACCTTGAGAGTCTTCCCCTCCTAGATTCATTTATTAATTTATTTAGACTTCTTAGGATTAGGTGAAAGAAGAGATTCTTTGCCTCAATTGCTACCTTGCCTTAATCACAGAATGGGTCTGGCCTCAGTCAAAATGAGACCTGTTGAAGACCTTAACTTAAAAAGGCCAAGATCTCCCATTTCATCCAGGGCCCACTCCAGTTGTCCTGATCTCTATCTGGCCACTGGACCCAGATGGTTCTGGAGGGGAAAGTGAAGCAGGTGATCTTGCACAGCTTTTCCTCCGTCCAATCCAATTCACTTGCGTGTCATGGCATCACCACCCTGATGCCATGATCCTCTTCCCATTTTACAGATGAAACAATTGAGACTAAGAGAGATTAAGTGACTTGTTCAGGATCACAGCTATAAAGTGTCTTCACCTTGAATCTTCTTGTCTCTAAGTCCAGAACTCTGTGAACCTCCTTCCAAATTACACATTTAATCCTATCATTCCTCTGCCCAAGAAGTTTCAATAATTTCCTATTGCCTCTAGTAACAAATACCCCTATTTAGCATTTAAAACCCATCACAGTCTGATTCCCAGCTATGTCCCTGTGCCTAGCGTGTATTCCTCCATTTATCATACACTTCATATAGCTAGATTGACCCACTGGTAATTTCTTCCCCCCTTCCCCCCTCTTTTTATATTAAGCTGTCCCTTTCACCTGGCACTTATTCTCTCCTCAACTCTACTTTTTAGAAGTTTCCTTCAAAGTTCATCCCCTCCTGAATGAGATCCTGCCTCATCTTTGGTTTACACATCTATAAAACATCAACAATAATAATTCTATTAACTGCATCATAGGGTTGATATTGAGAAAGTGCTAAACTTCTAAATGCCATAGAAATACAAGCCATTGTTTCTAATTCCCTAAGGAAGCTGAACTGTAAGAAAGGCAAGCAATGGTACAGAATTCTAACGAAGATCTTTGAACATCATCGACCCAAGCATTAGAGAAGTGGATGTTGTGCCTCACTTCTGAGGATATCCATCCCTCAAAAGAACAGGTGCTTGGGTAATAGCTCAGTTTTTAAACTTGAATCAGTCCTGTGGACAAATGGTCAGATTTCTCATTAGGCAGGTCTTCCTGGTACAAGATACCTTTGATTAGTGCATAAATTGGATCTGAATGGGCCAAAGCTGTCCAAAGTCTTCAGCCTCATTATCTCCTCCTGATTCATCGAAGTCCAGTGACAAGACAACGGTCAAGATGATGGATGATCTTCCAGGATCAATAACCCTGTGATGTTTTTGTAGAAAGACTTTAAGAGTTACTATAGCTGAAAAATTAGTCACCCTTTGGTTTTTCAAATACTGTCTGCCCAATTCCTATTTTTCCAGTCTTCTTACATCTCATTCTACCTCACAACTTTACAACTCAGTGACATGGCACTCCTTGAACAAGATACTTCTGAATCCATGCATTTTCAGTGTTTGACACCCCATGCCTAAGTCCCTTCTCTTGGCTTGCTTTTTTCTGTGGCTTGCTGCAAATCTCAACTAAAATCATACCTTCTTCTAAAAGCCTTGTTTCATCTCCCTTAATGCAACTGCCTTCCCTTTGAGATTATCTCCAGTTTATTCTCTGCATATCTTGTTTGTATATAGTTGTTTGTTTTCTCTTCCATTTTTGTGAGCTCCTTGAGATCAGGGATTCCCCTCACCTCCCTTTTCTCTGCATCTTCAGCACTTAATGCAGTGCCTGGTACACAGGAAGCACTTCATAAGCAATTACTTACTTGATTCGATCCTCAAGAGCCATGTAGGAATGAGTCTCATTGTCAGTAACTGAGCTTCATCACCACCCTGCTACCCCTGCTAGTAGATGGGGGCCTAATGAGATGAATTCTTTTAGAACTCAGGGTTTGTCCCTTCTATGACTTGCTGAGAAAAGAATTTAAGTTGTCCAAGTAGAAGAGAGATTGTGTGTAATCTTGGACAGACTTCTGGAGTTAGACTTAGGAAGGAAAAGAAACAAATATCTATTAAACTCCTGTACTAAGTGCTGTATAAACATTATCTCATTTGATCCTTAAAACAACATCTAGAGTCCCTTCCCACTCTACATCTATGACACTTTTCTTCATACTACTTGCTCTCCAGGTAATGTAAAATAAATCATTTCAACATTTTCAAAACTTCTTGGGGGCATTTCTGTTTGCATTAGAATGTTGGATATAAGTATTTTAGGGGAAAAGGCATTGGGTTAAAACTCTTCCAAAAAGAAAAGATTCATCATTGTACTTCCGAAGGATCATTTATGCATGTTAAATTCATCCCATGTCAACTGGGTCATGAAGATGTCATGAGAGAGAAGGCCGAAGAGAAAAGAGAGAAGAAGCATTCCCTTCTCTCGGCTGGAATGATATTACAAAGCTCTGCTGGGTAGAGACCAAATCCAGATGAAATCAAAGCTGTAGCTCAGTACTTTCACCTCTGATGGCTCCAAAGGAAACTGAGACAATAAGAACAGGCTCTAACAAGCAAGAGAAAAGAGAGCTGTTGGCTGGAGACCTCCTCTCTGCACTACTGTGCAACTGCTAGAACTGTCCTTGGTGGATAGTAACTTAAGTAAGTGATGCTTTGGCTAACATCCCTGGCCGAGATCTTACATTGACATCCTGCACTCAACCTATATAGTATTTCACAAAAGCAAGGGAGTCAATATTAAACACACACACACACACACACACACACACACACACACCCCAAAACAAAAACAGTGTGGAGCCTGTCTAGCTCCCAATGACATGTGCTAAGTTTTAAGTTATCAGAGTAAAAAAAATCAATAAGAATAAGTATTAGTCCATTCTCCCACTTACTCTGACACATACAAATTCTATCTATATCTGCTGCTTCTTTGCCATCTTTTCCTTAAATCTAAAAAGAACAAAACAGAACTACAAGAAGTAAAATCCTATCAGTTTTTGATTTGAAGGGAATTGGAACCCTAGGAATTGTGAACAAAAAATAAATAATGTGATGAAATGGAGCAGGACATAATTACTATGGTCTGGATAAGGTGACAGGCAGCTCCATGTAGGATTGGAAGCCAACAGGACTCACAAATCATTTATTAAGTCCATATTTACTCCTCCAATCTTTCAGAAAGCGTATTGCCCCATGTTTATATAAGTTGTACTTTTTCTTCCTTCTCTAATACTCCATTTCCCAAGCATTTAAAAGAAAATGCACAAAGGCATCAAACTCAAGATCTCAAATTTAGCTTGGAGAGATGGGTAGGAGATTAACAGGCAGGGATGAGAATGTGGGGGCAGTTGGATGACCCAGTGAACAGAACACTGGCCCTTGAATCAGAAAGAATCATCTTCCTGAAATTAAAATCTGGCCTCACTTACTAGCTATGTCACCCTTAGAAAGTAAGTAAGACCTGGGACCAAATCTTGCCATTGATACTAGTGTTTTTTGAGAGAAGGGGCTATGTGTGCTTATTATTGTTATCATCATTATCATCACCATTAATTTGCCTCTCTTTGTACCCCTAGACTTGACACAGTACCTGGCATAAAGTAAAAGCTTAATAAATGCTCATCAAATGATTGGTTAACTGATTAACTGGGTTATCACAACAAAAAACCAAATAATACTTATTTCCTTTAATCCTCAATTTCTCCAATGGAAAAAAAAAGAATAATAATGCCCCTAGTCAAGTTCTCCTGAGGAGATGATGGTGAAGACCAAGTAGTTGATGGCTTAGCAAACTTGAGGCTATCACACAAATTTCAGTTGCCATTTTTTGATGGATTATGACCAAAGGTATGGTGTAATGGAGAGAAGTCTTGGCTGAGATTCTAGATAGTCCTGAACTTACTTTGTCACAAATTAAACTTTTCAGTGGGAGTAAATGAATTACTCTCTCATTAGATTTCTGCTTCCTCTTCTATAAAAAGATGAGGTTGAATTAGACAATCCCCAAGCTTTCTTATAAATAACAATCCCATATTTACCTAGTACTCAAACTAGTGAATAAAGGGCCAGCTTTGAAACTAAGAAGCCTAAGGTTCAAATCCTACCTGTCATCCATACTGGCTGTTGGGTGCTGGAAAAACACTTCAGTTCCCTTTATTTTAGACATCTATCTAAGATTATAGGCTGTAAAGATGTTAACCTATGATGGTGGAGGAGGACAGTGTTTACTCAACTGGGATTTTCCTGTACCAGTGAAATTACAAGTCCAGTCCTGATCTCTGTCTAATGCATTCCTCACATCCTTCCTTTTTGAAGTAGATGTTAGAACAAAGAGTGCTGTCTTCATTTCACAACTGAGTAAACTGAGGCTGAGGGAGATGAACTATTTTGCCTAATTAGATTAGGGGAAATATATTTGCCCAGAATATAAAGCCAAATTATGTGCTATTTTGTCTACAGGATATTATCCTTTCTAGGTATAATATTCTATGCTACATAGGTGGAAAGAGTAAAGAAAGAAAAAAGAAATGGAGGAAGGAGAAAAGGAGAAAAGGAGAAAGGAAGGAAGGAAGGAAGGAAGGAAGGAAGGAAGGAAGGAAGGAAGAAAAGATGGAGGGAGGGAGGGAAGGAAGAAAGGTTTACAATGAGAAACTGCACTCAGAATCCTGAATGTCTACTATTTCTGTATTTCATGGCAGTTTCCATAAGAACCTGTTCTAATTGTTCATGATGATATGAATATATTCCTTAAAATAAATGAATATCTCTTCACTCAATGAGGCTAATCACTAAAAAAATGACTATTAGATAACACCATAACTCAATAACAAACTTCAATATGGAGAGGAAGCCATCGATAACTTTAGAAGAAGCATTCACATCAATAAAATCATGATACCTTTATGTACTGAAGTACTTGAATTGACACAATCCAATTTGTGGGCTGTAGTTCCCCCCTAGAATCACAGAACTTGAGTTGGAAGGAAACTCTGAAATTATCTAGATTAGCTCACACATAAGCAAATATTCTCTCTGTATTATGGGCAACAAAGTGGTCATCTACTATTTCTATGAAGACCTCCACACAAGGATATAACACCATCTCCTGAGACAGCTTATTACACTTAGGATAGTTCTAATTTTTATGAAGTTTGCCCAAATTTGTCCATTTGTTTCTCCTCATTGTTTCTAATCTTACTGTCTGGAAACTAGAAAGGAAGAAGTATTTATTAATTGCCTACTACCGGCCAGGAACTGTGGTAAACATTTTATAAATATCTCACAACTACCTTTGGAGGTAGGTATTATTTTTATTAATTATATTTATTTCATAGTTAAGGAAATTGATGCAGGGATAAGCGACTTGCTCAGGAACACATAGCTAGGAAATGTCAGAGACTGGATTTGGACTCGTCTTCCTGATTCTAAGCCCATTTCTCTATCCCCTATGACATGTATCTGCTCCTCAATCATATACTGATAGCAGAAGGAATATAATTCTCAGAAGCAATAGTTTTTAAATATTTGAAGACTGGAATCATCATTTACCCCTGAATCTTTTCCTCTTCATACCTAAGATGTCTGAGACCTTCATCTAACCCTCACATGAGTTCCTTCATCATCTTGGTTCTACTTCTGATGGTCTTGGTGTTCATTAACATTTAACGTCCTTACCACAATTAGGTATCCAGACCGATTAAATGATCTGGATATGGTTTGACACAGGGCATGGTCAGCAGGGCCATCCCCTCTTGATTCCTGGAAGCTACATCTCTCTTACTGTAGCCTCAACACAGGGCAACCCAATTCTCCCACTGACTCATTCCAGTATTTCCATACCTAAAATCTCTGGCTCATTCTTTTGCAGACAAACTGTTGAGCTATGCAACTCTACACTTCCATAGAATATCGAAACATAGGAATTTATGTTATACTTTATACATCTAAAGTATACTCTATTGACCTAAATATATTATACTCTATATACTGACACATATTATTCTATTTATTATCCAATTTGAGGGACCTTTGTTTGATCTCCTCTGATCTCATTTTATATATGGGGAAACTGAGGCTTAAAGATCTTAAGTGACTTGCTTCATTCAAATAATAAGTAACAGATCTATGATTAGAACTCATGTCCTGAGAAAATAAACCTCAGATAAATGACAATTTACCCATGGTTACATTGCTATTAAATGTCAAGTCTTCTTTACTACAGCTCCAATGCTTAATTCATATTGTTATACAGATTCTCTTAGGTAAATTGGAGGAAAGCAATAGAGACATGACAACTTGGCAAATTATTTTTTTTCTTGCATGAGATAATCTTAATGCAAATCACATCTTAAAAATTAGTATAAGTAATTATCCATTTACAATTAAAAAAAACTTATCATTTACCAGAATAAACATATAGATGGTTTTTTATCAGGAAACTAAGTAGTAAAGACACTTAATAGCTGTGTGACTATAAATTAGTTATACTTTATATTAAATTCAATTATAAAACTTGATTTATTCTTATTAAACTTTACCTTATATTAGATTTGACCAGTGGTTGTGAAGCTTTTACTGTATCCTTATTATTTCTCAGTTTGTAAGCTACTTATTCCATTCAGCTTTAGATCATCTATGGTTTTGATAAGATTTATTAAATTGTTTTCAGTCATGTCCAGTTCTTTTTGTCCCCATTTGGGGTTTTCTGGGCAAAGATACTGGAGTACTTTATTTCTTTCTTCAGCTCATTTTTCAGATGAAGAAACTGAGGCAAACAAGGTACTCAGTCACACAGCTAATAAGCCTTCTGGACTTCAGACCTGACATTTTATCCACTTTACCACTTAGTTTCCCGATAAAGAACCATCTACACCTTTATTCTAGTATATAATATTATTTTTTTAGATTGTAAAAGGATAACTACTTACACTGGTTTTTGACGTGATTTGTATTAAAATTGTAACTTGACTAACATAGTGATATCATTTTGGGCCTCTTCAAGAACAAAGAATAACAAGCAACCAACAACCAAACTGAGAAGAATAATAGCTTTAAGTGTAGCTCTCTGTGCATCCCACCACTTAGCTTTCTTTCCACAATAATTCTGGAATTGCCTGTTCATATGAGTTTTGTAAGGCTTGACTAAGATCACACATTGTAAAGTGTCTTGCAAACCTTACGACTCATATATGTCAATTATTGGAAAGGAATAATTTCTTCATTTCTAACCCCTCTTCTTCCCTGATCAGCCTTTCCAATGACTAATCATTTTTATTCAGGACTAGTTTGCTGAGAATGATTGTGAGAATTCCAGAAAAGTGGTGAAAATTTCTTTTTCAAAGAAGGCATTCGTCTTCTAACTTGAGCTAGAGATAACAAGCCTTAAGCTGAGCTTTTGTCATCCAAAGGGTCACATATCAACCTGTCCAAAGAAGTTAGTTGAAACATATAATTATAGTTCAAAAGAGCAACTTCGGGCATGTTTTCCTATGAGATTTGAGCAGTTAAACAGGCATAAAAATTAAATGTAAAAGTGATCTTTAAAATTAATTAAAAAGAGATGATTTGTGTGGAAATCAATAAAGGTTAATGGGAGTATAAGAATACTAAAATACCCATCAGATCTCAGTAAATGGAATGACACAAAGAAAAACTCCTTCATGGAGATAAGTTTTTTATAGATAAAAACCACTTGTATGTACACATAGACTTGCATGCTGGTCTCAATAGAATCAACTATTCCCTATTTTGACTCAATGATAGTATATACATCACTGATTTCAAAAAAGCATAGAATTTTAAGAGTGGATAGGAACCTTCTTGGTCATCTAGTTACTCTAAATCAACCAAATTCCTGATGAAGGGAAGTCACTTCTTTGTTTAAAGGTCTCCCCAGAGCGGGCAATGAAATAGATAGTCCACTTTTAGGTATTGATAGCTGTGAGGAAGTTTTGCTTACTAATAAGCCTCAATTTGCTATTTTGTCTTTTTGCAGTCTATTTGTGGAATTGGGTCTTTAGGTCACTTCCCAAGCATCTCAACATCATTTTAATATGTTTCCAAATGCAGATTTGGATTTCTTCCTCTGTCTTCTGACTGACAGATGAGTTTTTCCTTCATCTTATTAGAACTTGACTTCCATCTCACTTCTCAATCATTTTAATACTAGCCTTTCTACCTCTTCAAGGTCTTTATGTGTTGTCCTCCCCATTTGCCCTCTAAGGCAAGATCTGTTTTGCTTCCTTGTTTTTATATCCCCAGTGTTTAAGCACAGCGCCCTGGGTACATAGTGGTATTTAGTTAATTTTCATACTTTCTATCTATCTGACTGTCTATATATCCATCCATCCATCCATCCAATCTAATGTAGCTACCTATCCATTCAATGTAATCAAATTCTTTTATCTATCTATTATCTATCTGTATCTATCTATCCTATTGCTTGTATATATGTATGTATGTATCAGAGACTGTATGGGATGAAAAATTGTGAGCTAATCTCACATCATCAGGATTTTTCCCACAACAGTGGAATCACAGATCTGTCACAATATATGTGCATACATATGTATAAATATGGGTATAGTCATATAACCACATATTTATATGCACAAATATATATTTGATCCTTGAGATCCTTTTAAAAAGCTACCTTTAAAAAAAACTCTAATAAACTTGCTTTAAAGATATATAATGAGATTCTTTTGCTCCCTGAAAAATCTACCATTTTTCCTTATGGGTACATACAAGATTTAAATCATAAATTACTGTATCAAACAAGTTCTTCCTAGAAACCCAGTTACTACTTTCTTTGCTTAAAGTCTAAGCAAAAATATAAGTTTTCATGGTCTATATTAAAGTGTCTTCTCCTTGCAGTGCTCTTTTAAAAAAGGACTCAATTCATACATAGTATAGCTGGAGACACACGTTAATTTAGTTTTCTGCACTGCCAGTATTTTATATAACATTAATCCATAGACACAGATTAGAAATTTATTATGCTCCATGATTTTTTTCTATTATTCACTTAAAACTTGCTTACATACTTCTTCAACAAGCAAAATAATAATCTTGTCTTCTATTTATAGGGCCTTTCCACTAGTCTTCTCACGTAGATTATTCCATTCACTTTCACAGACTTTATACAAAACAAGAATTTTTTCTGGGCCACCAAAAAATCTCTGTATCATTAAAAAAGTCATCCTTAGAAGTCTATTCCTATTTCTGAGCAAGAACATTGACCTTGACTTCATGACCTCAAACTCTCAAGCATAATTTAGGCTTACCCAAGAACCAATATTCAATTCAAGATAAAATTCCCAGTAGCCAACTCACAAGAGAGTAAAAAAAAAAAAAAGAAGAAGAAGAGGACTAGGAGTCAGAGACAGATGTAAGTTCAAATTCTACTGCCAATGTTTGGACAGCAAGGTATGTGCTTTCTTTCCTTACTGAAGGATATAAATGTTAAGAATTGCTTTGCATTTAACCTTTATTTATTGAGCTTGGGAACATGTGATATTTATCCAGCAAAAGAAAAATTCCTTGAGAAGAGGGACTCTTTTGTATTTACATTTTTATTTCTAGCATTACCTGACACATAGTAGGTACTTAATAAAGGATGAGAATGTGGATTATACTGGATAGATCTAATACATTGCTAAGTCTATTAGATCAATAACTGTTCTTTGAGTTTAGAGTTTATATAAGTATAACCAATTATTTTGAAATCAGTTCTGAGGGTTCTACCATAATTTTCTCCTGATCCTTCCCCAGGCTCCAGAAGCTCAACAATTTCTCACATAATCACTGTCAGAAACACTGATTCTTCTCTGAACCAATTACCAGTCAAACCAGTCAGTTGGTTCTACTGCAAAAGGCTGTTTCCTGCCAAACCAAAATCAATACTGTCAATCATCAATTATCTGTCCTAATGGAGGAGAGCGATGACCTTGATAATCAAAAAATCATTTCTATTTAGTTTTAGAATATAGTATATACCCACACTGGATTATGGGTAGGTATGAAGTGCAATAAATATACTTTGGTTGCTCCTTGCTCAATGTACACCCACATCCCCTTTTCCTTTCTTAAAGTTAAGAGCAAAGACAATCAGCCAAACCCAGAAACAGGAACTAGTAGAGGAGAAATATTTTTTTTTCCAAGCTTATGCCTAGAGTAAGAGGGGAAATGGGGGAAAAAAGGAGAGGGGCAGGGAAAGGAGAGGGAGAAAGGGAGAGAGAAAAGAGGAGGAATAATCTAAAGTCTTTTTTGTGGATATTGATTAATAAAACTAGACAGCTATATTGTTTACAAATGCTTTACATTTTAAAATCTCATTTAGTCCTCACAACAACTTCTGAGAAATCATTAGCCTTATTTTAAAAGTGAGGAAATTAAGGTACAGAATGGAAAAATGATTTGTTCAAGATCACAGAACTTTCAAATATTCAATCAGTCAATTCACAAACATTTAATTAGGTGATAACTTGATGTTTTGTGCTTTACTAAGTGCTAAGGATAAAAAAGAAAAAAAAGAAAGAAAAAGATTAAAAAAACAGTCAAGATTCAAATCCTATTTTGGGGATGTGGGAGGTAGAGAAGATTTCAAATCCAAAGTCCTTTCTGCTAGCCACCAACTCTCTAAGTTTGGGACTTGGGGGCTCAAAATTCTAGGGAGCCTCCTTCAAACCTCCATTTTTCTAAATTCTTTTATGAGTAGCAGGACCTAAATGGAATCAGTCAACATAAAGGTGCAGGGCAGGACAATCCTTGCCTAGAGGCCTCCAGGATAATCAATAAAGGTAATAATCCAATTAAAATAATAAAAAGTTGATGGTATAGAGCTATATTATTGAAAGGCCTACCATTATTGACATTTCAACTTCATGGTCATTAAAGCTTGAAGTTAGAAATTCGTAGGCTCTCTGATAATGTCATTACTAGAGGAAACTTTGGCACTCATAGTACCCTAAGCAAGACAAATATTTCAATATGCATGTTGCCCTTTTCACACTATCCACGGTTCATGTTTATTTGTTCAATCTTTGGCATGTGGTTCATGGAAAACAACTTGTCTTATCTATATATGTCATTTGAACTTTTCATGGTAAATATATATCTACAACTGGCTTAAGACAAAGAATCAAGGATCAAAATCCTATTATATTTCTAATTACCTTTTTTGATCTTAGGCAAACCATTAATGGCTCTGTGCCTCAGTTTTCTCATCTGTAAAATGGTGTGTGTGGGGGTAGGCTTTAATCTTAAAACCAAGCCTCCAAGGAAGAGGGAACAGAGAGGTACATGAATTCTTTTGGTTTTGCTTTTAACTGAGGGCTAAAGTAGCTAAAATGTTGGGGAGAAAAGAGAAAATAGTGGTCATACTTGCTCCCTCTTCCTTAAGTCTAACAGATATGACTGGTCTCTAATTCTAATATAAAGTCTTCTTATTTAGCTAAACACAGCATCTTACTGATCTAATCTTATTTTTCCTAATTACCTATACTTGACTCAGTCTTTTTTATTTCTTAGTATGCTTTTACTCTGGCTGTGAGGGTGGGAAAAAAATTAAGAGCCACAGGAGACAATGACCTTTTCACTACAAGTTGGGATCTGATAGCTCCAAGTCCATTTTCAGAGAATTTTCACTCTAGCTGGGGGGATAATAACATGCCATTCATACGTTCCATTATTTTATACCCAAGCACATAATTACTAGAAATTTGGAATCTCTTAACATCTGTTTCAACAGACCTGAGCCTAAGAAAGAGTTACACTATGAACCATTGTTTATAATTATTGATATAATGCTCAGTGTCAGAATTGCAGAAACAAACTATCTGACAGCTTTTCCAATGTCATAAAGATTAAAACATAATTAATGATATTGGTCTCGTTTCCAAAACTCATGGGCATAGATCAAAATAATTAGGTAAATCTCAGAATTGTAAATTGTTAATAAAATGATGGCAAGTTACATCATCCTTGTTCTCATCAATAATAAGATGAATATAATAGTTTCACATCTTTTTTTAAACAATAATTCATCTTTTCAAATAGAAAAAAAAAGACATCTCTATTCTCTTCAACTCTCTAATTGTCCATCCAGGAAAATTTTTTGTCTTTTTTCTTCCCTTTCTCTACCAATCCCCCACCCCCTACTAATGATGACTACTTTCTGGATTACTAGTTCAGCAAAAGTTCTGATCATGTTTCATTTCCAAATTGTCAGGTTACTTCCTCCATAATCTAGGAGTTTCTCATTTCAGCTGCCCAATTCTAGATTCAGGTGCTTTGATTTAATATTAACCATATTAGAAATTTTAAAATGTTATATTTAAAATATTTCTTAATATAAAATAACAATAAATCCATTACATATTAATATAAATAACACTTTATTTTATTTTATTGCCAACTTTACTCAATTGTTTTATTTTTCTGGTTATACATGGATATTAACTTTTTAAATATACATTTCATATTTTATTTTTTAAAACCTTATATTTTCTAAAATAACAATTTATTGAAAAAAGTGGGGTTATTTTATGCATTTTTACAAATGTCTTTAAGGTTTAACTTAATAAAAAACCATCTAGGTTCTTACATTTGCTTTTGTGTCTAATCTGTTGTAATGTCATTTTGGTTGCAATGAAGTACAGAAAGTTCTGACTCAAATATGTGGTTGGAAATGGGAATAATATTTTAATAGGTAAATGATTTCTCAGTATTACTATGAAAGTAATTTTGATCTCATTGCTTCCCAAAAGAGTCTCAGTAATCCCAGGGGTCATCATACCACACTTTGAAAAAGAATCACCTTCCTGTACCAATGAGCCGATAGATATTCAGTTTCTTTCCAATCTCATCATCAATTACTGTGCCTAGTAAAACAGAGGCTTAGTAATTATATACTGAACTGCATCAAATCTCAATTTAATATGATGAAACAATTTCACTTTTGAACATATATCCATTCTACCTTAAAGAATATATTGGGTGAATCATTTGAGAAAACCATTGTATGATTCAAATGAGGTTAAGAACTAATTGCTAAGAGAAATGTTAGTTATTTAGGATATGTTTTCTCTATCACATCAATTGAAAATATGGATATTTGAGATTTATGACAAGGGAATATTTAGAATTTCTGGGAAAAGAGTGGCCACACTTATAGAACAAAAGCAATCAATAAGGGTTTCTCAAGGGGTGGTATTTGGAACAAGGAAATATATATTTATTATGGCAAATCTATATCACTGACTGAAGTATATCCTCTAACTCCCTGGAAGCTTACCCATTATCTTGAATGACCTTTTTTTCATGGTGGCACTGAGTGATGTTTTCAGAGCATCTAAGTAGAGAAATCCAATATCTTTATACCCAATTCTATAGGGCCACCCAAATCTTTCCATTTTGCTTTTGTTGCAGTGAGTGCTGACCAATGGAAACTTGGAAACATTTTTTACTCTACGGTTTGTTTCAAAGGTCTTTCTTGTAAACCCTAACCCTGGGCTATCTAGAGCTAATTTCCTATCTTTGTCTTGTTGTGTCCTTATCTTTGATATTTCCTAAGCACTTTGAGAGAGGGAAAGGGTATAAATTCATAGGGAAAGAAAAAGAAAAAAAAACTTTTTTTTTCTTTTTCAAAATGAAAAAGTATAGCTCCAGTTGATAGAATACTGGATTTAAATTTGGGAAACCTGAGTATGAATCCTGGCTGATAGACAGGCTGTTTGTGATCCTGGAAGCTCAACTAACTCTTCTTTCTATGTAAAATGAAAATAACAGTATTGCATTACCTTCCCTATACTGCTGTTGTGAGGAAAGGACTCTCTAAGAACTTGTTTTTGTCACCCTGTGAAAGTGTGTGTGTGTGTGTGTGTGTGTGTGTGTGTGTGTGTGTGTATGAGAGAGAGAAGGAAAAAAGAGAGCATGAACAATATAAATTGAATAATCTCCATAGATACCCACTTTTATCAATAAAAAGACAAAAGGTTACTGTTTTATCTAGGAGATCTTTGCTTATTAGTTTTGTGCCCTTAAGCAAACCTTGATCTTTGTCCTTGTATCACCTAGCATTTTATAAACTATAAAGCATTATATATATAATCACTGGAATTACTTCCAATTTGTGTGTATATATGTGTGTGAACACATAATGTGCATATGTACACTGTGTACATAGATGCATGTTTATGACATCCATGGTTGCATGATTTTTAATGTGTTTTGCCCCCCCCATTAGAATATGAACTTTAAGAGGGCAATTTTGTTTTTTTCTTTCCATATAGCCCAATGCTTAGCTCAGTGAAGCACCTAAAAAGAACTCTTTAATAAATGTTTTTGACTAGCTTATTGACTATGTAAGTTCCAGCCTGGCAATCTGACTCTGTAATCTGTCTCCCACCTGCCTTTCCCTTCTTATTTCATGGGGCTTCTCTATAAGCACTCTCCATTTCAATCACCCAGGCTGGTTAGAATTGTACACAATGTTCCTTCCTTTTGCATAATCAGACTATAACGTATGGAAGCCCCAACCCCAAACTTCTGCCTTGTGGAATCAGTCCCTCTCTTCATTAAAAAATACAGCTTAGAGGAGCAGCAAAGTGGCACAGTGGATAGAGTGCCAGCTCAGGTGTCAGAAGGATTTGAGTTTAAATCTAGTCTTAGACATTTACTAGCTGGTGATCCATGCAAGTCACTTAATCCTGATTACCTACACACACACACACACACACACACACACACACACACACACACACGTATATATATAGAAACACAGAGACAAACAGACAGACAGACACACAGAGAGACAGAGAGGAAAAAGGAGAGAGAGAGAGAGAGAGAGAAAACTCAGGTCTTATAAACATATCTGAGTCTCCCTAGATATTAGCACTTTATCTTTTGAAATTAGTTTGTATTAATTTGCATATGTGTTGTATTTGTTTGCTTGTGAACATATTTTAAGTAGAATGTAAATTTATTTTATCTCATCTTTCTATTTCTAGATCCAATCATATAAATATATACTTAATAAGTGTTCCTTTTGTTGTTGAATTGAAAGAACTTGATTTTGCTTTAAAGAGTTGTCCAGGAGAAACAGTGATCACAGTATTGTCCACTCAAAAACATTTCTAATGTTTTCCATTTTTACAAATATGTAGAAAAATCTCTCCCAAGGTATGAATAGCTATACACCAACATGTGCTTATTCAGTTCATTCTCTTACTCATTCCTATCTTTGTTTGCAGAAATAACATTTTGTAATATTTTGTCAAAATTGAGGAAAGATTATATTGATTATTAACTTCTATTTTTAAAAAAAAGGAAGCTTCCCTTGACAGTCTCTCTTTGGGTAATAATGGGCTCATGAGCACTATAAAAGAAATAATAGTAAAAGATATATCTTTAGAAATGATAATATTAGTGGTACATAATAAGCTGAATCTCTCTAGGCAAATATATATATATATATAGCTGGTAAGATCTGTAATTGCAGTAAAGGAAGTCTTTGAATTTAATTATACATATATGAAGAAAAAAATCTACAGTTAACCCTCTCCCACTAAAAATGCCAAGAGGTGTGTTTCAATAGCCCATCATCTTCCTTGAATAGCTCCAACTAACACCCATTATTATAAACAAGTGAACATTCATAATGAGTATTTATTTGTTTTTACTAAAGTAGCACTTCATGAAAACATACAGAGCAGTTTTAAATGTAGATATACTACATCTAGTAATAATAATTTGGTCTAGCAGGGGAACATAGATCTCAGTGATTTAAAAATAAAAACTAAAGCTAGAAAAAAATAATGATAATAAGATAATATGATAAATAATAAAAATTAAAAAGCTAGAAATCTGCATCAATATATTTACATCTGTGCATATACATAGATGCATACGTGTACACAAATATGCACACATATGTGATTGTACATACATGGGGATAAAGATGAGAGTGAGATTTCCCTAGTATGGAGAACTCCCCAGTGAGAAAATGCCCTCTAACAATACAGTCCCAAAGAGAAGTTAAATGAGTGTATATGTATGTGTATTGGATATACAAACAAAGAAATATTCATATATATATATAAATGGTTATATATGGTTCTGCAAATATCCATATAGGAATATATATATATATATATAGGTGTGTATATACATATATATACACACAGATACACACACATACACATGTATTACATACGCACACACACACATATATACACACACACATACATTTATTGGAAGCAGCTGGATGGCTTCAAGGATAGAGTGCTAGGCCTGGAGTCAGGAAGATCTCAATTAAAATTTAGTCTCAGAGACATGCTCATTGTGTGATCCTACACAGTCATTTGCTCTGTTTGCCTAAATCCATGGGGAAGGAAATGACAAATTACTCCAGTTTTTTTGCCAAGAAAATCCCATAGACAGTATTGGTGGTCTATGGTCCACTGCATCAGGAAAACTGAATGACAGGATTGAATGACAAATAATGCCCATACTACACACACACACACACACACACAGGCAGTGACATAATAGAATGAGGATCTGGAGACTGAGTATATTTAGGAACCTGATAAGATGGTAGAGAACGGGATTTATAAGGCCTTAAACAAGGCCAGGGATCAGACAAATGATAAGAAAGGGATTAGTTGTAAAAGAGATTGCAAAAGTCATCATTTTTCTGTTTTCATTCAACAAGAATTTAGCAAACATTTATTGTATGTCAGAGATTGTGCTATGATATATATACATATATACATGCATATATGCATTTGCTTATACATATATGCATATAATATACATATATCACAGTCTCTGCATTAAGCAATTATATTGATGATATATAAAAAATATATATAGTTTCCTTGAGATGTATGAGAAATTCCCCATGATCTATTACAAAACCATATGAGAAGGACTTTGAGCAAAATTAAATCTACTCATTCACATTGCCAGTTGTACCTCAGTTTCCTGAGCATGTAGTAAAGAAATGCACGAGAAATTCTATCAGCCTCAAGAATACAAGTGATCTTTGAAAAGATAAACTTATTATTTTTCCCCTAAACCCTCCTTTTCTTGATTACTATAGTGGGAAATATCATGCTTTCAGTCCCCAGCCTCCTCATAACCTAGGTAGCATTCTCAACACTCAAGATCCCAGGTTCCATTTCCAAACTGTTGCCAAGACCTGTTGATTTTACCTTCAAAACATATCTCATATATACCTCCTTCTCTTTTATTCTACTACCACCTTGGTACAGGCTCTCATCCTGGATTATTGCAAAATAGTGCTAGTGGGACTGCCTGCCATAAAGCTCTCCTGATTCCAATCCATGCTTCCTTCAGCCACCAAAATGATTTTCCTAAAGTTCTCATCCAATCATGTAACCTCTCTTCCCCTCTCTCAACAAACTTATTTTATATTTCTCTTGTATAGAATTTTATATATATATATATATATATATATATATATATATACATATATATATTTGTTTGCTGATTGGTCTCCTTGGCAGGGGACAGCTTTTGCCTCTTGTATTCTCAGTGATTAGCATTGTATCTGGGACATGTCATACTATTCATAGATAAATATTTTTCAACTGACTGATTTTATATTAGAAAGAATACTGGCTAAAGTCAGAGGTCAAAGACTAGGACATTGACAATGATTTTCATTGTTCTTTCTGTTTCTCAGTCTACTTTTAGACCGAAATTGGGTTAACAATGATAATAGTATTGACAATTGCAATAATGAAGATCCTAACATTTCCTTTGAAAGAATAATATAAAACTTACTTTTCTCTAAAAAGAGAAAGAATAAGATGGAAATAAAGTGAGGTCATAGAGAGACATCTTTATATAAATTAGCTTTTGCCTCAATCTACATATTAATATGCAGCAATTATATGTAATATATAACATATTATATATCATATTTATAATTGTATTATTTTACATATTATGTGTGTGTAAGTATTTTGAGCTTCAATGGAGAAATACTACAGATTTAATGTCTATTTATTGCAAGATTAATTTTCTAAGAGCATAGCTTTGATCAGTCTTTTTTCTAACCCCAAACTATAAATTGTTCTCAATTATCTTAATTAATTAAGATGATGAAGGTGAGATCCATCTGGAAAGATTGTGAAAACGGAAACATCCCGTTTTGGTTTAAAAGCACTCTAGGAAGATAGAGACCTCTCTCAAGGCAGCTTGATGCACTTTTTACCAGCTCTAATTATTAGAAAGTTTTCCTTCTACTGAATTGTAATCTCCCTATCAGCAGCTTCCACTGACTATTACTAATCCTGCCATGCAGAACCAAGCAGAATAAATCCAGTGCCTTGTGAACTTGATAACCTGTCAAATATCTGAAGACAATTTTCTTGCCCCACACCCAAGTTTTCTCCAGGCTAAACAAGGGGGAGTTGCTTGAGAGATTGATCCTCTTTGGAGTCTCCATCTCTTTTCTTCCTAAATTCACTACGTGCAATTCTATCTGTTTTAATCATAAAGTGACAGAGTTCAGGGACTGATATTCCAACTAGTATTTTGTTTATTTATCTCCAATAAATGACCTGGGTCAGATTCTATGATGCCAGGAAGGAACAATTGTTCTTTTGCAAGAAAAGGTAAGTGGAGAGGAAAATAACACTTTTCAAATAGATGCAGCTCGAGTTGTCCTTCAGCAACTTTATGTTATACCAACCCACTGTCACTGGTGCAGTGATGAATTACCACTTTTGGTATCCACACAGAGGCTCATTTGTAACTTTCTTTGGGTTCTATGCATTACATCAAAAAGACAAATGCCAGGATAAATTCAAACCTTCAAAAAACAAAACAAAACAAAACTCCTACTACAAGAAGAAAATTCAGCAACAGAAGAAACAAGCAATCCAACAAATGCTCTGGCACAAGGTTAGGTGAAGAAAGTTCATAGGTTCAAATGGCTTATTCAAAGGGCTTCCTTCTAACAAGGAAAGGTCTAAAAGATAGAAGGGATGGATAGAGCCACATGAGGATTATTTTGTTTTCTTTTCTTATCACAAGGGAGAGTTCATTCTGGAAAGAGGTGGAAAATAATTGATGTAAAACCAAAAAAAATCAATAAAAATATATTTTATGTACAAAATAAAATGTTTAAGTGATATAAATATGAGAGGCCTCTAGGATACCTTTTTTGTAGCTGTTTATTCCCTCCTACTACAAGAGGGAAGGTTTATTTAGAATTTTGCCAATTAGTCAAACCTGCTTTCAGAATAAGGAAGTAATGACCAATAATTCAAGAAAATAAAGATGTACATGAGAAGGGATTTAATTAATATTGACTAGCTATATAATCTTGGACAAATCACTTCCCCTATTTCTACCTCAGGTTCCACATCTACAAAATGAAGGATTTGGAGTAGATGGAATATCCAGTCCCTCCTGGGTCTAAAAGGCTCCATTTTGGATTACATGTGATTTCCCTTGCTGAAATATGTATCTTTCAAAGAATATTTTAGCCATCTAGAACAGTAGGATAAACAATAAAAATATACTTTCCTACTCTTAAGTACCATTACTATCATAAAACAAAATGAAAGTTTAAAAAAATTGTTAATTAATTAACATTCTTTCTCAGCCTTACCTTTGCAATAGTTTCATGAAGCTTGAAGAAAGGATCCAATTCTTCAATTTCTGCAAGCTGCACAGGAAAAAGGGCCTCAGAGAGAAAACTCGGACCCTGTGACAAATCAGAAGAGAAGTCTTTAAGACTCTTCATTGATTTTGTTCTTCAAGTGTATATTGGATTTCCTTTAAAGTTTCAAAAGAACTCTTAAGTATTTTAAGACTTTTTTGCCGATTTTAGAACTTTTTTTTACTGATCTAATTAATCCATTAAAATTATCTTCAAAAGAAAGATCCCTTTTGTAGAGTTCTTGATGGCTATTACAGTAACTTATTGGCCAAGAAGAAGGTTTGACTCACTTTTTTTTTGGCCAAAGGCAATAATCCTTGACAGTTTCCCTTTTTCTGAGTAAAGATGTGAATGCCATGCCTGCTACCTTTGGTACAAAGCCAATAACCAAGATTTCCTCACATCTCTTAAATCTATAATATATTAGGTTTTAAGGTCTAAAAAACCAAGAATAGTATGAAAAATTTGGTATAAAAATGATGCCTGAATAAAAAACGCACAGATGGAAGAAAAAAGTAAATTAAATTCTGGTCATTGTCAAAGTAAATGATACAAAAAGTAAAAAGAAACTTTAGCGGATTTTATTTTTATCCTGGATCAGCAAATGAATTGATATGTTGGCTGCCCAAAGGAACCATACCATAGCAGATCACCCATGAATATTAAAATGGATAAAAATGGATTAGTGAGAGAACAAACACATTATTTTATGCTTAATGAGATGGACCAAGATTCAAAGTATCCCTATGGACTGAAGAAGAAAAAAAAAGTTACAAAAAAAAAAAAAAAGAAGAAAACTCAAAGTTGCAGATTGCAATTCTCAGCAACCTAGGGAATTATTATTATTGAACAGTAATCAGGGATGACTGCTTTTTTAAGGAACCATTTTTCTCAATAGAGATCACATACTATTAAAGTTAGAAAAAAAAATTAGAGGTCTTATCTAATCCTCTTACTTTATAGATGATAATAAGAGTAGAAAGATTAATTGATGTGTCCAAGGTCACTCACAGCTAGTTCCTGGAAGAGTCAAGACTTGCCAGTCTACTTTAGCAAATAGATGAGTCTCATTTTTTAAAGTAATAGCATCCATTTTAATTTGAACAATTAATTGAATCAAGTGCTTTGAAAAGTTTGTTTTCAGAAAAATAAAAAAAGCTAAACAATAGAACATAGCATATAATCCTTACTTTACTCCCAGCCAGCTTTTTGATCTTTTGTGAGTTGCCTCATTATAGCACCTGACATATTTCTTGTCACAAGATGGCTAGAGGAAGCAAATCTATATGAAAATAATTTGTAAGCTCAAGATACTATAGAAGCCAATAGAATATATAATTTTTGAAAGCTTCCAGGTCACCAATGGAATCCTAAATCTAAGACTAATCTCGTCTTTGTCTTCTAACAACAAAGTCAGTGACACAATATAACCCTCCACATATATATATGCATGTATAAGTACATATCTGAATAGATATGCAGACATGTATATACATGTGTATGTATGTATACATGCTACATATTTTGAATATATTATATATAATATTGAATTTTGAAAATATATGTAAATTTCAAAAATCAGAAATCAAAGAAAGATCCAATCCTGAAGGGCTTATGATGGAAGGGTTATTTCCTCACCTTCAGTCATCATCCTTCTGAGAATATGCTGGTTGTAGCATCACATTTGCTTCTTTAGCAAAGCTCAACATTGTTGATTTTTTTCATTTACTGCTCACACTTGCTTATCTAAATCATTTTAGTGCTATTAACTTTAATCATGCTGTTATTTATGTCCTGTGAGAGCACAGCACTGATGAGATGACTTAGTACTCTAGTTTAGTCTATGTCAGGAAAGACCATGGTCTGAGTCCACCTCCAGCACTTAGTAGAAGTGTAACTTTAACCCATCAATCAATCAACAAGCATTTAAAAAATAAATAAGTTCAACAATGTGCTTTGTTATTAAATCAACAATGTAAATGGAGGGGGAAGATAAGAAAACAACCATAATGCAACATTAGAGAATCTATGAAAGAATAAATTGTACCTCAAAGATAGCATCTTTCCACTTCTGCAAGGGAGGGGATGGATGGAATATTGCTCATACTTACAGATTTTTTCAATCTATTGAACTCTTAATTTTTTTTTCCATAAGGAATATATCCCTTGAAGGGATGGGGTAAGGATACGCTGAGGGAAGTAAATGATATGAAAACAATCCATAATAATTCAATTTCACTTTATGAAAAAATGGGCATCAAATATTTTTAATAGGACAATGAATTCTGTTCTTTTCCATGATCACATCCATTCTATAATTCAATTTTCCCCTAAACAGAGGAGGAAACTATGGCTCAGAAAGCTTATGTTTTCCTTAAGGTCAGATAGCTCCCCTGCCTATGTAATTAAGCTATGATAAAGAAAATCCTTCATAAACCTAAAATATACTTCATAGATATGAATTACCATGTTATTTTTCATCGCCAAGGTCACCCAGCTATCTTGTGTTTCAGCTGGGACTCAATTCTAGATTTCTTGATTTCCTATTAACTCTTTCCCCTGTAACTAGCTAGGAAGAGGAAGATTGGGTGGCTGAGTTATACTCTCAATTGCTTTGTGCATCCTAGGGGATGCTCTACTTATGGGCCAGAAATTAATTGCTGATTCTCACTTTGTTGGTTTTCTGTGGAAATCTGGGTATGATAGATACTGGAAGGCAGAGCATTAAGCTTTTTCTGCCCTTATTGGATCTCTTTAGCAATAATCTCCAAAGAAGAGACACAAGTGATGTTTTTAAGGTAGAACTCTTGTACTTTCCTGTCCTCTGCCCTCCTTTCCTTCTACACAAGTGCTTCTTTTATAAACACTCTTCTTTGGAATCTACTGAAATGTAAACACATGTGGGTTGTTCCCTGGTTGTTTCCAATTTTAATGATGGTATTTACCTATCTCAGTGGTTTGCACCTGTTTTCTTGAGTGGATGAATGCACACTGAGCCTGGGGTTCTGCATAATCTGTCATGGGAGTTGAAGGATAGATAGGCACCAAATTTCCTCAAGTTGCTTCTCTCCACTAATTAGAAATCAGAACAAAGATTCATAGACTGCTAGGTTATCGACTTGGAAATGCCTTCTTTACAGACAAACTGGGACCTATAGAGATATAATGCCTTGGCAAAGGTTATCGGAGCTCAGATTTAGTACTGGAAGGCTCCATAGAAATATGTTAGTTAACCTTTCGTTTTTCAGATGATGAAACTGAGTTTCAGAGGCTAGTCAAATGTCATTACAATTGCTATATATCCAAGACAGTATTTGAACCCAGGCTAGTGGAACAGCAGGAATAACCATACAGACCTCTTGATTCTGAAATTCTGATGATGGTGGTAATGGTGATAATGATAATAATAACATTGACATTAATAAAGTAACTTATGGTTTTCAAGAGAGAAAGCATGGTTTAGTGGTCAGAGAACTGGCTTCAGATTCAGGAAGACCTGATGTATAATCTCTGTGACCCAGGGCAAATTTCTGTGATCCAGGCAAGTCTCTAAGTCTGTGCAGACTGTGACAGGAGCTAGGTGGCAGGTCTGGAGTCAAAAATATTTGAGTTCAAATCCAATCTCAGACACTTACTAGTTGTGTGACCTTAGGGAAGCCACAACTTGTTTTCCTCAATTTCCTCATCTCTAAAATGAGCTGGAGAAGAAAATGGCAAACCATTCAGTATTTTTGCCAAGCAAATCCCAAATGGGGTCACAAAGAGTAAGACAGCACTGAAATGACTCAATAACAAAGCAGAATATTTGATGATCTTCATTAGTGGATGCTGTTCTCTAACTGGGAACTCCCTATCTCAGTGAAATCAAATTGTTCTGTCCCACTCTTTTTACTCTCTGCCTCTCACTGTCCCCCCCCAAAAAAGTTTCTCTAAAATGTAATGAGGAATAGATTTCTGCTAAAACTTCAGGTAAGAGTATTAAAACAATTATTTTTATATCCATAATGCACTTTAGGAATGATTTCATAGTCTCTATTTATCTATGTTTATTTAGCTGGAAATGACTTGCCAAGCTTCATCATCTCATTTTGGCAGGAATGAGGCTGCTAATTCCCTATCCGTGATTGTGGCCATAAGGCCATTAACCAGACATAAACAAATCATTGGGAGGGGGGTGAGGAGGAAAGACAATTTTTGGCCCCTTTTAAGGAAGAACAAAAAACTCCCAATAAGAGAGCACACATGTTTCACTCTATACTATATTTATCAGTCTTTCAGCTAAACTTTAGCTTGCCACCACACTAATTTTTCAAAATAAAAACCATTTCTTTTGGTTCATAAAAGTGTGTTTAGTTCCAATTCTGAGGTTTAACCTTTCTTACCAATATCATTAAGTTTCCCATTGGCAGGGTTGTTTAACTTTGCTCTATCACAGTGAATGTAACACGACCCTTCCTCCTGAATGCTTTAAAAGCAGTAGTCAGAAACTCCCAGCTTAGACAAGAGAAAACTGGAGCTCAAACTCTCTGCTCACTCACTCTCATCCCTCCTTACTTCATGTGGAGAAGAGAATGCCCATCCAGCCTTAAATTCCATATATGGATTGGAAATTTGTGAAGGTCAGAGATGAGAATAACAGCACAGTCCTTTGTGGGATGGAACAAGCTTATTATGAACATGACCTTGGAAATAAACCCTCCCTCACTATAATCACAGCAACCCAATTGGAGACTAGGTGTAGGTTGTAGAAAAGTAGACCTGTGTGTAAATTAAAGGAAAAGAATGCTTTGAGTCTATTATTTTTCCAATCCTGCCATTTGTTTGCATTTCATGTTTTAGAACCCCCAAAAGATATATACTATTCTCTTTGTTAGGAAGATTTGAGGCAATGTTAGTGCTCATATTGATTTGACATCTTGTGTTTTGAGCTAGCAGGGACCTTGGAAACATCTATTTCAAGTCTCTCATTTTTAAAGAAAGCAAATCTCAGAGAAGGAATGAAATTGTCTGAGATTATCTGATTAGTTAGAGTGCAGAGATCTGCTGATTCCCAGTGTACCATTCTTCCTATTAGACTATGTGGTCCCCATTCTTTCTCAACAGAATGAAAATTCTTTGACAGCAGGATTTTTTTTTTCATTGTTGTCTTTGCCTAACAAAGGGTCTTATTCAGAATAGGTGCTTAATATATGCCTGTTGATTGATTGATTTAGCAGTTGCAGTAGCAGAACATAACATTAGCATTTATATAACTCTTTTGAAGACTTGCAAAGCATTTCACACGTCCTAATACACTTGATCCTCACAATAAACCTTTAAGATAGATATTTGTATTATCCTGCTTTGACAACTGAGGCAGAAAGAGATTATGTATTTGCCAAGGGTCACAAAGTTAGTATTCCTCTCTCCAAGTCCACTTTACCATGTAGATACATTTAAATCCCTCAAGCTTCTCTTAAAACAGATTCTTCCTTGAAATGGAGCATGAAACAAGGAAAGAAAACCAAATCTGGAGATAAAGCAGATTTAAATTTCAGCTCTGCTGTTTACTAACTGGATGACTTTGGATAGGACACTTAATATCATAGAATATCATTTTTCTCACCCGTAAAATGGAAATAATAATAATAATGGTAACTAATTCATAGGCTTGTTGAGGAAGCCAAGTGAGATAATACAAGGAAAGGCCTTTTGTACATTGTAAAATGCTGTCAGTCAGCTCCTGAAATAATTATAGTTTTCCAGAACACTGGACTTGAAATCAAATATGTCATTTACTTTCTCTGTGACTCTGGCAAGTCAGTGAAACTTATCTGTGCCTCATTTGGAGCTGGCACTATAATCCCTTCTTACCTCTCAGGATGGCTGTGAACATTGGATGAGGTAAGTATGAGAAGCCTTTCACAAATACCAGCTATGATGGCAGCTTTATTTTCATCCTTCACCCTAATTTCATTTATAAGTATTACAGACAATAGAAGTTGTTGAATTAGTGGCATAAAAGTACTCCTGTTGCTTTCTGTTCAATTCTCTTGGGTCTCCAATAGTTGCAAGGCTATCTGGGGTCAGGGCAAAGGGGAAGTGTCATTATAGATAAATATCATCTTTAATGTAGATATAGACTTCTGCCTTGTAGCTTATTATAAGTAATGATTAAATGTGTTAATTCAAATAACTTATAAATTCCAGAAGGGATGATTGATAAACTTCATTGGAGTCTTTCAAGTTTCCACAAACTTCTTTTGTTCCATAAAATAACTGTTGACTTTAGTTAAATCTTGGCCTATTGACCCAGAAAACATTTTATGAAGCAGGGAGAAGCTGAAGGCATCCTAAGATGCTAAGATTTAAAAGAGCCTCCTCCAATGTTCATTGTTTTTCATTAATTCAATAACAAGTAAGGAGAGAAATATAACAGAAAATCTTAAGGGTTTACAAAACACAGGAAAAAAAAGAACAGTAACTTTGGTTTCAGGGAACTGGGTGTCCTTCTCTGTGACTTTTAACAAATCATTTATTTACTATGGATCTCAGTTTCCTCTTCTCTAAAAGGAGTAGACAAGATAAGATACGGAACCTTTCCGTTCTTAACCTATGAACCACTTCCTAAAAGGTATAAAGCAGCAAAATGTTCCTGATAAATCCTAAATCCTGATAGGAAATATTAAAAGAGTGACATGTTGGAAAGAACACTGACTTTAGAATTGAAGGCTTTGAGTTTGAATTCTGATTTTGCCTTATCATAAGCATTATTAATATTATTGAGCTGCTGATGATATTGAAAATTAGCCTTTATATAGCATGTTGTAAATTTTAAGGTTTACAAAGTGTAACAAACATTACCTTTTTTGATCTTTTCAACATCCCTGAGAGCTAAATACTTTTTATCATCTACATTTTATAGATAAAGAAATAATATAACCTTGGAAAAAAACACTTTGTCTCAGCCTGTTCTCTCCACTGCAAAATGAGGATCATTTTGTACAGTCATTTTGTACAATGATAAGTACAGAGCTGAAGATTCATACAGTCCAAGCCCCTCATTTTATATAGAGTCATCTAGGTGGGCTCAGTAAATAGAGTACAGGACTAGGCAATCAGGAAGTCGTGAGTTCAAATTTTACCTCTGATACTCCCAAAACTGAGCAACTCTATCAGTCATTTAAGCACTATATGTCTTGGATAAATAGGGATAATAGAATCTATTTCACAGCGCTGTGAGGAATAAATGAATTAGCATATAAAGTATTTTGTAAACCTTAAAACCCCATGTAAATGTTAATTATTATTGATGTAAGCTGTGTCTTCCTCCTTGATCTTTGGCGGGGTGGACCTGGGTTAGAGAAACCCTAAAATCTCAACCCCTCCTGGCCTCTGGGTGGAGCCCCACTCTCCTGTTCCTAAGGGAAATTCTCATAGTGATTTCCATCTACAATTCAGTTGGAGATCTTGGCCTGGGACATAATCACCACCCTTTATTGAACTGAAAATTAGTCCCTCAAATTCATCTGGAGATCGCTCCCAGCTTTGAGCCATAAAAACCCAATATAATCAAAGGCTGAACCCCAAACCTTTGCTAAAATTCCTTTCCGGATTTAGCCTACTGAAGTTGTTTCTTCTCAGTGTAATAAGCCCATTTTTTGGCCACAAATCTCGCCTATTGGGATTGTGATTTTTTTTTTTTTTTGCAAAATACCTGTGACACTGGCCAGGGGATCCCTCAACTCTCATTTCTCACACCTTAACATTATTATTATTGATTAACCTGAGACATAGATGACAATTGCCTTGGCCAAGTTCACAAAAGAATAAATAATAAAATCAGGATTAAACTCAAGATCTTCTAGTTCTCAATCCTATAAGGATTTGTGACAAAGTGCTTAGTAAAGGATCAGACCGATACAGGCACTTAAACATCAGATCTATAATGAGAAAAAACCTGAGATTTTATATAGTTTAATCCAATCAGCTAATAATGAGTGTATTTGTAGTTTCTCTTTGGCAAACATTGAGAAAAATGTTCAGCCCTAGATACTTGGTATGTTAAAAATAAAACACAAGGCTTGGAATCATGTTTATGAAAATCTAAAACCTTTCTTCCTCCTCCCCCCCAATTTTCTATTTACTCTCTTGTCTCTGACCCTAAGATGTGATTCTTATCTCCAGTCATAAACCCAGAATGGTCCAATACAATAACAAAGTGACTTGAAACTTGGAGAAATCAACAGTGGAATGAGGCATGATTAATTGTTTTTTTTTTTCCAATCCTTGGAGAAAAATAATATAAAAGAAATTGTATCCAAAATGAACAGCACAAACTGCAAAAGATGGGGTCTTTGGTAAGATAAAGTCCTCGGGGAAGTCTCTGAGTAAATTTAGCAACTGCATTGCCCATTTCAAGCTGTTTTTGCCTCCAGGAAAGCTTTCTGAAGAACATCATAGCACTGACCTACAGTCAATGCTTTTCTCAGGGTTGCACTTA
>JAJPUD010001810.1:94274-116995 GCA_023553655.1 Myrmecobius fasciatus
TATTAGTCTGTCTGAAAAATTGTGGTTCATTTTATCGATATCTTGGAACTGTTTCAAAGGCATAGTCTGTGACAGAGGTGATACAGCAGGCCATAGAACACAAAACTGGAACGTTCAATCACTTAGCTTTCTCCTCCCGATTGTTCCTGGAAATCTCTTTCCATGTGAAGAAAAAAAGAACAAAAACATATAACAATTCATAAATGATTTCAAATCTACATGACTGGAGTGCTATCATCAAAAGAGTTTTTCCTTTTTCCTCATCTTTAGTGACAATGGGATCGATTATTTGGTCTAGGGTCTTGCATAAATCAATTCCCAGAAGAAGGTAAACTACTTGAAGACAGCCTCACATAAATGATTCCCATGTTTGACCCAGCAGTGTTTCTACTGGGCCTATATCCCAAAGAGATTTTAAAGGAGGGAAAGGGACCCACATGTGCAAGAATGTTTGTGGCAGCCCTTTTTGTAGTGGCAAGAAACTGGAAACAATGGATGCCCATCAATTGGAGAGTGGTTGAATAAATTATGGTATATGAATGTTATGGAATATTATTGTTCTGTAAGAAACTACCAACAGGAGGATTTCAGAGAAGCCTGGAGAGACTTGCATGAACTGATGCTGAGTGAAATCAGCAGAACCAGGAGATCATTATACACAGCAACAAGACTATACGATGATCAATTCTGATGGACATGGTTCTCCTCAACAATGATGTGATTCAAACCAGTTGTTCAGCGATGAACATAGTCATATACATCCAGAGAGAGGCCTGTGGGAACTGAGTGTGAACCACAACACAGCATTTTAACGCTTTCTGTGAATATTTCCATGCATTTTGTTTTCATTCTTAGGTTGTTTTTTCTTCTTCTCTTTCTAGATCTGATGTTTCTTGTGCAGTAAGATAACTGTATAGATATGTATACATGTATTGTATTTGTCATATAATTTATCCTATTTAGCATGTATTAGATTACCTGTCATCTAGGGGTGAAGGGTGGGGGGAAGGAGAGGAAAAGCTAGGGGAAAAAAGTTTTTGCAAAGGTCAATGTAGAAAAATCACTCATATGTTTTGTAAATAAAAAGCTTTATAAATAAATAAATAAAGACACAATTCAAGCAAAAAAAATAAAATAAAATAAATGATTCCCATGCAAGTCAAGACATCATCCTCTAATCTTATTGGTCCTTTTTTTTAAAATGAAAGATGAACAATAACAACAACTTGAAGACAGGGTGATTTTAAATTTTGCCTTTGTATGCTGAGTGCCTAGCAGAATGTTTGGTACATGGTAGAGACTTAATAAAGGTTTGTTAAACAGAATTAAATTATATGCCGGAGAACCTTGAACATCACCTGGCATATAGCTGTTGTTCACTAATGTCTAACTCTATCTATAAGGGTTTTTTTGTGAAGATAGTGGAGTGGTTTGCCATTTTCTTCTTCAGCTCATTTTATAGATGAGGAAACTGAGGCAAGCAAGGTTAAATGACTTTCCTTGGTTCACAGAGCTAAGATGTGCCTGAGGCCAAATTTAAATTCAGGTCCTCTTGACTCCAGGGCTGGTGCTCTATACACTATACACTCTAGCTCCCCCTGAGTTATTCCTGTAAAAAGTACCAACTATGATTTCAAAAAATTGTCCAAGTATCTAGAGAGCAAATGGGTGTTTTTATTCATATGTATTGATTTGAACAAATGTATATCTTTATTTGGGTTCCATTTACATCCTTTCTTTATTTTTATTCCAAAGTTATGAGTTATGTTAATCATCCTTTGGACCTTTAGCATGCTCATGAAATGATAAAGTCATTGATTTTTTACTTTTTCAGACAAGAGTTTACTTCTGATTAAACTTCAACTGAGCACTAAACTTTCAATCTCATTTTATTTTAATACTTTCCCCCAGTTGTATTCAAATTTATTTTTTTCACATTTGTTTTTAAGATTTTTTGAGTTCTAGGTTCTCTTCCTTATCATGACTCATAATTAAGAAATCACATGTGACGTTATACAAAACATTTTCATAAAAGTCAAGTTGTAAAAGAAAATATAGACCTCCCATCCTAATAAAAAAAATCCTCAAGAAAAAATAAGTTAAAAAGAAAGAGTGAGATAGAGAAGGAGAGAATGCTTCAATCTGTATTCAGACATAATCAGTTCCTTCTCTGGATATAGATAGGATTTTTCATCATAAATCCTTCATCATAAAACCAATCATCCATGGATGGATGATTGGACTACTGAGAATAGCTAAGTCATTTATCACTGGTCATCCCAGAACATTGCTATTACTTTGTACACAATACATTTCATTTTGTTCATGGAGTATTTTCCAGATTTTTTTCTTCTGAGAGCATCCTGCTCATCATTTCCCAGAGAATGATAATATCCCATTGCAAAGACATACCACAGTTTATTAAGTTATTCTGCAATTGATGAATATCCCCTTAATTTTCATTTATTTTTGTCCTGAGAAAAGAGTTGCTATGTATATTTTTTGTACATATAGGTTATTTTCCTATTCCCCACCCTGAATCTCTTTTGGTATTTATGCCTAATAGTGGTGTTGTTAGGTAAAAGGATATGCATGAATTTATAGACCTTGGGGCACAGATCCTATTTTTTGATCATTTATCAATTGGGGCATAGCTATTAGTTTTAAATAAATTTGACTCAGTTCCTTCTACATTTGAGAAATAAAACCTTTTCAGAGAAACTTGCTTTCCCAGGTTACATCTCACTTGGTCACTGTTAGACCCAGAATGGCTCAGAATTAGCAATGATTTCTGTTTTGGCCAGAAAATTTGAGGGTCTTCACCTCCCAGATTATTAGTGGTTTTGTTTTTTTTTCTTTCTTTCTTTTTTTTTTAACTAGGTAAAAGAGGCCATACTCTGCCTTATCTCTTACCTAGCCTTATAATTAATTAGACTTTGTCTCATTCAAAATGAGACCTGTTAAAATTTGAGCTTAAAAAGGTTAAGGTCTCCCCTGCATCCAGGGCCTTCTTCACTCATCCTGATCTATATCTAGCCACTGGACCCAGATGGCTCAGGATGAAAGAGTGAGGCTGGTGACTTTGCATAGCCTTCCTTCACTTAAATCCAATTCCTTTGCATATCATGAAATTACCTCTCTGATGTCATGTTTTTCTTTCTTTCTTGGGTGGTATTTGAATTCTACTCTAGCTTTTTTATGTGGGAAAAAAACTATCAATGTCAGAGAATATTATTTAGTCTAAATGTGATCAGAGAAAATCACATAAAGTATTTTTTAAATCCAGACGAGCTGGTTAGAAAGGTTGCAGCTGAATATATAGTCCTGGCCTGTTCTAGTCTACAAAGCAACTGAGGCCTTCTTTCTTCAAAGCAACTCTAGCTACTGACCTCTCCCAACTCCTTTGACTAGAGACTTCAGAGGTACATCCTGTATCAATCCTTGGTTCTAAGTCTCTGACAGTCCTCTGTAGATTCCTGGGGAATTTACTTTAAGACTTTTGAATGAAAGGTGATATCATTTTCTTGTTCTGGTTGAAGTGATCAAATAAACCTTACCTCCAAATGCTTAAACTTCCAAAACTCAAACTAGTAAGCTTAGATTACTAAGATCATCCTAATGCTTAGTTTTTTTGACCCAACTATTCTGGTAAGATATTAATCCTTTCTCTGGTTTCTATCACATCTTGGGTACAATAAAATTGAGTCACATCCCACTTGGGTCCTTATATAGAACAATCCTTAATGAAGATGACAGAAAATATTTCTATACAAATATAATCATACACAATATCATAAATGTATGTTATATGTGACATGTAGTACACATATTATAACATATAATGTGAAATACAATTTGTACATTACATGATACATATAATACATAATTACATACAATATGTCTATGCATGTATATCTATATAGACATACCCATATGTATATTTATCTATGTGTACATGTATATATCTATCCTAAGATAATCATACCTTTGGTGTCTTCTGCTCAGTGGTAGCTCTGTTCTTATTAACTTTTTGAACTATATCTCTGAACTTTATTTGTCTTGAACTACCACACCTAACTTTGGAGTTGGGAGAAACTTGGAGGCAAAGTTCTGTGGGTTTTCATATAAAACAATGGACCTCTTCAAATCTTTTGAGATTTCCATTTGTCTAAAACTGAGGATATAATATTCATAGCCCATAGGGGTAGTAAGCCTCAAATAAGAGGATGTACGTAAATGTGGTCTAAACATTCAATAAGCATTTTTTAAGCACTTATGTGCCAAGCACTGTCCTGTTTTCACTAAAGAATAACACCACCTGGGGCAGCTGGGTAATGCAGTGAATAGAGCATCAGATCTAAAGTCAAGAGGACCTGAGTTTAAATCTGAACTCAGACACTTAACACTGCCTAGCTGTGCACCCCTGAGCAAGTCACTAACCCCGATTGCCTCAGGAAAAAAAAAGAATAACATTATCCTAGTCAAATTGGGTTTCTTGCCCTTCACACAGTGCTCCATTGCTCATCTCCAAGTTTTTGTCTTGGTCATGGCTCACATCTGGAGTATATTGCCTCTACAGCTGGTTTCTTAGAAAACCTCTTCAAGATTCAAACCAAGTATATGCTTCCACGCTTCCACATAAAACCTTTCCTGATCCCATCCTTAACTACTACTAAATATTGCCTGCTATATTGTATTTATTTTCTCTCCTCCTTAGAATATAAGCTCTTGAGGACAGGGGTTATTTTTCTTTTGTATTTGTATCTCACACTTAGCAAAGTGCCTTGCTCAGGAAGGCTGTGTTCAATAATGCTTGCTTAATGCTTAATAAGAAAACATAATTCTCTCTGGCATTGATGCTGGTATTACAGAATGAGCTTTTCAAAGGAGACAAGAAGTATTCTAAGAAGGGCTAAGAAGATAATCAAAAGGAATCTGGGGGGGGATTAAAAAAAGATATTTTTCTTCTTCTATGGCAATAATGTCCTGTATTATTATCCAGAATTGCAAATAAAATCTAGTTAGAGGGAACACCAAAATAAATCTCTTTCTGTGAGCTATGGTAATCTGAAGTAACAAGATTTTGAGGTTCCAGGTACAAAAAAGAAACTTCACCAATGCCCAACCCAACATAATAAAAAAAAATTACTTTAGTTCTTATAGCTAGGGAATAATCACAGTATTAACTCACATTTTCATGGAACTTGAAAGTTTACAACACTTTTTTTACAACCCCTCTGAGGGAAGTAATGGCAATTATTGCCCCCATTTCACAGTTGGGGAAACATCAAGAAGGAGATTAAATCATTGGCTCACCCACAGGCACATCACTAGTAAATATTAGGGCTGGGATACTGACATACAACATAATGGGCTATTGTAATAGATTATGCATTGTCTACAGATAAATCCTCACTTCTTGATTCATGGAGAAGGGAGGAGAGAAAGCAATGTGCCAGTGCCTATAGTAATGTATGACAACTCACACAAAAACAAGGTTGAACTATGATGAATTATGGTGAACACAGCCTGAAAAACCAATGAGGAAAACAGCTTTCTTCTTCCTGTACAAATATGGGGGCTGCAGACATGAAATGGGATATAGAAAGACTGAACTGCTGTTATAGATGACTTTGTTCCAATACTTGGGGGTTTTAAGCTTTTTTTTTCCTTTAAAAAGAAAGGTTTCAATGGGTGGGTTTCATAGGAGATGGAACATTGTGTATGGGGAAAAGCAGTTAGATAGATCTGTATGGCCAGGACATGGAGCTCATGAAGTAGAATATCGGTAAGTCTGAAGAATCAGTCTCAGGTTATAGTTTAAAGGATTTTATCTCCCAAATAAAATAGCTTGTTCTTTTATTCTGGAGTCAGTTGAAAGGAATGGAAACTTTTTGAGCTGAAGAGTGATACAGACTGATATTTTAGCAATATCCATTTTTCATCTCTTAGGAAGATAAATTTCAGTGGTAATAAAATGGTGGCAAGGAAGTGAATTAGAAGGCCACCACAATATTTCAGGTAAGAAGGAATAAGAATCTACTGTCCTGTTTCTGTGAATGGGGAGAAGAGGACAGAGGTGACATATATATGAATAGAGTCATTAATAAATTGATGATTGACTGAATTTTCTCTTCTCTCTTCATTTTCTTGTTATTTCTATCTCCTGGTTCTCTTTCTTGGTTGACAACTTTTCAGTCCCTTTTGCTGCTTCATCATTCAAATGATTCTCTTAACTGGGTATTACACAAAGTTTCACCCTCATTCCTCTTCTTCCTCTACATTCCTGGTAACCTCATTGGCTCCTATGAATTTAGTAACTTTTTCTATGCATATGGTTCCTCGGTCTATATAACTAGTCACATTCTCTTCCCTGAGTTTCAATCCTCTATCACCTCTTGCGCCTCTTGGGAAATTTCAATCTGGATATCCTGGAGACATTTCAAGCTCAACCTATCCAGAAATGAAGTTATTATTTTTTCCTCTTTGAATCTCTTCTAACCCCAAATTTCCCTTGACTGTCAAAGGCACCCTACCAATATGCTTCCATTCTCTCAGGTTTGTAATCTTGGTATTATCTTCTACTTCTCACTCTCCCTCACCTCATATATTAAATTCCTTGTAAAATCATAGGTTTCTAAGAACTTCATAACATCTATTCCATTAGACTCCTTCTCTCAACAAGTGCTTAGACTCTTACCACCTCTTACTTATATTATTACAAAAGTCTAATTGAACTTCTTGCCTCAAGTCTCTCCCCATTTCAGTCCATTCAACATATTGTTGTCAAAGTGATTTTCTTTAAATACAGATCTTGCCATATGACCTCTCTATTCCTTGTGATACATTTCCATTCCAAGAGTTTGCTACATGGATAGAATCACAGGTCCAGTCTATTAAAAAAAATAAAGCAATAGATGCCAGCTATCATTATTGTCACCATAGCCAATGGTCTAGAAGTAGAAGATTTTCTATCAAAAGGAAGATTGGACTAACAATAGTGAATTATATTATAGTCAATTATCACCATGGCAGCCCATAGTATAAATAAAAACAAATAATCCCTCTTAGTTCTGTATAGTCCCATTCCATGGTGATACTAGCAGAAAAGGGAGCAGAAGGTGCAAAGAATTCTCTGGAGAAAATGTGTATCAGCAGAGAAGGGGACCGAGTTTGCCCCAGCTTTATGGCCCTCAGTCCCAGTTACAATAATGCTGAAGCATTTTCTCATCTGCATTCAAAAGCATGAAGGAAGAAGAAACACTGGGAAGGGAGATAAAAAGGAAAACAGAACAAAACCCCTTCTTTTGTCTGCACTGCAGTCAGAAAGTATGTATGCAAGAGCATGTGTGTATACGTGTGCCTATCACACACACACACACACACACACATACACACAATACATGCTGTCTCTCTAAAGGATTTATCCTCTTCAATTTATTTTAAATCAAGTCCTGGCCACATGACTCATTTTGCAGATGGATTGATTAGTTGTAATAAATTATACATTCTAAAGTCAACAAAAATGCAGATGCTCAAATTAATATTTCCAGTGGACCAGATATAAGTGATTTAGGATAAAAGAAAGAACAATTTTTGTTTTTAAAGTAGTGTAATCAGCTGTGGAAAATATTTAGCTCAATCACTATATTTCTCTTGAACCACATGAAAAAACAATACATGTATGGCCAGGTAATCTTGTATTGTTCACAAAAAAAAGGGATGTTGGCAATACGTTTTAGTTCTAGCAAACCAAGGTACTCTGTAGAAAACTAGAATCAGCAGATCGTAGACTATGTTAGAAATCAGGAGTCAGGATTGCAATCATTTAATATTTCTGGGACTTCCTTTCCCTCTCTCATAAAGAAAGAATTTGGGATGTCATTGTTGTTCACTCATTTAGTTGGATCTAACTTTTTGATACCATGGACCTGAGCATATTGGACTCTTTTATTCTCCACTATTTCCCAAAATCTGTCCAAGCTCATTTTCGTTGCTTCCATGACAAAAGGTTGGGATAAACTCCATCCAAAGCTCTATCTTGATTTTTCCACATTTATATGTCACACTATTTCATTAACTTTTATGAGACTAACCTTTATTAAATATTGTTATATAAAATCAGAATATATCAGAACTGGAACAGAGCAGATATCTAATTCAACTACTACCTAAATAGGGATTTTCATTATGAAATTCCTAGAGTATATAGAGATTTGTAAAAATGATGTAGGGGAAATTTGTAGAATCCCAGATCTCTCTTCTCAGTAGTCCAAGAAGAATGAAGCAAGTTCATAAAATTTAGTGGTAACTCAAGTCTGAGAAGAAATACTATTGGGTCCTGTTTTCAGTCTAGGACAGCAAGGAGAAACCATAAGAGAGAAGCCTGTGAGAAGTGAGAAGGTAGTTTAAATAGGAAGGCCTATGTAGAACCTTTAGTAGAATAGGGCTAGAACCTGTAACTATGTATGGGGGACGGAAAATGGAATATGAGGTGAGCCTGATGTCATGGTTCTAGATTGTCATCTTACTCTTCCATCTGAGAAAGGGGCTGAAACCTTCAGCAGGCTATTAGGGTAAAAAGTACAGATCATTCCTTAGCCTACAGTTGCTTGAACCCTGAAGCATAATTGCAGGGCTAGAACCTTCAAGAGGATAATCAGAACATTATTAAAGGTTTGAGGACTGAAACTGCAGAGCCTTCTAGCTAAGAGACACTGGGGACATTAATTGTCTACTGGAACTCTGACTAAAGAGCAAGCCTACTATTTTGACATTGAACTTCAAATCGTGTTGTTTACTCAGACTTGGGTTGAATGAGTATTTTGACAATATGCATCTTGTCATGGATTGTTTGAGCTCTTGGAATAACATAGCACCCAATATCTAAAGAAAGCAGCATTAGCTCCCACATAATATAGATCAGGACCAAACAAGGCCTTAATATTAACTCCAGAAATACACATAGCCTGGACCTAATAAAAAGTCTCAATTCAGTAAGAGAGATGATTATTAAGATCCAATGACTTGGGAAGATCCAGAGCTCCCTCCTTTTTCTAAGGTCCTCTTTTGAAAGTTCAATTCCTTGAAGAACATTACTGATAATGAGATTAAATTAACTCTTTTTAATCTAACCCTATCCAACCTTCTACTCATATTTGGGTGGGGACAAAATCTTTGAATAGATTGTACAGGGAGTAGTTTCTCTGTCCAAGAGTAATATGTCACTCTCGGTCCTTCATTGGAGTGAGTTCATATTCCTTTATAAAATCCATCTGTCGTTGATTGCTAGCCAATCAGAGTTGATTGTCTCCCTCAGGATCACTCCTCTTCCAAGGGTATATCTGCCATGAGCCTGTCACCATGATTGTCTTTGGCATTCAAGAATACCACTGACCTCTTTTTATTAAAATTCTAACATTATTAATAAAATGACTAATTGCCCAAAAATTACATCTCTAGAACTTTTTAAATGTCACACTAGCAAGTAAGGTTGGACAAATGAATAAAGAAACATGCAAAAAAGGGATTCATTTTAAAGAAATATAATGAAGCCATAGATTACCAAGACACAAAGATGGCAGACTGCAAGTGAAGGATGAGGAGTATATTGTTTGACCTGGCCAATAAATTGGTTTGTCTGGCTTAATTTTACTTTGCTCCAAAGCAGTAGGTCAACTGTGGAAGGGAAGGTGTCACTGTGAAGTCACACACATACACACATCCAATAATAAAGTATCAAACAAAACAAAATGACAAAATCATCTCAAAGGAGATATTATATTCTCTTACTGTGTCACTATGAGTGGTGAAAGCTTTCTGTTCTCTGGGCAAATCTAATACAAAGTCACACAGTAATTTCTGAGCATCATCACTGGTATATACATATTCAACAATTTGCCTAGGAACCCATGACTATAAAAATCTGAGGCAGGATTTGAATTCAGATTTTCCTGACTCTAAATTCCAAATGGAAAGACTGGAAAAAATAGTGGAAAAAGAAGGCATTTCATAAACAATAACAACAACATGCAAACAAAAAACTAACCTGGAAACCAGTTGAGAGAAAAATTTAAGACTCATTGGATTACTTGAAAGCAATAACTAAAAAAAGATGTGGATATAAAGAATTTGGTTCTGGTTGCATTACAACTTTGTTTAATTTTTTTGTAAATAGCAAATTTTATTTTTTCCTCATTCCATGTAAATATAGTTTTCAGCATTCATTTTTATAAGATTTTGAGTTCTATATTTTCCCTCCTTCCTTGCCCTCTCCTCTCTCCAAGACTACAAGCAACTACATATGCTGTTTATAGAAATCATGAATGAAAATTTTTCAGGCCTATTAGAATTGGAGGAAAAAATGAAAATAGTAAGAATATACCCGTTACCTCCTTAAATAAATAAAAATAGGTTTTAAAAACTTCCCAAGAATATCCAAAGTGTGCCGTTCTACTGATAGCCATATCACCTGGATTTGAATCCTAGCTTGGCCATTTACTTTCTCTGTGACGTTGAGGAAGTTACTTTTCCAGGTCTTATTTTGTTCTATGCAAACAGGTTAGATCTGAATGACCACAGGGTCCCTTGCATCTTCAAGTCTATTATCTATAAAGAACAACAAATGTTCATTCAGACTTCCCTTGAAATCCTTCTTTGAAGGGCAGCTCCCTCCCTCCTGAGGCAGCCCATTCCACTGCAACCATGATCATAAAGCATATCAAGCTAAAATTTGCCTCTCTCAAAGTCGTCTTCTTCCCATTTATAGCACCTCACCTCCTCTTACTCCCCCCATCCCCATTGCTCCCTCTAGTTCAGCACTCTGGGACAAATGGAACAAGTTCAAAAACTTGAAGATCATTTGCATCACTCCCTGCCCCTAATTTATCAGCAGAGATCCCCTGACTCCAAGTCCAATGCTCTCTCAAAAAACATCCTGCTCACATGAGAGTGACACAGAAGAAATGACTATAGGAGAAGAAATGAAGAACAGTTTTCTATTTATTCTGAGAAGGGGTAGTAGTTAGTGGTCTAGGTCAGGAGTCAAGAAGTCCTGAATTCCAATCTAGCATCAGATACTTATAACTCTATGACATTGGGCAAATCACTTAATCTCAATCTGCCTCAGTTTATCTAGAAAAATGGGATAGTTATGGCTTTAATTTAATGCTCCTCTCAATATCCCTACTGTTACTATCCCCTTTTTCTGGAAAAGTAAACTGAGGCAGATTGAGATTAACTGATTTGCCTGAGGACCAATTGATATTTGTAAATCACTTTATATACACTAAATTAAAAAAAAAAAACTAGCTCATGTAATTAAAAGTTCTAGACTCTATTGACTGGTGCTTGAAAAGTCTGGTGTTTTTGAATCATTCTTCAGTTTCATCCCTTTTTAGAAACTTTTTTTCAGTTAAAAAAAAAACATAACTTGTATGAACTCTGAGTAGACAACTAGTAACCTAAAATGGTAGGGTTCTGAGCTCAAAGGAGGCAGGCTTTCTGGGTAGACCTTTAGAAACATCACTCATAAAGTGCTTACAAAGAAGAGGATTAATGAAGCCACCTGAGTGAAGTTAGGGGCTCCAGATTTGTGGTCTTGGGAGTCCTGGAGGAGTGAATTAAAGTGGAGGAAAAGAGTTATTGCAATCCCAATGTGTCTTTCTCCAGTGCTTTCAGGACCATCATTTTAAGGCAGAAGAGAACAGAGAAAAAGGCACAGGATTTGGAATCAGAGTCCAAGATGATGACACCGAAAATGGGTTAAAGGAGAGAGTCTGACTTGGAATTTAAAAAAAAAAAAGGAATTGTGCTATGAGGCAAGAATTCTTTTATTCCTCCAAACTCCTAGAAATAGCAGAGACAAAGAATAAAGAGATGTCATGGAAATGAGGGAAAATCTCCAATTCTTCTTTTTCGGACTACCTCATAACTTAGTCATTGTTCAGTCATATCCTATTCTTCATGATCCCAGTTAGGGTTTTCTTAGCAGCAATACTGGAATAGGTTGCCATTTCTTTTTCCAGTTCATTTTTTTTTTTAATCAAAGAGGAAACAGAAGCAAACAGGGTTAATTGACTTGCCAAAGGTCACAGCTAATAAGTGTTCAAGGCCAGATTAGAACTCAGGAAGAGGAGTCTTCTTGAATCCAGCCTCAGTGCTCTAGCTACAATGTCACTCAGCTGCTCTAACTCACTGCATGGGACTAATTCTGCCCCACCTTTAAGCCCTTCCTTATAGCTTCTTTGACCCTTGATTTTAACTCCCCCACCCTCAATGGGATTCTCGTGCCAATTTCTCTCAACTGATGTTGAGGATTGAAGTTTCTTTTACATCAAGTACTTTTCAATTCAGGACCAAAATGTCAGTTCCTGGTAAGGAAATGCCCTCCCCCTCACCCCAAATTCCAACTTTGGTATGTCCAATTTCCCTGAAGGTTTAGCTTAAACACCAGAAATGAATTCTTTCCCAATTCCCCCAACTTTAATGTCTTCCCTCAAAATTATCCTTTATATGTTTGCTCTACTCCATACCCTTTTTAAGGTTCTCAAGGACAGGGAATGGTTCATTTCTGTTTTTTCATTTCCAAGGTCAAATTCATTGTCAAATGCTTGCTTATTTATTGATCTGTTTATTGAAGATTTTCAGAATCAATTAATTAGCACAAACCAATGATTTCTGGGTTATTTTTTTTTTATGACATGGAAAGGGATGAGAGAAAAGTCATTAAATTCCTGAAATGGGACAAGTCAAGAGATGTCAAATTAACAAGTTTTTATTAATTATCTACCACATGCTACTATATATGTCTATATATACTATACAGGTACTCAGCTAAGGACTGGGGATACAAAGAAAGGCAAATATAGTTATGACAACATGCCAACAATTATGTACAGACAAGGAGAAGAGGTCATAGAGATACAGGAAGAATGGATTGGGAACATGGAAACACTTGGAATGACTAATATCAAAATCCTTTTCACCTTCCAAGAAGATCAGAAAGGCAAAGAGAAACATAGGAGTCAGAAACTAGGGTGAGGTTATTACTGGAGGCTGAGAAAGGAATGAATTCATTATTTTGTTAAGGGCCAATACTTTCTTTCTACATCATTCACCAAATATTTATTGTGTCTAATGTGTTCAGAGCAGTGTGTTAGGCCAAGACATAAATAAAATTTAGAAGATATGGCCTTTTCACATGGAACTTAGGGTCTGATGAGATATGAAAACTATGTAAATAATGATAAGGCAGAAGTAAAATATCCCCACATATAAGAGTCTGGCAGGTTTGAAAAAAATCTGCTGGGGAGGAATTTTTTAAACTGAGTCTTGTGTCTCAAAATAGTGCTTTGAATGATTTAGGAATATTTTTTGTTTCTAATACAACCAAATTTAGAATCACAGACTTTGCACTCCAATGAACTCAAAGGTCATCTAGTTTAATTCCTCATTTTATAGAAGAGAGGACCAAAACCCAGGGAGGTCACATACATGACTTCACCAAATTATACATGTAATAAATGGTGGATTTTGCATTTAGAGGCTGAACTTTGAGTCCAGTTATCTTAAGTTTAAGAGAATCATTTTAAAAAGAAGCTTTCCCAGAATTTAATTAAAATGTCACTATAGTAACTATTCCCAGGTGAAAGTTGTAATATAGAGAAATAAAATATTGTTCATTCATTCAATCATACAGAAATCCAAAAATCTATTGAGTGCCTACTGTGTGTGAGGCACTAATCAAGATATTGATTAGAATAGTGCAAAGGATAGTCAATCTTTCTTTAATCTAGCTATTGCTCTCTTTAGAGTAAGAACATATATACAAAGACAAATTTCAACTCATATTTTCATCAGAAAAACCTTTTTTAATCTGCCAAGATCAAGCTGAAGAGAAAAATTTCCCAAAGTGACAGACAAATTCACAAAGTGTACAACAAGGCATATATGCATATATCTGCACGTATACAGACCCAGAAATTTATGCATACAGCCTGGGACAGATTCAAGAGAATCAATCTGTGCCTGTTTATTGGGCTTTAGAAATTATGACAGTCAAATAAGTGTGACTAATTCCAAGGAACAGGAAAATTCATTTTTGAAAGTGAAAATGATGTTCTTGTAGGTACAATGCCCATACTCACATTTTCTTTAAAGAAAATTGTTCTGGCTCACAATCTCATTGGAAGTGCACTCCATAGAGAGAGATGTTAAAAACCGCAATCCTTCATTTCCTGATTCAACACATCTGATTTTTAGCTCTTACTTTTAATGCTTTTGAAAGGTTATTGGATTTATGGGTGTTAAGGAATGAAACCTGTTTATTCCTAGGCCAGCTATTTGTGTAGGCTGCTGTAGGAAGAACAACTAATATCAAACTTTACCTAGAACAATACATCCCTATGGGAGAATAGTGTGATTAATTCATTGTGTTCAATCTCTTCCAGGTGTTTTATTTAAAGGGGAAAAATGTCTAAAATGCCAGCTTTTGACACTCTTCATGGAGGTATTGAACTGGGAACTTATAACTTGTTCCAAATCACTAGATATTGTGTGATCTTGACACATGCATTCAATTCAATCAACTTATCAAAATAAAGTGGGATTTCTCATATCAGAGTCTACACCATTGAGTTAAAAATAATAAAGCCATTTTACAGTTTAATAAGCACACACACACGAACAGAAAAAATACAGAAGTGCTGACATTCATTTAAATATTCCTTAGTGTAGAAGTCCTAAGAACAAGTTATAAGATTTGTATATATATTTGAAGATTAAACAATATGAATCCCCATGTGACGCTTATTTTTTTATTAAATGGTTTATGTAATGTGTGGATAATCCTCCACAAATTGCTAGAATCTATTTCCAAATGCCTTTTTCAGTGTCTTAAAGAATTGTTGTGAGTTCTCCATGATTCACTTCCCCCCCACCCCCTAGATAGTAGGGAAGAAACCAATCCTTCTTTTAGCCATATGCCTAAATTTTTTTTTTCTTCCTGAGTACAAAATCTCTTTGTTCATCACAGATTTTTCTGTATCATAATTAGAAATGCAGATGGAAAGTATAAATTAGGAAATGGTTGACAGGAGGGAAGACATTTGCTTTTAAAAATTTGGGGCAAAATTTCAAGATCAAATCCTTTGAATAGAAACTCTTTCCATTTGGGACCAAATGGAGGAAATGGCGCATGACCCAGCTGTATGGCTAAGCCCAGAAATAATTGGTTGGAAAAGGTAAATGAGGCCTAGGAAATGATTAAAAAGGTTTAAAAAGCTAAACAGAAAAATCCCTTCCATTTTCATGCAATTTTATCTATCCTTTCCTTCCAAAAAAACTATCTACCAGATTGCAAAATTCTATTTTTTCTATAGCATTTCTTTTCATTATTTCTGGATTTTTGTTTTTATATTAATCATTATTATATATATCACTGTCACCTATCCAATGAGTCTGTCTTCACAATAAAGAAAAACAGTTAAGCCAAAACAATAGAATTAAAGATCAGGCAAGACAGTATATTGGATATCCCAGTCATATTTTTCACATTCCCTCTACTTCAAAATCTCCTCCAAAAAAAGGACTGAAGCAAATTTCTTTATTTCTTCTCCAGATTGCCATTAAAATCACTTTTTAATGGGCTTCATTTTTCAACCTCTTTTCCTTTACAATATTTTTAATCATCCTGGATATAACTGAAAAAACCTAGGTATTCTAGAACATAGTATGCTATACTTGGAGGACCTGGAAAACCTGGATTCAGATCCTACCTCACAAACTTAATAGCTAAGAGAGCCCAAGCAAGTCACTTTACTAACTTCAGCCTGAGCTTCCTTATTTTAAAATGGGATGAATAATAATAATTAGCTAATTAACTTGTTGGAGGGATCAAATGAGATGATTCTAAAGAACTTCTAACCCCTAAGGTGTTAAGTAAATGTTGGATATTATTGATTTCTTGGTTCTTTTTGTTTCCTATTTCAACAGTTCAGGTACAACTCCCTATCTCTCAGAATTTGTTCTATTCATATTTTCACAAAGGGTACATTGAAAAATTTTAAAGCATGATAATATATTGGATCTATTTCAAGGCATCAGAGAAGGAGGCAGTAGATATGGAGAGAATGAAGTTTGGAGAAAAAAATGGAGCTGTCTGAGAGAGCAATGTGTTAAACATGATCTAATATCATATAAATAAATTGAATGGATCTTAAATGAAGTCCCAAATTAAAAATAAAACAAAAAAAATAAGAACTGGTGGATTGATAGGAAAAATCTATCAACATTAAAAGACCAGTTCATTCCAATTTTTTCATATACTCTTTGGGGAAAAAATGGTGAAAGAAGAGGTCCTATATGGTTTTGACATCTAAAGAAGAGAATGGCAAAACAGAGAGAAAACTTTCATGAACAGTGATACAAAATTTTTCAAATGCACCCTCATAGTCCAAAGATTATACATTATGATCAAGTTAGATTCAAAGCAGTAATGTAGAGTAGATTTAATGTTAGGAAAATTCTCAATGTATTATTGCATGTTAATATTAAGAACAACAAAAATCACATAATAGAACCTGAAAAGACTTTTGCCAGGGCAAGATATCCAGTTCTGGGAGTAGGAAGAAGGAATAAACTAAATGCAGAAGTAAACAGACTTTTCTTTGATATGTTAAATAGAAAATCAACCTTTTAGGCAATGCAGATAAAATAGAGATTTTTCTAATAAGATCAAGAGTAAAGATATCCATTATTGCCACTATTTTTAAAATAGTGCTAGAAATAGTAACAATGATAAAAGATAAAAAAGAGGAATTGAAGGAATAGATATAGGTCAAGATAAGTCAGAATTATTAATCTTAACTAATATTGCCTAATTATTAATTAGACTGCCCTAGGCTCAACTAAAATTAGTTGGGAAAAAAAAAACTTCAGCAAAGTTGAAGCAAGCAAAATAAAAGTTATAATAAGTTATATAATCTATCAACATTTCTGTATATTATCAAAACCAAACAAACAAATAGGAAGAAGTAAAAAGAAAATTTGCTTTTAATTTAACTACAGAATGTTAAAAAGAAAATACTTGAGTCTATCTATTTGCCAAGATAAACACAGAAACTTTATGAACATAATTAAAAAACACTCGTTACACAATTAAAGACAGAAATTAATAACTGGAGAAATAGTAATTGCTTATGAATAGGCTAGCACAATATAGTGAATAGGATAATAGCAAAGATGTATCACGAATGCATCATAGGCCTATGGCTGGAGCGAGCTTCTGGTCATCTCCATTGTATAGATAAGGAAAAGATGAAACTATTTGCTCAAAAGCACACAGGTGGGACATGCGTCTTGGTTTTCTGATTCCAGAGCAAATCTGCATTCTATCATAATATACTATACCTTCAATCATAGATCTTTTGTAGCATTAAGTTTTACAAATTGCTTTAAATATCATAAGCGATACTAGACCATTAAAGTTTGAGGTCAATAATCCTAAATTTCTGCAAAACCAGTTGCTAATCATTAAATTCCAATAAGTTTCAAAAATCACTCTTAGGAAACTTTTCAAGGAACAATCAAAAAGAACCCTTGGATAACAGCAACAAACACCAGGGCTAAAACAAGCTAGTTCAATTCCTAAGCTCCATTGAGTATCACTTTCTTTCCAGCTCAAATCAGAAAGGAGGAGAAATTAAAACTCTGTGTCCCTTTAGGATAATGATCATTGAGGTGAAAAATCCATGGTACACAACATTTTCCTAAAGATAGGATCAAAGTTTGTGAAAATGGGAAGAAAATATCCTTGCATATGAAACAAGTTATTTCTGGAAATGAATGCTTTAACCACATGTAAAGAGGAATACCAAAGAAAGATATAGCATTTTTTAGAAGTTAAAAAAAAAGTTATAAAGCATAAAAAACAGAATAAACAGTGATAGGACATTTTGTTATTATATAACCCTGAAAAACCTTATAGGTGCCCTTCTTTCTCATGTGAAGATATATATATATATATATATATATATGAATGTGAAAAAACACATATATGTAGAGAGACACACACAGAGAAACAGATAGAAAGCTACACAGAGATACACAGAGAAGGACAGACAGACAGACACACAAGCATGGAGAACTAAAAAGTTAATTCATTATTATATGAAGAAGAGTACTAGGTGGTGCAGCAGATAGAGTACAGGTCTTGAGTCCAAAAGATTTATCTTTCTGAGTTCAACTCTTACTTGCTGTGTGACTGTAAGCAAGGTATTTAACCCTGTTTGCCTCAGTTTCTTTATCTGTAACATGAACTGGAGAAGCAAATGGCAAACCATTCCTATATCCTTACTAAGAAAATCTCAAAGGGACTCAGATATGAATTTGTAAATACAGCTGATAACAACAAAAATATACTGAATAAAATAACATAGCTTTTTTCTTTACTATCTGAAATTTCAAACTTTAGGCTCAAATGTCTCAAGAGTTAGATAATAGTATTATATTCAGGACAGTCATTCTGTCAGTGCCTCAGGTAAATAGCCTTTTATTGAGTCCTTGGACTTGAACCCAGAAAAACAACTAACACAAAATTTCTAAGGTGTCATCCTGCCACTAAACACATACACACACCATACTCAGATCTATCCAACAAAGAGAATCTATTCTCAGGCATGTACTGAAATGAACAAATAATGCACAAAGTAAGTATTGTTGATTTATTGATTCAGTATTTCTAATCTATTGAGTATTTGGAAACACAAAAGCCTGACTTGTTATAATTATACATAAAGTAAGAATCAACAGACACTGTGTGAGGATGGAATAAAATACAAAAGCTATAATGTTCATGGACTCTTGGAGAATTATTTCTACAATTCATAATTTTGTTGCATTCTGTGCTTGCTTCTTGGCTTGTGGCTGTGTTCTGAAGGTTGAGAATGCCAGAAGTTTAGACTCCAGCTATTTCAGGGATCACTGCATATAGAACAATGGGTTCAATTAATCTGACCAGAATATTCCATCGATAGAATCTTCTACTATAGTTCATAAAGAGACTGCTTGGTACTCTTTATACAAAAGAGTATTGCTTGGTAATACTCTTTTTAGTTACAATTATACTCCATGAAAGCAGAAACTAATTTAACTTTCATTGTATTCCTAATGTTCATTATATAGTTACTGGGCATATAGTAAATACTTAATAAATGAATATTGATTGACTTATGTCTCAAATTCTACCCTGCAAATCAGGACTCCTCTACTACTATTGCCACTGAGCAGAAGAAAGACATACATTATATCATGCTAACTTAGACAATATATAATAAACAAACAAAGAAATAAATGAAACTCTCAGTGTAACTGCTCCTGATGTTCCTTTGGCTGGGGAGGGGAGTGAGGGAGGAGAATTAAAGAAAAAATAGACAGATATTGTATAAAGTCAATGAAATGGATTCAGAATTCAGTGAGGAGAGGTAGAGGATAACTGAAATGGTTTGTGAGTTGCATTTAAGAGAGAAATCAAGTCGAGAAATAAAATTATATACCAATGTGTCTAATGAACATTGATATAAAAACATTCAATAAAACATTATCAAAGTAGCTACCATAACAAAATTTACAAAATTCTTCATTATGATACAGGTTGGATTTATACCAAAAATTCAGAACTAGTTCAATATTAGGAAATTTGTAAAATAATAAGTGATATTAATAATAAAAATTACAACAAATCATGATTATATCAAGATACAGAAAAAAAAAGATCTGTTCATAATATTGGGGAAAAAAACTCTAAAAAGCAAAGGAATAAATGAACCTTTTCTTAATATGGTAAATAGTAGCTACTGAAAGATAAGAACTAATATTATCTATAATGAATAATCACTATAGACTTTTCCAGGAAAATTAGGAATAGAAATAGGAGGTCTCTTGTCAGTAATATTTGATAATATAATCCTGGATGTTCTAGTTACAATAAATAGGACAGGAAAAATTATTTGAGAAAAAATTATTGCAATTTGAAAATTATATAATGCTTTAGACTACCCTAGAGATTCAACCAGAAATTAATTTAAACTGTTAATAGTTTCAGGAAAGCAGCAGGATATGAAATAAACTCACAAAACCATCAGCACTGATGCATATTACTAACAAATTCCATCAGGGAGAGATAGAAAAAGAAAGCCCATTTGAGTAAATAAGGAATATGTAAAATATTTGAAAGTACACCTGCCAAAATGCACTTTGATCTATAGATAGAATGTTCACCAAAATCAATGAAGGCTTATAGGGCTTAAGAAATAATAACTGTCCTCCTCTCCACTCCCTCCTTCCCCCCATGCCTACCTTCTTTTCTCTCTTGGCTCAAGTAATACTTTATGAAGCCTTTTCTATTTCTCCCCAAGCAGCTAGTAACGGCTCTCCTCCAATCAGTGTGTTTCTAATTTGCATCTATTTTGCACAAACTTATATTCACATTTGATGTTCCATAGGAAAGAATTTCACTTTCATCCTTATACTCCTCAGGGTCTAGCTCAGTGACTGGCACATTTTAGATACTCCAGGTAACACAGGACCTGGAGTCAGGAAAATCTGAATTCAAATCATGTTCTCAGGTAGAGAAGGTGATCCCAGGTAGGTCCACAATATGCTTTAATTTCCCCAACTGTAAAATAGGGATAATGATAGTATTCACTTCCCAATGTTATTGTTAGGATCAAATGAGAAAATACTTTTAAAGTACTAAGTGCAGTACCTGGCACATTAACAAATGCTTGCTCCCTCCTCTTCCCTACTGCCCTCACCCCCACAACAATTGATTAATTAATCTAAGGTATTTAACATTTTCCAATATGCCAGATTCCCTTTCTCTATTTCCTTATTAAGATATGATTCTTTTATTAGTGGATTGGAATTCATGGTAGATTAATTTAAGTGGAATGATTTTAAATACTTTTTCTGCTACTTTCTACCTGTAGGAGCCCTTTCACCTAATTGACCTTGGTTTCCTCTTCTGTAAAATGAGACTGGATTAGATGCTGAATTCTTTTCTAGCTCTATATATTCGATGATCTTTAATACTAAAAATGAATAGGGTGGGTGAAATCAACATTAAAACAGGGATTAAAAAGATGATATTCAATGATGAAATGTACTCTTCAAAAAACCAAGATTCTATTCTCTCCTGAGATACTTCAAGTGTAAGTGAACAGTAAAATATTGGTTAAAAAAAATGGTGAGGAATAACCAGGAATGCATTCTCAAGCCCTTCAGTGGAAAATCTTAGTAGTTTTTAGAATCAACAGTGACACAATCAATGTCAAGAAGGGTGATTATTTCCTGTCCCATTACTGGGGAGGTGAACAGAAACCTCACCTTCATTTGCTTTCCTTCAATGATTTATTTTTTCATGACAGAAATATAGAGTTGTTTCTTCTTTTCACTATTAATCAATCTTAGACTAAAGAGCAAGTTTTTATCCTAATGGATTTGGCTTCATATCATGAAATACTTTACAACCTAAGAAGCAAAAAAAAAAAAAAAATCTTAGAAGCCACTTCCTATTTCTATAGTGTCAGGAATAAGGTCAGCTTTGCTACATTTCCTGCTCAGTTGTATTTAGTGGGAATTAATGAAAAGGTCCAGGGAAACGTGAGCTGGCGCATTAACATGCAATGGAAGGTTTGAGTTTGTTTTTTAACGTGTGCTGATTTTTAATAGAAGAAGAAATGAAAAAAAAAGCCACAACCAAGGCAGAAGTGGCTGCCAATATTCCAGGGGGTGGCCCCTGACTGCGACCCATACATATTCTCCTGACTATGTCTTTGTGGAGGTTGATACTCTTGTAATGCAATCTCTCCTCACCCTCACTACTTGGGATCACTGGTTTCCTCCAAAGCTTAGCTAAAGCACCCCCTTGTAAATGAAACCTTCCTGATTCTCCTAGCTCCTAATATTTCCCCACTTGCTTTAAAAATGGGAATCCCCATTGCTTTAAATTCATTTTATATGCATATATGCATTTTAAATTTATTTTGTATACTAAGATATATTTAATAAACATCTATGTTTTATATATGTATATGAATTACATATTCATGTATATACATTGTGTACAAGTTGTTGAATTATATATTCATATATAAATACACATTGTGTACATGTTGTGTCAATTAATAGCTAAGAATAATTATAGCTAGCATTTACATGATGCCTTTTAATTTTGCAAAGCAACTTATAAATATATCATTTCATTTTATCTTCAAAATAACCATAGGAGATCGGTGCTATTGGGCACCACTTTTTGCAAATAAGTAAATTGAGACAGACAGAACTTAAGTTAATTGTTTCAAGTCACAAAGATAGCAAGTGTTGGACAGATTAGCTTTGACATCTTCCTGACTGCAGACCTGGTTTGCATCTACTTTATCATCTAGCTGCATAGAATATGAACATAATGAATCTTTGTATCTCACGGCACAGGCAACTAGGTGGTACAGCACACGGGATGCTATATCTATAGAAAGAAATATCTGAGATCAAATCCAGCCTCAGAAATTTCTTAGTTGTGTAATTCCAGACAAGTTACCTGACCTCTGCCTCTGTTTCCCCAATTGAAAAATGTAGATAATAACACCTGCCTCCCAGAATTGTTGTTTAGTAGATTGGCATATAGTAGATTATAATAAATGCTTTTTTCTCTTCCCCCTAGG
>JAJPUD010001810.1:117005-129566 GCA_023553655.1 Myrmecobius fasciatus
TGGCATATAGTAGATTATAATAAATGCTTTTTTCTCTTCCCCCTAGGCTTCAGTGTAAGGACCAGGGCTTCTAATATGATGTACGTTGTGAAAATAGAAGAATTTGGGTTTAGCATCCCATCCAAGATTTGTTTTCATATAGTTGCCTCCCTGGAAATTGAGCTTCCTTCTTTTGTTCCCTTATTTTTTCTAAGAACTTTAAGCATATATCCATCTCCTACTGGACTTCAGCAGAGATATCTAGATCATCACATTCTCAATATCATCATATGTAGCAGATATAAGCAAATCAACATTCATTCCAGTCATCCCAATCTCATTCTACTTGAACACAAAGAATTAGAGGTCTCTACAAACATTCTAAAATTTTTTAAGTCTCCTCATTGAAATCAACATTAACTGTGTAATCATGTCATCTGTTAATGTTTGACAACATCTGTGACTTCACTGGTGAAGGAGCTGCTTCTACAAGATCACTAATAACTCATTCCCCAAGGGAATGTGATAAGGTTCTTTGGCCAAAGTAACTCCTCATTTTTTATTTAACATAATAATGATGGGGCACCATGAATTCAACCTAAGCTCCTACACAGATGACACTCACAGACTTTGTCTTGAAGACTGGCGCTATAGCTGCAAAGGCCAGGGCCTATGCATTTCTGATACAGTCTTCTGGGTCTTACAGTCACACCCTACCACAAGGGAATAGGATTTTAGTGCTGTCAGTTTTTACTAATAATAATATTTACTAATAACTTACTAATGATAATTTTACTAATAATATTTACTGTTAATAAAATTTACTAGTAATATTAATAATAGTATTACTAATAATACAATTTCATTTTCAAGTCACATGCTCTATTTGATAAAAACTGCTAGAAAAATCCAATAGAAGAAACACTTGACTTGGGTAGACTATAAAACGCAGGCAAAAACAATAAGCTGATTGTATTGTCAGTTAATTAATTCTACCTTGCAAGAAACCTTTAAGGAAAGTCTCAAGGTTTTTAATTTTCCTTCATTTTTTCCCCCTCTTTCCTCCTTTTTAGTCTAAATACTCTATGTAGACAATCAGAGATCTGCCAAGGAGGGACGCCTGGTTGGTAACAGAACCATGTTTAAGCCTCTTTCATATACTAACTCATTAGAACTGATGCAGATTTGAAACTATGTTCAAAAAGTTATCAAACTGTGCATACCCTTTGACCAAGCAATGTTTCTATTGGGTCTATATCCCAAAGAGATCTTAGAGGAGGGAAAGGGACCCACATGTGCAAGAATGTTTGTGGCAGCCCTTTTTGTAGTGGCTAGAAACTGGAAACTGAAGGGATGCCCATCAATTGGAGAGTGGCTGAACAAATTATGGTATATGAATGTTATGGAATATTATTGCTCTGTAAGAAACGACCAGCAGGATGATTTCAGAGAGGCCTGGAGAGACTTGCATGAACTGATGCTGAGTGAAACGAGCAGAACCAGGAGATCATTATACACGGCAACTACAATACTATCAATTCCGATGGATGTGACTCTCTTCAACAATGAAATGTTTCAAACCAGTCCCAATTGTTCAGTGATGAAGAAAGCCATATACACCCAGGGAGAGGCCTGTGGTGTCTGAGTCTGGACCACAACATAGCATTTTCACATTTTCTGTTGATGTTTGCTTGCATTATGTTTTCCTTCTCAGTTTTTTTTTCTGCACAGCAAGATAATTGTATAAAAATACATACACATATTCAATCTGTCAAATATTTTAACATAATTGACATGTATTAGACTTCCTGCCATCTAGGGTAGGGGGTAAGGGGAAGGAAGGAAAAAGTTGTAACAGAAAGCTTTGCAAAGGTCAATGTTGAAAAATTACCTAAGCATACGTTTTGCAAATAAAAAGCTTTAATAAAAAATGTATATTAAAAAAAAGAACTGATGAATTTTCTTTCCTGTATTTTGCCTTTTTATGAGCAAATTGTTTAGAACAAAATGAAATGCATGTTATGTTGTGACCTTCCTGCTTGCTGTTATGCATTTTTATGCATAACATTTCAAAAGTTATGCATCAAGGGTAAAATGCTATTTAAGGACAAACATGCACAAACAAATATGCCTATTGAAAATAATTTCCATCATGTTTTGTAGGTGTAGTGACATCAAAGGATTTTTTTTTTGCTTTATGCTGAGGCAATTGGGGTTAAGTGACTTGCCCAGGGTCACACAGCTAGGGAATGTTAAGTGTCTGAGACCAGATTTGAACTCAGGTCCTCCTGACTTCAGGGCTGGTGCTCTAACCACTGCACCACCTAGCTGCCCCACATCAAAGGATTTTAAAAACTATTTTAGATGGGTATTTTGCTCATTTCTTTGTATAAGTTTGTGATATGACAGTTTCAAGTGACTTTTAAAAAAATTAAAAGCCCACAAACTGTTAAAAAGAAAAAAGAAAAAGAAAGAAAGCCATTGATTAGAACTCAGAACACAAATCCTCATAGAAGTTTAAACACAAGGAATCATCTACTGAGATATTCCAAACTTATAGATTTATGGATGCAAAAAAATGAGGCTTTGAGGGGAAAAATCTAGACCAGCTGACCCATGACCCTTATAACCTTACAAATGATTATTTGATTCTTCCAGCTCAGTTCATTAAAGTCTAAACATGAAGCTCAACTGAGTTCTTTGCCTTAGGTAGAAATCCTTTATTTCCAGAAAGACATGGAATGGAACACACAAGATGAAAAGGATCATACACTTTAGAAGTAAAAAGGAACTTTTTACTTTAAATAACTCCCTTATTTTACAAATTAAAATATGCCAGAGTTTGGGCTCTGAGAGCAGAGAATCCAGTATAGAGAATGGGGAGGCACTCCAAAGTCAGGGTCAATTGTGGTCACAGTAGTACATACATGCACAAATCTGCTTGTGAGTAAGTGGAAAAGAAGTCCATCTGTTGGACTTTGGAGAGATATCAGGGGAAAGAATCCTTTCTAATGATTAGAATTGTTTCATAGTAAAATGAACTACATCAAGAGGTGAAGGGTTCTATTCTCTTTCCCAACCTTGGAAGTCTGCAAATAAAGAAAAAGAAGGATTTCTGTACCATTTTGAACCAGAGATTCCGTTACTGGGCTTATACCCCAAGGAAGTCATCACTGGGATTCCTTTCATGTATGGGTTGGACAAGGTAGCTGCTGATGTATCTTCTAAGTCTCAAATTTAGTGACTCACTAAAATTGTTTATTTAAAGAAAGGGAAGTGAAAAATGACTAGCCAACTCACGGGAAACGTCACTTTGAAGGTCTTTATGTGAACAATTTCAATTTCCACCCTGAACTATTTCTGTTGCAAGGTCATGGATCTACTCGAGCATTTGTAATGAAACAAAGTGGAATTTGTGGGGAATCACCTTTAAGTGGATATAAATTCATAGGCAGGGCTATTTAATTCACCATGTTCTAAACAATGCTGAGCAGCTGTTCAGACACAAGAAAATATGGCTGCTATCAATGGTAGGCCATTAATGCAATAAGGAAGAAGTCCCTCCATGGTGATAAGTAACAATGCTCTCCAAGTTATTCATGTTGTTGAATAAAACAATTCAAACAATCAATTTAGCTTCAAATACGTTTTGTCTTGTAAAACATTTGAGTCATTAACCTTAACAATGTCAGTGTGCTCTCACTCTGGAATCCAGTGAAATTAGTGTCCAGGGAAATATTTGAGAAAACAATTCATGGGGAGTAATTTGTTAATGCATTAGTGACTCCTGCTACAAAGAACAACTCTCAAGTGCATTGTAAAGAATTTAGTAACTTGAACCACAGAAGAAGGAAAGAAGAACCATAAAAAGGCACAGGGAGCTTGGAAATGTATTCAACTGATGTATGTAGTTTATTGTGAGAAATACAAGGGCCAGGTTTCATATTTTTACATGACCTAAAGTATCTCCTCTTTCCTATATATAGCACGTAAGCAGTGTAGCAAAAATAATAGAGATATGTAGGTGAGCCACCAAGGTTACTGGAAAACAAATCCTAAGCAAGGCTTTATCATAAGTAATAGTCACGCCATTGTTTCCAAATGCCCTTTATCTCCTATATTTGGAATGTATTTACTTGTCATCTCTACCTCTTTTAAATCCATAGCTACCTTCAAAGCTCAATTTAAATGTCATTTTCTTTTTTGCAGGAGAACTTTCCTGGTCCCTTCAGATATTTGTATCTTCCTTTCTTAGGTTTTTGTATCTACTCTGTAAATATTTGGAAAATTCATATATATATATATAGATATATGTGTGTATATATATATGTATATATAGTGCCAGTTTCTTTTTTAATTTTTAACAATATCTTTTTATTTTTAAAATACATGCAAAGATAGTTTTCAACATTTACCCTTGCAAAACTTTGTGTTCCAAATTTTTCTCCCTCCCTTTCCCCCTCCTTAGACAGCAAGTGATCTAATATAGGTTAAACATGTGTAATTCTTCTAAACATATTTCCATTCTGTATAAGAAAAATCAGATTAAAAAGCAATAAAAAATGAGAAAGAAAAAATGCTAGCAAACAACAACAAAAATAGTGAAAACACTATGTTGTGATCTACATTCAGTCCCCATGCTCCTCCTTCTGGTTGCAGATGGTTTTCTATCACGAGTCTATTGGAATTGGCCTGAACCATCTTACTGGTGAAAAGAGCCACGTCCATCATAATTGATAATCACATAATCTTGTTATTGATGTGTATAATGTTCTCTTGGTTCTACTCACTTCACTTAGCAACAGTTCATGTAAGTTTCTCCAGCTCTCTCTAAAATCATCTTGATGATCATTTCTTATAGAACAATAATATTTCATTATATTTATGTACCATAACTTATTCAGCCATTCCCCAACTGATGGACATCCATAGAGTGTCAATTTCTTAAGAAGTAGGTGTCAGTATTGTAAGATGATCAACTATGATAAGACTTAGGTTTTCTCAGCAATACAGTGATACAAGGTAATTTCCATGATGGAAGATGCTATTCACATCCAGAGAAAGAACTGATGGAATTGAATGCAAATTGAAGCAGAATATTTTCACTTTGGCTTTGTGTGTGTGTGTGTGTGTGTGTGTGTGTGTGTGTGTAGTGCGATTTTTTTTCCTTTTGCAAGTTGTTTCTTTTTTTCACAACAACTCATCTGGAAATAGATTTAACATGATTGCACATATATAACCTATATCAAATTGTTTACCATCTTAGGAAAATGGGAGAGGAAGAGAAAATTTAGAATCCCAAATTTATTTTAAAAATGAATGCTAAAAAAAAAAAGAAGATAGATTGCCTTATTTTAGTTTTTGTTACCAGTCAACAGGCATTTAAATGCTTACTATAAGCTCTCACTGTGCTAAATGCTTAAGACATAAAGAAAGGCAAAAATAAGGAACTCATATTCTAATGGATTAGACAACATACAAACAAATATAAATATACAACAAGACAAAGGTGGAAAATGGAAAGTAACCTTAGAATGAGTGAAGCTATTAGCAATGAGGGGAGAATTTGGAGAAGAGAAAAAAAGCCTTCTGCAAAAAAGTGAGATATTTACCTGAACAGAACACAGTAAGTGGTAAACAAATCATTGTTGATTCATTGTCTACATTTGTTTTTGTACAGACTCATGTGTACAAGGTATATATACTATCTCTATAGAATGCAGCATTTTATTTTTTGCTTTGTGCTCACTCCTACCATCATGCTGGTAGATGGTAGGTATTTAATTAAATCATTTTTGAAAGACTGATTTATCAAAAAGATTGAGAGCGATATGGTATCATCTACTCCAAACTCCTTATTTTATTGAATGAAGCCTGGAGTGGAAGAGGCCTTTCCCTCTTTTTCTCACTGCCAGTGTTGTCAAATATGATTACCTTCCACCTATCCTGTGTATATCTTATATGTATGTAATTGTTTGTATGCTGTCTCCTATATTAGAATATAAGCTCCTTGAGGGCAGGAACTGTCTGTTGCTTTTCTTTGCTCAAAATATTAGTGTTTTGTATATAATAAGCACTTAAAACTTGCTGATTAACTGTCTATAATCACACAACTAATAAGTAGTAAAAATGGAATTCAATTTCAAGTCCAAATCCCATTTTTTCCCCAAATATCATATTGTCAGTTTTCCTAGTTTGCTAACTTGCAGATTTCTGTTATTTCAATTTCTTCATCTGCAACATGAGACCTTAAACTAAATGACCTTTTAGCTCCAGATCTGTGATTTTCTAATCCTATATTCATAGTGTAACTTTGTTTTTTCCCCTTGGCAAACCAAAAGGGTCAAAATAGTAGGGGGAAGTTACAACTGGATAAAGCATCAACACTCTCTAGCTTAGATCAGTAAATTTGTCCCTTGTGTTTTTACCAAGATGGAAGAGTTAACTCTAGAGGGCTCCAATCAAATTTGAAAGTTACCTTCAAAAAGTTATGCATATTTCAAGAGAAATAAAAATCATTATGCATTCTCTCTAAAGAGGAGACAGTCTCAAACTGTCAAAATTCTAAACCCTTCTCCATATATTACATAGAAATGCCATCTTTTAAGAAATTCTCTTCCATTTTTTCTTCCAAATTAGCTTAGCGGGCCATGGTATTACAGTATCTTAGCCTAGCTTGTGAATAATGTGACAGGTAATTTTTACACCTCTTCTTGCCTGTAGTTAAGTTTGACTGAAGATACGGAAAACAACTTTTATGACTTTGGTGGTAAAAATAAATGTTCTGTAAGTTGCATAGAGTCAAGTCCTAGACAGCTCACATAAAATATTCTGTACACAATTTATAGTTACCAATAAATAATAATTAAAAAACCCTCTGGATAGATTTTATAATAATGTATATATACTAAATTATTTTCTCCAAACAAACTGATAATGTGAACTACAATGTACCTGCCATGTTATTGTAGTATAGTCCTCATGGAATGAGAGAAAACATCTCCTCTGTATTTGCTGAAGAGATGAATAGCAAGTAGATATCATTCAAAAGTGATGAATCATCACTTTAAGAATTAGATTCTCCCTAAGGTGAAAGAATGGTAAACTTCCAAAAATGTCACCATGTTAACTGTCTTTTCCGATCTTCACAATGGATCGAGACATTCTTTTTGTAGCCACCGATGGCTTCAAATAGCACAAAAAACTCCCTCTAAAAGACCATACGATTTAGCTTCGTTTAGTTTATAATGAATATGATTAAATCTAAACAATTACAAGCAAATCACCATCTGGAACCATGGCAAATCAAGATTCTATTTTCTATCATGACCAATCATGAAAAGCTACTGCCGAGTTCTACTTTGCAATATTGTATAGTAATGTGATTAGATAATCAGGCAGACCAATGAACCCAGCAAACTGGAACATAAACAAAATGGGCACTATCTCACTGGTGGAAATTTTAGCATTTATGGAGAACTTTCTGACCCAAACTGCTCAACTTCTTTTTAAAAGAACTAGCCTCAAATTAGAAACCAAGTTATCTGTTAGGAACTTTTGAAAAAGCAAACAAAAAAAGTTATAAGAAGAGACACCTGGGGAAAGAGAGGCAATAGAACAAAATGTCCCATATAATGTAATAGCTTTGGAACACTCCCAAAGGCATAGGGACAATGTGGAAGATGTTCAACATACTCATCACTAATTTCCCAGAGCATTAGCTTCCCCGTTCAGATTCTTTTTTACCCTAAAAGTTCACCACTCTTCCGCCCCCATTTATGAATTTGACCTCTTAGTCAGTTTTGGTTATTCTTCTCTTCCTTTTGAACCTAAGAGAGCCTCAGCACTGGTCTGAGACAGATGCATTTGCTATGACAAGATTTTGATCTTGTACAGACTATTGATGTGCCTGGCAACTGGGAGGAATGAGGTCATTCACATAAATAGACATTCACTGGCTCATTAAAGCTTTCCACTTAAAGTGCTAAGACTTGGAGAAGGAGGGAACAATTAACTATTATAAAGTAAAACCTTTTGAGAAGGCACTTTTGTACACAATCTAAAATAAAAAATATTCTCCAATATCAATGACCCATCAACTTTCCATTCTGGATTCTCTCCACTGAGGAACATCTCAGTCCCACAGGGAGAATCAGAATGGGAATAATAGAAAATTTCTAGCTTTAGAGAGACTCAAGTTAGAATTCTGACTTTCATATGTATTAGAGATGACCTTAAGCCAATCTCTTAATTATGACCTGTTTCTTTCTCTATGATACACACACACACACACACACACATACATACATACATATATTTTCCCCCAAAGTTCCCTGTCTTATTCATATGACTGAGGTAGTTAATGAATTTGGTATCAGAGACCATTGGTTCAAATCATGTCAATTTTGCTTTTTACTTGTACAAGACATTTAAAGGGTACCTTGCACTTTGCTCTAGTGTTACCACATTTGGGTACAGGGCTTAGTGACATTGGAACTGATGGCCCACTGATAGAGCAAGGACATTTATTTTGTCTATAATTTGAAATAACAATACTCAATATTTTGGCCTTATACAGGGTTATAAAAAAGAAGGCTTGCAGAATGATTTTTTTGGACTTAGAGAGCTCCCCCTCACTTCCCCTTTCATTCACTAGTTCTTTCAATATTCATTGAGCATTCACACTGTGTAGGATGATATAGTTGGTATGGGATTCGGGATACAAAAGCAAAAGGCAAAGTTCTTGACTTTTAAAAGTTGATGACCATATGGGAGATGATGTGGACACAATATTCCAGATCTTAGAATTGAAAGGCTTCACTATCCAAGACAATCCCATGTTGCCCATTTCAAAAGAGTTATAGTAAAGACAAACTTCAAAAATTTTCATTAACGATTTAAGGAAAAATGAAATAACCTTTATCATCACTTTTCTTCTATTTGTTCCAGAGGACCTTAGAGAACATTGAATACAATCTCTTCAATTTATGGAGAAGAAAATTAAGAACCATTGGGGTTAAATGATTTGACCTAGGTCACACAGTAAGTAGCATAAAGTAGGATATATATCTAGGACTTAAAGCTCCAAGCCCACTTTCTACTCTATTCTATTCAATTATCTCCTACTCTTGGTCCCATCTTGGTCCTATCTCCTAAACCAGATTATATGCCTGCTGAAGGCAGTTTCCAAACACAGCAGTCTAACAGCCTGTTAATAAAAACTGATGAATAACAAAGAATTTTGATTTACATTTGTCCTAAATGAGACTCCCTGTTGTTTTTCAAAGCTCATTTGATTGCTATTTTCTAGATGAAGCCTTTCTTGATTGCTCAAAAAAAAAAATCCCTTGCATTTATTTTGTAAGGACATATACATACATATTTTTCCCTCTTGGAATACAAGTTCCCAGGGGCACAGGATGTTTTGTTTTTTTGTCTTTGTAGTTTCAAAGCCTAGCACAGGATCAAGTATATAATGAGTACTTAATAGATATTTGCTGATTAGTTAAGGAAAGCTCAGATTTCTTTATTATCAAACTAACTTTACTGGTAGATGAATGATGTTTATAGAATTATCTTCTGCAGAACACATAGCTTCTTTATTTTGACTCATATTCCTTTGGTTTGGGTGGATATAAACAAAGCAATGACTTCTTCCTCACCACTGATCACAAATATTATCATTATTATCCATAATAAAATTCCAATCTTTCCTTATAGGATACCTCCTAGAAATAGGATTCTATCATTTCTATCCTTCTATCACTAGTTTGATCATATGGTTTCTGATATATTTTTTAAGGACATGTTCTTTTTTTTCTTAAAGGGAAGGAAACAGTTCAAAGCATTCCTTGGGAATCCTTTGTCCATGCTTACTACAGATATGAAAAAGGAGATAAAAAATTTAAAATTGGATACATGCTGATTAGAGAGAAATTTCCTGTCTTCTTCCACTTTGACAATTGTAGAATTTTATTCTGTTCTTGGAAGTGGTGGAAGATGTGACTTTGGCACAAAAGCTAATTTTTCACATTCTTTAAACTTATGAGAATGGAACAAATCACTGAGAGTTCTCTTCATTGGGGAGAAAATGGCAGTATCGGTTGCTACAAGCACTTCAGAGTGTACCCTATATTTCTAATTCAGGTTTAGATCACAGAATGAAGCCAGCAAATTCATTTTTTCTTCCTTCCCATTTCCTTTTTTTCCCCAAGAGAATAAGTTCATATTTATTATTCTGATATTTCCTCATGGAGTCCAGAAGGCTTCTTTTTGTTTTTTAACACATTACCTGCCTTTTTTTGGTTTAAATAATTAATCTCTAAAACAAGTAAATAAGATAAGACTATTAACCAACTACATAGTTAACTATTGCTTGAATGCAACACTGAGTGGGTAAATTGGGTATGTCTAGAAGAGAAAAGAGATGGATTTAAAGTTGCAATACTTTTCCAGAACAAAATTTCAAGCTGAGATATTGGAAATGAAACAATGATTGATTCATTATTACACTTCCTTGTAGAGTATTATATTTCTCTAGGGGTTTCTCTAGGCAAATAAACCAGTAATATTGATTGAGCTAATATTGAAATGGACACCAACCATTTTCCAGGACCATTTGAAAGGAAAACTTTGCTGATGGAAAAGGGATGAGAAAATGACCAGAGGAAGTCATACCCCAAAAGGAAAAGTGCCTCTCTAATTTAAAAAATGGCTGGTAATGGTAAAGGTTTAATATCTCTCTGCTTGCTAACCAACTTGACAAATGCAACCAATACTGCCACATTCACAAAAAAGTTATAAAGAGAAGAAAAGGAAAACATAAAGAGAAGAATTTTGGTCAGAAATAACACTTGGATCCTTTTTTTTTTTCAAATGTTGTTAATGGTTGTTTGTAAAAGTAAAAGTATATTTTGTTGGGGGTAGAAGACAGGAGTGGGGATTTTCTGAAAATGTTAAAATCAATAAAACTTAGCCAGTTGTCCTAAATGTTGAGCATAGCATAATAATATATCAAACGACTTTAAAAATCTCTCTTTTTTTGTTATTTTTAAAGCCAAATTATACTTTCATCCCTTCTCTAACAAAATCCTCTAGGACTGAAATAAAAATATATAGAATGCCCCAAAAACTTGAGGCAGTTTTAGACTTTGGAGTGAGTGTGTGTGTGTGTGTGTGTGTGTGTGTGTGTGTGTGTTGTGTTTACGAAGGATGGTCTCTGGATTGCTAAGCTTGGTATTTATGTACATAATTCCTTGGTTGCCATCAGAGTATACCTGCAATGCTTAACTCCATTATCTTCCAATCTTATTTTTTTTAGGAATTGCTATGACCTTTTTGAAGGACGTCTATATATTCTGTCTCCAAAGATTGAAACAATGCACTATTTCAAAAGGCAGTCGCTGACACCTGTCAAGCTGGTTCTCACACATTTTGCTTTTTTTCCCAGCTTCACAAATTCTAGTGCTCCACATTTTAGGGAATCCAATCCTTCAGCAGATCCGTGGCACCTACTTGCTGAAAGATTTAAACCCTAGTAAATGCGGGCACAGCTTCCCATATGTATTCCACCCCGTTTGTGATAATTAAATCTGTGGCAAAGTTACAATTTAGTTGTGCCTACAAGTGGCCAGATGGATTCTAAAGTTAACATCTGTGTAGTTTTATCCCCACTCAGATCTATGAATCTAAAAAGCCTCCACCCCTTTTCTTCCCCCCCCATATCTACTTCCCATTCCATTATAGGGAAGATAGTTAATAACTAGATCATTATTGCCAGACTTTTACTCTTCCCCTCAAAACATAATTTCTACACTCAAATGCTGGAAGGATGTCTGATTTCACTGGCATGGACAGTTCCCAGTGTAAGGATGACCTCCAGTAGAAGTCTAAAACGTGTCTAAAACTTTTTTAGATAAATTCTTAGGAAGCTTCCTGTAACCTATAGTGATGAAGTGATTTGTCCACTGTTAGAGAATAAGTAACCAACAGAGTTGAGAATGTGAATCAGTTCTTTCTGAGACAAAGCCCAGATCTCTCTGTAATATCCACTATCTGCCTCCCATGATAAATGCCTCTTCCCCTTAAATAATTCAAAAATCAATGATTTCATCAGCCTAAATAGGGCTACTGATGAATATCACAAACAACACATCTTAGAAGACAGTTTGATGATTAATTGTGGCCTCTCACTTCTGTCTCCTTCCCCCCCCCCCCCCCCCAAAAAAAAAAAAAAAAAAACATTATCCAGTATCTTCCCTTCTTTGAATTTAGGTAATATAGACCTTGTTGCACAAATAGACAACAGATTTCTGGGACTGTACTGGAAGATTTTCCAACTTAGGTCCCACTAGCACAGACTAGAAGAACATTTATCTAAATTAGAAAGTAAATATAAATCTAACAGTAGTTAAATAAGAAATAAGGATTAACCAAGCATTAGTACAAACTTCCAGGGGATTGGAGGTTCTGAATCCATTCTTCTCAGTTATCCATGCTTATAGGGACAATAAAGGAATGCCAGCAATTGTTTTGTTAAGAGAATGATGGAGCCTCAAAAAACCCAGAAGGTATTGCTTCAGA
>JAJPUD010001810.1:129576-199240 GCA_023553655.1 Myrmecobius fasciatus
CACACACACACACACACACACACACACACACACACACACACACACACCTGAAGTATTGTAGAAAAATTGACTGCTTCTTCTCAAGATCAAGAAAGAGTAAAGCTTCTGCTTTGGCTGGGAGTCATGGAACCATCCAAGACAGGGAAGCTTTTGCTTCTGTGAGTTAGAATGCTCATATAGTCAAAAGTCTCTTTCATTCTTTCCTTCATCCTCTCTCTTATCCACTATCATTTTCCAGCAAAACCTTTCAAAAAGAAGCTTCTGGATTCCCACTAAAACTTCTGTGTGATATAATCACATGGAAAACATGACATGGAAATATACCTCTTCTTCAAAAAAAATGTCATTAATGTTGAGCAGCATTGCTAATAATTATTGGGATCAATAACAAATATGTAATAACAACTAAATAGACTTTCCCCAGATACTATGTTTAACTTAAAAAGGAATAGAATCAGAGAGAGAGAACAGTTATTCAACTATCATGTGGGATAAGTAACTATTTTTTGATGGAGAGAAACTTTGAAAAACATATACATAGAGTCTAAGTCTTATGCTGTGGAGATTCTTATGATATTTTTAACTCTCATTCTGAGAAATCTGAATTGTAGGATTATTTTGAGAGAAGATAAAACTTCAGTAGCAGTTGATGGTTTAAAGTACTTCTGGATGAAATGTTATGTGATACATTGTTGATATATTAGAGTATTTCTTGGTATTGCTTGTTTCATTCCCAATAAGTTATTTAATCAGTGACATTGAAATATTTTAAAGATAGTAATGATAGGACATTTGAAAAAGGAAAGAGAGAAAAATATTAGGAAAATTTTGTTTCCAATTAATTTTATTCACTAAAGTGGGAGCTTGGGATTTAACTGACATGGAAAGAGATTGTGAATTCCTACTAATGCATGAGGAAATAGTAGAATAGAACCACTGATCACCTTATTACCCTGGGTAAGAATAAATAAAGGAATATACCAGTAGCAAATTAAATGATGAAGATTAGTGTGATTGTCACCTAGAACATACACAAGAAATCCCTAGCTAAAGAATAACCTAAGCTACACATGAGTATGTCATTCTTAAAACCCAGCTACACTTGGAATTTATTATAAATCTATTGAGAAAAAAAATTAAATGAACAAGAATATGATGTTATAGGTTACAGCCAACTGATGTGCCTTACAGCACAAAAGCCTATATAGCAGAGTCACAGAATTGGAGCAAAGGCAGATAAAAGCTGGGAAAGAGTTGAAAGTTCTTGTGATTCTCCATTGTTACTAACCCATCTCTGTTGTAATATTCCTTATATTCCAACTATCTACTGATCTGAGATCAGCCAATGAACCTCACAAGCCTTTAGGCTCATGTAGTTGTGTTTTGCTCTGTTTTTTTTTCCCCTGATTCCTCCTTTGATATGATGTGTATATTCTGGCTTATCTCTTTATTAGCTCCTTCTGAATGATGAGATACTTTGATAATAAATCTAGCATAATCATTTGGTATTAGCCCCCCAAAAGATGATAAAGAAACATTTTTATTGTTTGAAAATTTTTTTCTGGGATACATTGAGATTTACAAAGGAACTATAAATGGAAATTTATGCATTCAAATCATGATTTTACATAATTTTTATGGATACTACTTATATTTTGGTGACAAACATATTGGATCAGGAGTTTGATGACTTTTTATCTTATCACTTAAAGGAAATCTGTCTTACTTATGGCTATCATGTTTTAGGAAGAATGATGACATTTTTAAGAGCATCAAAAGACCATCTGGTTTAGGGAAGGACTTTGAGATCATGTCATGTGAAAACTAGTTGAAAGAATGGGAACTCTTCAGCCTAGAAAGATTGAAAACACAAATGAAGGGGTAAGTATCTGAAAGGTTGTCATGTGGAAGAGTTTATGTTTGTTTTGATTGACATCAGAAGATAGAATTAGGAACAGTGGATTGATGATTATGAGAGAAAGATTTAGATTTGATGTAAGGAAGCCATCCAAATGTGGAAAGGGCTAAATTGGGAGGCAGTGAGTTCCCCTTTATTATGAGTCTTTAAACAAAAAACATATGGCTACTTATAGATATATATATCACACATATGTGTATATTTACATTTTTATATAATATACCTATATATATATAAATATTCACATATATTAAACAACAGAAGGTTGGTAGAGTATAAAAATTGCTAGATCTGAAGTCAAAGGAATTGGGTTCAAATCCAATTTTTCCCCTTTATTACTTGTATAACACAAGTTTCTGTATTTCCATTCCTCTGCTGAAGAATAATGAAAAAAGATTGACCTCTCAGAAAAATTATAGATGTCAGTTTATGATCCCATGATCCCAAATTTTGCTCTTAATGAGTGGGTTAGAGTAGAGAAGTGAGAAAGAAATGAGCTTTTAAATAGCACTGATTATGTGCCAGGTTCCATGAAATGCAGCTTATGGGTATCATCTTGTTTTCCCCTTGAAACAAGGTGAGGTAAGTGCCATTACTTACCTTTTTACAGATGAGAAAGCTGAGGCAAAGAGATTAATTGATTTGCACAGGGTCATACCACTAGTAAGACCCTGAGGTCAAACTGGAATTCAGGTGTTCCTGACTACAGAACCAATGCTTTATTCACTCACTGTGTTCTTTAGTTACTTCTATGTTGGCTACTAAGGCCACTTCCTACAATATTTTGAGCAATTATAACAATATTAGAATGATTATCCTCTAAAATGACTTTGCAGATATAATTTAATTTTTGTTATATAAGCTCTGGATATTTATTTTAAAATAAAAAAGGTCACAGTAGATTATAGTTAACATTACTCTTTTCATTCAATTAAGAAGCAATAAATAAGCATTTATTAAAGCCAACTGGCAGAGTTTGTTATTTGTACTAATCAAGACCTAGCTGTAATGTAAAATAATGCTTACAAAAAGTAAAGACATGAAAATCTCCTTGTACTAGGGCTTGAATTTATTTTTCTTACTTTGTTTACTTATCAATAACAGCTAAAGAATTCATTCTTGAGATTCAAAATGTAATCATTTTATGAGAAGAGAAAGAAAATAAGGCCTGAATCATTTCAAGGCTAAAGCTATTGACAAAAGATAGAAGAAAATCAAACTTCAATGAATGTTTCTTTTTCTCTCTTTTCACAGAATTTCTCATGTTCCATAGAAATCACACTTACGCAAACATCTTCAAGTAAAGGTGAGGACAGCTTTAGTTTTCTGGAGATAATAAGACTTAAATGGAACGTTTTCATGAGAAAGCAGGAAGCATTTTTATAAAACAAGTGACCTTGGTTTCAAACATGTTTTTTAGCACTGATGAGACTGTAAGCTCGTTGTTAGGATTCATATTTCTTTAAAATACCTAAAAAGGTACTTGCTGATAAAACTATTAGTTGCACTCTCTTTCTCTGTCTCTTTCTGGTGTGTGTGTGTGTGTTTGTTGAATCTTTATAACAGCTGTGGAGCAAATTATGACCTGCATGTAAACAGAAAGTTTCTGATATCTAGGCACTGGACAATAAAAGACAATCATGGCCCGTCATCATCTCAGGCCCAGCTGCTTAAGAGTCAGAAATACCATTCCTTTCTGAGATACATTGCTTTTAAACATATGAATAACTCATCTAATCTAAATATTTTCATCATTTAATCCCCCAATTTATAAAAATTAGGGCAATAAAAACAGTGAATAATCAAAGGAATTGGAAGAAATAAGACTAAATTATATGCAACCATTAGGAGAAAAATGGGGTATAAAAGATGATGTAGTATCTCTACCTTCATTAATTCATAGGATTATAGATTGAACAGGAAATTTCCTCTGAGATCATCTATTCCAGCTCCCTCCTTTACAATCGAGGAAACTGAAACATTTAGAGATGGAAGGACTCGTTAAAGGTCACACAAGATATAAGTGGCAGAGTCAGGATTTTAATTTAGGCCTTCTGGTTCCAAATCTAGGGCTTCTGAGAAGAATACACAAGCCCAGTAATAAAGAGAAGAATGACTAGCATGGGCTTTCTTAGTATCAAATTCAGTCTGTTAGTCCACAGAATAAGAAAATTAAATCAAGTAACATGGATGTCAAATTACAGAGGATAAAAAGACAAAAAGATTTATTGTATTTGAGAATCAGAGGACAGATTCTTCAGGTTGGAAGGGGGCTCAGAGGCTATTAAAGTCAACCTTATAATTTTGCACATAAGAAAACTGACCAGGTAGGTTATAGCCAGAACTAGAACCAGACTCCAATTCCTACCCCTGTATTCACTTTTATTATATCTTGAGAAAAAGACTCAGATTATCAAAAGTGTGATATTTCTTAATGACTTTTAATATATTTATTTATTTAAAACAAATACAAAATAGAAAAAAAAGGAAGGAAAACCCCCCAAAATATTGTCATTTGCCTAGCAAAACATAAGGAGGATTCAAAATATGTAACAATAAATTTCCACTTCAAAAAAGTGTATATAATAATAAAAGACATTGTATTCAAATCTGTCCATCTTTGCTTTCTAATATGTTTTCTTTCATTCTCTTCTATATACTTTTGACCTTATTTCTTTTTTCTTCTTTCCTCTCCTCCACTTCTTCCAAGCAGGCTACACTTGAGGATGGCTATATTTATGTATGTATATATGCATATGTATGTGTGTATATCCATATATATGTCTATGTCTATGTACATATATGTTTACATATGTATACAAGTCATACCTATGTATAGATATGTATATATGTTTATACATACATACATATAAACATCAAATATACATACACAGACATATACACATCTAAAACAATAGTAATATGAATGAGCTATAATATAGGATGATTTAAAAAAATATTTCCCCATCTAGCTTAAAAAGTAATCACTATGGGGCAGCTAGTTGGTGTAGTAGATAGAGCACCAACCCTGAAGTCAGAAGGACCTGAGTTCAAATATGGCCTCAGACATTTAACCATTCCTAGCTGTGTGACCCTGGGCAAGTCGCTTAACCCCAATTGCCTCAAAAAAAAAAAAGTCATCACTATTTTAGAATTTTTCCTCATATACTCTCTTTGCTCCCCCTAAAAAGATATGTTTTAAGCAGCATTTATCAAATTTCTAAGAAATTAATTATGTGTGTATGTGTTTCTAGATGGATAAGATAAATAGACAGACACAAAATATCCATTAAATATCCAATAAAGTCAAAATATCCATTAAACAACATTAATTTATGCCACAAAAGTTTGAGAAATAAAATAAGTGGGCATTACAGTCTGGGTAGAGTGAGGCTGATAAAACACAAAGCTAAGATAGCATATATTAGAAAGTACAGCAGAAATACTTTATGGGATTTGGATCAGGAGACATGAATTCAAATCCAATTCCCAATACTGAATAGCTTTTGTGATCATCATCAGGTCACAACCTCTCTATCTCTTAGATTCCTTATCTGTGAAATGAAGTTTCACATTGCTGAACACATTGTCACACTCAAAGGGATTTTGAAAAATCCATTGTATAAAACTTTAAAGTGTCATAAAGATATGGATTATTTTTAGTTAACTATTTTTATGCAGTATTTCAGTATAGTATATGCCAATAAGTGAACAACTAAATTAAATACCCTGGGACATCATCCAATCTGTATCTAGGACAATATGAACATTTTTTTATACTGGGAGTATTTCTTGGTTCCTATTCAAGGGTGATAACTACTGAAAACTCAGTAGACCTCATTAAAAGATGTTTCACAAATAATATGCTCCCAGCATGACTCACTCCCAAGGATTCTGGGGACAGAGAGCCTATGAATATGCTACATATGGATAGAACTGAGATTTGATGTTATTGTAGTTTGATGTTACAAAACCTTTAGTTTTTGAAATCTCTCACAAGTAGCAATCAATTTAGAAGTTAAAAAATTTTGAAGCATTGAGCTGAATCTTAGATTTTCTTTTTTTTGGTTTCCTGTCCTACACCTTCCTCTCCCACTGAGGTGAGCAATATGATATAAATTACACATATTAAGCATGCAAAACATACTTCTATATTTGCAAAATCACCAAAAAAAGCAAAAAAAATTAAATGAGAAAATTATACTTCATTTTGCTCTCAGAGTTCATCAGTTCTCTTTCTGAGGGTGAAGAACATTTTTTCATCATGAATTCTTTGGAATTATCTTGGCTTATTTTATTGATCAAAGTAGCTAAGTCTTTCACAATTGATTTTATTACTGTATTGCTGTTACTGTATACAATGATCACTTGATCCTGCTCACCTCCCTTAGCATCAGTTCATGTAATTCTCTCTGCTTTTTAAACTATGCCTTCTTATCATTTCTTATAAGGTATTTGTATTCTGTCACTATCATATTCCACAACTTGTTTAGTATTCCCTAATTGGTAGGTGTCTCCTCAATTTCCAATTATTTGCTGCCATAAAAATAATTTTTAAATACTTTTGTACCATATAGATTCTTTTTCTTTTTCTTTGTGGTAAAGGGCTAGTTGTTATATTGTTAGATCAAAAGGTACACATAATCTTATAGTCTTTAGGACATAGTTTCAAATTGTTCTCCAGAATGGCTGGAACAGTTTATTAAAGTATCTATTTCCCCTCATTTCTCCAGCATTTATCATTTCTAAGAGATAAGAGGTGGTACAGCAGATTTGTATGAATATGCATTTCTCCAATCAATAGTTATTTAGAACATGTTTTCATATAACTATAGAAAGCTCTGATTTCTTTGTCCACCATCTGAGATTCATTTTGACCACTTATCAATTGGAGAACAATTCATATTCTTATAAATTTGATCCACTTTTCTACATATCTGAGAAATGAAGCCTTTATCAGAAAAACTTGCTGTAATTTTTTTTTGATATTACTTAATTATCTATGGTACCTTTTACCAAAATGTAGTTTCCCTGATTATCTCTTTAATTAGGTATTTTTCTCCTGTTTGTCCTTTTCTCTCTTTTTTGCAACTTAAGTTTGTTTTGCTTCTGAGCACTCCCTCCCTTAATCTGCCCTCCCTTTTATCATCCTTTCTCCTTTCTATCATCACCTTCCCTTCCTATTTCCTGTTAATAAGAGAGAGTTCTATGTTCAACTTGTATGTGTAGGTATGCATGTATTATGTTCTTGCCTCTTTAAATCAGTTATGATGAGATTGAGATTCAAACATTGCCTGCCACTACCCTTCATTACTTGAAATGTCTCTCTATATAATTTTTCCCCATTCTTCCTCTCTTTTGCCCCTTTTCTTAATGCATCCCTTTTTCTCACCCTTTTTTTTGGAAATCATCCAAACATAATCAACTCACATTTATGCCCTCTCTCTATGTAAACTCCTTCTTCCATATAAAGTAAAAATTTTAAGATTTACATGTATCATTTTCCCAAAAAGAAATGTAAACAATTTAACCTTACTGAGTGAGTCCCTTATCATTTTTCTTTCATGTTTATACCTTTTTATACATCTCATGAGTCTTGTGTTTGAACATCAAATTTTCTATTCAGTTCTGGTCTTTTTATCAAGATGCTTGAAAGTCTTCTATTTCACAAAATACCTTCATCCGTGCTCTAATCTTTATTCAGGAAGGGTCACTAGTATCTTGCAGCCATAAGGGCTAGTGCTTTTCTTAGTCGTGAAACTGCATCCAGGGCTCGTGTTTCCATGTGATTGACCACATGTACCTCTTTGCCCAGAAATGAATATAAGCCTCAGAGTTGCCGATCAGTGCCAGTCGTACACAGTGCCAGCAAAGTGCCTGTCTCTTGGGGCAACCATTGGAGCAAGTTAACAAAAGAAGCTCCTGAGGATACTAGAATATCCTTTCTCATCTTTTCTCCTATTGACACATTTTCATCTGCGAGAGTTAAGGAGCTTCTCATGTGACAGAACTAAGAGTTAGTTTTAACCCCAGTAGGGCTATTGGTAGCTTACAGGTTGTGCTGTACATCGAGAAAGGCACGGCATATAAGATCAATGGAGCTTAGGCCATTCCTAGGGAGATGCTTAAATATAACTGCTTGTTTCCTTCAGTCAAGAGATTTAATGTGATCCCTGAACAGCCTGTACCTAGTGACATACACTAATCACTATTTGGCACTGAGATATTCAAAATGAGATTTAATAAAGAAATGATTCCTAAATTAAGTAAATTTTAGATGTTCATATACTTAGAAAAATAATATAGACTCAACATATAATCTATGAATTACTTCGGGAAAAAAAACAACATTCTTTCTGCATATATAATTTGGCAGGTTTTACTTCACATATCAAACAGTTACCTAGAGGCTAGAATTAAGAGAGAAAAAACCCCACTAAGATATGATATATCACCTTAAGGATTAGTGTTAACATTTGACAATGCAGCTCAAGAAGATGAATATAAAAAAGGAAAACTCAATCTCCTTAGTTTTCTGTCATTAAATTCCCAATTCACTCCCATCAAATAAGTAGGAGAAGGATATGGACAAATTGTCTTTAAAATAAGAAATCTCAATTATCTACAACCATATGGGGAAAATATTCCAAGTCACTAATAAGAGAAATGCTAATTAAAACAACTTTAAAGTTCCACTTCACACTCATCAAATTGGAAAAGATGGAAAAATGTAACTAGTCAATACTGGAGAGACTGTGGAAAGATAAACAATAAAGAAACCGTTAAAGCTGTAAACTGACATAAAAGATTTGAAAAATAATTGGGAATTATGGATAAAAAATCATGGAAAGTTTTAAAACATGTCCTTTGCCCTGGTGATCTCACTACTGGGTCAAAGGAGACCAAAAAAAAGGTACTTTATATAATTACATATTCATATTAACACTTTTGTGAAAAAAATTTCCCTCACCCCCTCATCCAAAAAAAGGATTAAAGTTAATACCAATTGATTAGGAAATTGCTGAACAGACTGTACATAAAGGCAATTAAATATTATTGTGCAATTGGAAATGAAGATAATATGAGTGGTTAAGAGAAAAAGTAGATTTGTATGAACCAATGTGGATAAAAGCTAAATCTGGAAAACAGTATGCGTAATGGCAACAATAGCAATAATTTAAATGAACACACTAAAAGAGAGATAAAGATTAAATATATTTGGTTCCATGGAACGGATAATGAAGAAAACTTCCTCTTAGTAAGGGGAGGGAAAGAGACAGGATATAAGTGCTGAATGCAGCATATACTATCAGATAAAGCAGCTAGGTAAGCTGGGTTTATTTAATTGCTCTTTCTTGTAAGAGAAAGTATTGTGAGAAGAGAGCTGTGGGAAGGGAAGGAAAGAATAATGCATATGTCAAAAAAAATCATGGCATAAAAAATGACAATTACTTTTTTAAAAATGAGTGAAAATATAAATTTCCAGATCTCTCTAGTACACACAATCATAAATCCCCCTCTCTACAATAACTTGAATGCAAAATTATCCTAGTATCATACAAATATTACATATTCCATCTTCAAGAAAAATACAAAGAGGAAAAAAAAGTCTAAGAAATAAGAATAAAGTAACTCAACTAGTTGAAAAGATGGCTATACCTTGATGTACTGAGGGATGCAGTTTCTCTGACATGCCCTAGAGATAGTGAATACTCTGATCTGGAAGAACCATTACATTCAACAGATGTTAAGTGACAGAAGAAATGTACATTGGACCACCAGCCTGTCATAAATATTGCATTCTTAATCAGAGAGCATCTGTTTTTTCATTTCTTTAACAGCCATCTTCTGCATTGTATTTAATCGGAAACAGAATGCTTCTCCTAACAGGTGCAACAGTGTTTACAAATTGAAAACCTTCTTATTTAAATACAGCTCGAAACCAGAGATGTTTCAATTAACAGGGCAATATCTTATGAGGAGGAATCATTTTAACATTTGGCAGATCCATAGATTGCTTTGCATTTGTGAAATTTAATTATTGGAGAATTAGCAGTGCAGATGCCAAGAAAAGCTAAGGATGAGAAGGGATCCAAACTCCCTCTCTTATTCAATTTATGTGTAGCTGGAAAAAAATTGTTGGAAAAAGTTGGTAGCAGATCTGTAGATAATAGAAAATACAGCAGATTGATATTAAATCTCTTGAAATGGTTCAATTTGAATCAAAATAACTTAGATCTCATAGTAAGGCAATATAGAAATATCAAATCTGGATCCTGGTAGGATTGCATTTGCACTGTACTTGAAAGCCTTTAACTTGCATCAGAGAGCTTACAAAGAGAGTAAAGTAGAAACTTAGATGCAAGATGGCCCTAGTCATTTCATATATAAAAATTACCTAATTTTGTTTTCTTCTTTAAAAACAATCTAAGCTGTATAATATGGAGGTGGGAAGGTTGCAGGAAGAAAGGAAAGAAACCTTAATTTTCTCATCTAACTTTGATAAATGGTTTTATATAAGTAATTCAGACTTCATGGAGCAAGCCATTCGATGTTTTTATAATCATTGATAATTTCCCTTAGAGGATGAGACCCAAAGCAAAGGTTAAATAGATTTGCTGACCACACACTGAAATACTAATATTCTTCTTTCAATATGTACAGCAAACAAGGCTCTATTAGCTTTCTCTCCCTTCCTGCTTTGCAAGAGACAAATTACCTCTTTTACAGATTCCCTCAAGGGAGCAGTAGAAGTGAGGTCATAAGATGGACTCAGTGTGTTAGTAAGAGAAAACATGAATTCCCATGTAAGATCTTCTTGTGGAATTCTTGAGAAGTAGCTGACATTTGCAAAGTGTTTTGCATAAGTAATATTTTTTGATCTTCACAACCCTCCTAGGAGGTGAGTGCTATAACTATTATTATCCCTATTTAACAGAGAAAAATAATCTAAATCCTTGTCTTTTCTTCCCTTTCATATATTCTTAAGCATTGCTACTTAGGAGATCATTACAAATCAGGATGATAGAGTAGGAAGAGGCAACACAGGTCAAAGATTTAGAAAATACACCAGGCTGAGCATGATTCTGAAATCCAAGGAAAAGTCATGGTGAATCCTTTTTTTTTTTTTTTTTTTTTTTTTGTGCATCTCAAGACTTCCAAGAAGGACTTCATGAAATGGAGGACTTTTGAGCATTCCTTAGGAAGAGAGAGAAAGCTAAGTAGAAACTTTAAAAAATAAATCCTAAAGCCAAGAGATATATAAAAAGATAAATTATCAGGCCACATGATACAGGTGACTCCAAAGGTCATCAAGGATCAAAAATGAACTTAAAAAATAATAACAATTAATTTCACTATTACCCAAGTTTTTAAAGGAAAAAAGTGGACAAATCCTATTTAGGATATAAATATGCCTTGATACTTAAATTCAGAGAAGTCAAAATAGTAAAATAAAATAACACACCAATATTCTTAATAAATATTAATGAAAATTTTTATGAACTAGCAAGGAAACTTTGGCTATATACTACAATGATTATGTTCTAAGAACCAGGTTGGATTTACAACAGGAATGCAAGGATTCATTCACTATGAAGAAAAACTATCAAAACAGAACAACAAAAATCATGATTGTATGAATAAATCCATAAAAAGTTTTTGACAATATAATTTTTTCCCTAAGTCATGGAAATAAACAGATCTTTCTTTAATACAGTATATCTATTTAAAGCCAAAAGTTAGTATTGCATATAATGGAACAAACTTTTTTGTTACATGATAGAATTGTTTGTTTGCTTAAAGAACTCTAGGCGATCAATAACTTCAAGAAAGTTGGGATATAAATAAATCCATATAAATGATCAGCATTTCAATATATTATCAACAAACTATAAAACCAAGGAAAAGAAAGAAAAATTCTATCAAAAAAGAAAGATCTACAAAGTATATAAACTGCTTGGAAATCTACCTGGTAAGGCATATATAAAAAGCAAATGAGTATAATTATATTCTTTATAGAAATAAAAACAGACTTAAATAATTGGATAAATATTCATTGTTCACATATAGCCCAAAACAATAAATAGGAGTGACAATAATACTTATAATTAACTTATTTATTGATTTCTATACCAATGAAGCTATCAAACAACCACTTTAGAAAGCAAAAAAAAAAAAAAAAAACATCTGTAGGGGAAAAAGTTGCTGAATCTCATGGAAATTGATCTTTTTAAATGGTAAGGACTGGGTCTTGGCAGTTTCAAATCACAAAGCATGCTATAAAATATTAATCATCAAAACCATTTAGTGATGGATAATAAATAAAGAGAGGTCAATTAGAATAAACTGACTGGGCACAAAACACATAGAAATGAAGAAGCATGGTTCCCTCATGTTTAATAAACACAAAGATATCAACTATTGGGGTAAGAATTCAATGATCAGGCTTTTTTTCCTTTTTTATTGAAGCTTTTTATTTTCAAAACATATGCAAGGATAATTTTTCAACACTGAACCTTATAAAACCTCATATTCCAATTCCCTCCCCCCCTTCCTTTCACTCTCTCCCCTAGATGGCAAGTAAGATTAGTTTAAAAAAAAATGCTTTGAAAACTGGAAAGCAGTTTAGCAGAAATTAGTTGTAAACAAGTGTCCTACACCAAATACCAATATAAGATCTAACTAGTTATATAAATAAACATAAATGGTAATATGAATAGAACAGAAAAGGAAGGAGAAAAAACTACCTTTCATGTTTATGGATAGGGAAAACATCATGGCTAAAGGAAAGATAGAGAGAGCATATAAGATAAAGTGGACAGTTTTGGTCATACACAATTAAAAAAAAAAGATCTTTCACAAACAAATCCAACATAGCTAAATTTTTTAAGAAAACAGATAACTAGGGAGAAGGATTTTCCACAGAAACATAATAATATTCTTGATTCAAAATTGTAAGGAAAAAATAACCATTTCTTAATGGATATATTATAAGAAAATATAAACGAGAAATGTTCTAAGGCAGAAAGTCAAGCTGTCAATAGTCATATTGAAAAAATAAAAGATCCAAAACATTATTAAGCAGATAAATGTAAATTAATAAAACTCTGAAGTTCCATCTCACACTCATCAGATTAACAAAGATAACAAAAAAGAAAACTGAAAAATGTTAGATGGATTGCAGGCAAATAGACTTTTTTATTATTGGAATTGTGTTATTGGAAGATCTCTGAATTATCCTAGACATTATGGAAAGCAATTTAGAACTGTGTTGCAAAAGTTACTAAACTTTTAAGCCCTTTTGACTTAGTGATATCACTATTGGGCTTGTTTACAAAATATTTATAGCAGTTCGTGTGTGTGTGTGTGTGTGTGTGTGTGTGTGTGTATGTGTTTGGTGGCAAAAATATAGGAACTAAGGGGATGCCCATCACTTGAGGAATAGCTGAACAAATAAGGCTACAGCAATGTAATGAAGACGAAATGGTGAGGGTTTGATTTTAGAGAAGTCTGAGTAAATGTTGTATGAACTGATACAGAGTGAAGTAAGTAAGCCACGACAGGATGAAATACATACATTTATATATGTATGAATGTATGTATATATGTATGTATGTATTTAAATGCTGTGAAAACTGGGAAACAGTCTAGCAGAAAGTGTCATACACCAAATAAGATCCAACTAGTTATGTAAACATAAATGGTAATATCATATATATATACATATGTATATATATATATATGTACATATACATATATATATAATAATACTGTAAAAAAGAAAGACATCTTATCAATGCAATGACCAAACACAATTCCATAGGAATAATAAAGAAAAATGATGTACATTTCCTGACAGACAAGGAAGGGACTTAGGTCATACTTAAATGGATATTTTGAATGTATCCAAAGTATAAAATTAAAGAGAGACATTTTTCAATTGGAAGATGGTCAGGCAAATTAAGATCTATGCATGCAATGAAGTATAATCACATTCTAAGAAATGATGGAGAAGACTTCAGCCACAGCAATGCAGTAATAAGTTTTTGCATGACTATTTGCTACAAGATTTTTCTTTTTTTCTTTTTTCTTCTTTTTTTTGTAATTTTCAGTGTTTTGGGAGAGAGGTGAGGATAAGGAAAGGTAAGAAGAAATATGTTTTGATAATAAAAAAAATTAAATTAAATTTTAAAAAGACATGACCTCTTTTAATTTCCTCTGTAATCCAGCTACATTGGATTGTAGCTGGTTTCTCTGATATGGTGTCTTCCCTACCCTCCCTCTTTTCCTCTCTTTCTTTCTTCTCTCTCTCTCTCTCTCTCTCAATCTCTCTCTCTCTCTCTCCACACACACACAATATTACATATGCTTCATTAAATATTTCCAATTACACATAAATTTTGAACACTAATTTTTTTTAGCATATTGAGTTCCCGATGCTGAGTGAAGTGAGTAGAGCCATTGAACACAGCAACAAGATTATGTGATGATTAATGTAATGGATGTCCCTCTTTTCAACAATAAGATAATTCAAGGCAATTTCAATAAATTTGTGATGGAAAAAAGACATCCACATCCAAAGAGAGGACTATGGAGACTGAATATGTATCACAACATAATATTTTCACTATTGTTATTGTTGTTTATTTTTTCTTTCTCATTTTTCCCCTTTTGATCTGATTTTTCTTGTGCAGCATGATAAATATGGAAATATGTTTAGAAGAATTGTACATGCTTAATCCATATTGGATTACTTGCTGTACAGGGCAGAGGGGAGTTGAGAAAAGGGAGAAACATTTGGAACAATAAGTTTTGCAAAGAGGAATACTGAAAACTATCTTTGCATGTACTTTGAAAAATAAAAAGCTTTAAAAAAAAAGAATTCTAAATTATCTTCTTTCCTCCCCTACCCACCCCTTGAGAAGGCAAGCAACATATCAATTGTACATGTGAAATCATTGCAAAGCATATTTCCATATTAATCATGTTGCAAAATCAAACACACAATAAATGAAAAATAAAGTTTTAAAAGTCTGCTTCAATGTGGACTCAGAATTCATCAGTTCTCTCACTGGAGGTAGATAAAATTTTTCAACATGAATTCCCTGGAATTGTTTTGGATCATTCTCAATTAGAATAGCTAAGTCTTTCTCTGTTGATCATCATGAAAATATCACTGTTTACTGTGTACAGTGTCCTCCTGGTTCTACTCATTTGACTTTATATGAGTTTATGTTTTCCTGGGTTTTGGATTCTTCTTTTCCAATCACTTCCTTTGCATTGAATATTATCCCCTACTGCAGAAATTTTCTTTCATTTAAGTATTTAAGTATAAATTTTTGCTTTAAAAAAGGACTGGAAGGTAGAAGCAGTGAAAATTAGCTAAAAGTAAGGAATTACTGCTGATATCCAATTGATCAAAAATGAAACTAAAGGAGAGTTATAATACAACTAATATTTTATAGAGTGCTTTGAAGTTGGCAAAATCTTTCACATGTGTATTTTATCATTTGGCATTCACAACAACTTTGAAGGAGATGCTATTATTTTTCAGATGAGGAAAATGAGATCAAAAATAGTTAAGTAGCTTACAAATGTCTGAGATAGGATTCAAACTATGGCCTTTCTGATTACAAGTACAAGATTCTATTTACTGGGTCACCTAATAAAGCCTATACAAAATAAAAAATAATCAGGAGACCATGATCTGCTTTGGAAAAATGTAATTTGATGAATGGAGAGATTGTGCAGACCAAGGTAAGTGATTAATTATGGGATGATAAAAAATTGAGAGAGCTAATAACTGATGAAAAATGCATTGCCAAATTTTGAAGAACTAAGAGAAATAATGCAGAGGAGTATGACTGTACAAAATAATACTTCAGATTCAGTCTTAAGATCCCTTTTGATATCCCTTCCATTTCAAAGAAGGAAATAAGCTTGGGAGCCCATTATAATAGTGAGGGATAAGGTTTCTCACAGCATGCGTTGCTATAACTTGTAGATTTATTAAGGTGCATCACAAATTTCTAAAAAGAATGTGGTTGGTTATTGAAAAGAACCATCTTTTGAGGTGGTAGGCAATTTACCAACTTTGGGTAGCTAATCCACAAGAGTTACATTAATATACAACATGCAAAACATATTTTCCCTGGGGCTCAGCGTGGAGAATCTAGTACACATGTCATCTGTTTCTGTGAATGCTGAAGATTACAATTATGTTTTGATGTTAATCCAACTTCTGCAAATTTCTTGTTGTGATGGGCTCTATGAAAATGTGAGTGACAGGATAAATCTTTTTAAATTGAATACAATACTGCTGAAAAGAGCTGATGTTTTCAAATACTGTATCCAGGCTCTGGATGCCTAGAATAATTCACTAAGTGAATGAGCCTCTATGGTGACCTATTTGGTAAGAGGAAAGAGGAACAAGGATAAAATCACATTCTGCATGCTGTTTAGAGTGTCCTGTTCTGAATGTTCAGTAACAATTACCTCTAGTGCTTTGATGTCCTCATAGAAAACCTGCAAACTGGGGGTTCCAAGGTGGTTGATGAAGAAATCTCCATCTCCTTGCATCTGTACAGAACTGAGGTTGGCTTCTGGGCACTTTGTTCTCCAAGAGCAGTTGGAATTCTTTTTCTGAAAATAGAAGTTAAAATTGTTTATGTAACTGATGGTAACAATTCATTCCTTCACTATTCTCTCAAATCACGTTTAACTTTGATGGTAGTTACGGATCCTATGGAATATTCATTCAATCCACAAATATTTCTTAAGTAGCTATATATTTTATATAGACCATATGAAAGTAAAGATAAAAGCAAGCTCTTGTCTTCAAGGATTCTATGTGCAACAGGAAGAAGCAACTGTGTCTACAGCAGCTATGTAGGGAAAAAAACCTACATAGATCTAGAAAGGGAAGGAATAAGGAGTAAGGTCTGATCAGAAAAGATTTCATGTAAAAGATGACACTTAGTTGAATCTTGAAAGAAACTAAAAAAGCAAATGTTACCAAATATTCTTTTAAACTTTTTAAGAGTTCAAAAATTGTATTTTTAAAATATGTTCTCAAGAAGAGTAATTTCTAAATTAAAATAAAAAGTTAGAGTTTTGAAATATCTATTTCCATAATCCTGCTTTTACAGTCTGAAAGAGAAGCAGCTTGTGTAAACAATGCAACTAAAAAGAGTGGGTTTCAAATCTCACTCTGACATTTTTTTAGTTGTGAGACCCATACAAGTCATAACTTTTCTGAGCCTTAGTTTCCTTATCTGTAAAATAATAAGAAACGATCTCATTGACTACCTAGTCCACCCAATACCTGAATCCCTTCTAGAATATGACCAATGTGTGGCCATTCAGGCTTTGCTTGAATGCAGAAAGAGGTTAGCTGCTTCAACCCAATACTGCCTATTCTACTTTTAGATTATTATATTTAATAGGGAAATTTTCTTTACCTCAAGTATAAATTTGCCTTGTTGCAACTTTCCCTCATTTTTCCTGATTCTACTTTATAGGGCTAAGCTGAGTTTTTAACTCAAGAACTTCAGATGGTGCCAAGTAGGTCTTGGGCAAGTTTATAGCCTTCCATCAGATTCTCTTCTCATATGCTGATATTTGAGATCACAAGAATTTAAACTATAGATATTATATACTGTAATAATAATATTTTTAAATGACTGAATGAATCTTATTTTGATTATTATAAATATCCAAATTATCTGAAAAGGATAAAAAAGATGCTATATGTATCCAGAGAAAGAAATGATAAACATATGTGTGTATGAATATATATGTGTGTGTGTGTGTGTGTGTGTGTGTGTGTGTGTGTGTGTGTGTGTAGTATCTAAAAATAGCCATCTCTAGGGCAGGGAGTAGGGAGAGAAGAAAGGAAAAAGAAAAAGATGTACATGATAATTTTGTTGTGTATTTGAAAGGAATAGCAAGTTGTACATAGTAGATGTGCAGTTTCATAAGCAAGTATCTTTTTTATTGTATTGTTGAAAATGCTCATTTTATTCCATAAATTTAAAATTACATTTACTACTAATAATTTTTAAAAGCTCAATGGAAAATTATAAGGTTTCTGATCCAATTCCTATGGGCTCTGAAATGGCAGGGTCATTTCAATGCAGCTAACCCCAATGTTAGCTTCCTGCCTTGAGTTCCATTATAAGCCACATTGAAATCAACTGTGTGTATGGTGGTATATAAGATATCAACTGCTGAAGCAGCCAAAATTCGAATGGAATGAAAAATCCTGGCAATGGTATCTCTGGGGTTTGTTGTGTCCAATATATCCTAGCAGGAGGCCCAAAGCTGGAAGAAACTTCTGATGAGAGGGATAAAATTTATGTATGGAAGGAAACTTGTATACTTCCACATAGTTCAGGGGCCTTCTGTGTCAGTCACAGAAGCAGAGCTGGAAGGTACCCCAGAAGATACATAGGTAAAGCCGTTTACTGTACAGGTAAAGAAACTGAGACATGAAGTGTTGAAGGGGATAGATCAAGCTTCTGTAGGTGATAAAGAGGACAGGCAGAATCTGAACCAAAGTTCTGCCTCTAGAACCAATGGTCATCCCACTGTACCAGACCTTCTCATGTACACAGGGGCCTGAATTCTGTCAATTAAGCTCAAGCCAGCAAACCATTATGAAAGGTCTAGAATCTACAAGCATGATGACCCTTTGCAAAGGTGCAATTGTTGCAACAATTGCACTTTTCCATGTCAGATCAATTGATCATTGAAAACAAAAACTTTATGTTTATTTATATAACTAGTTAGATCTTATATTGGTATTTGGTGTAAGACACTTGTTTACAACTAATTTCTGCTAAACTGCTTTCCAGTTTTCAAAGCATTTTTTTTTTAAACTAATCTTACTTGCCATCTAGGGGAGAGAGTGAAAGGAAGGGGGGGATTGGAATATGAGGTTTTATAAGGGTCAGTGTTGAAAAATTTTCCTTGCATATGTTTTGAAAATAAAAAGCTTCAATAAAAAAGGAAAAAAAGCCTGATCATTGAATTCTTACCCCAATAGTTGATATCTTTGTGTTTATTAAACATGAGGGAAAAAGATTTGGCAGCTCACAACCTTGCCAGTCCCTTTGTAGTCTGTTGGGAATATGCCATCGTAATGTATTCATACCTCTCATTTGTGCTTAAATAACATTTCAAAAGGTAGTATGATAATACTACCATAATAATAGCGTAATAACAGTCATAATAATAGCAATAAAGCTAGCAGCTATAATGTGCTATGTACATATTATCTCACTTGTTCCTCACAGCAATCTTGGGAGACTTTTATTTTCACTCTACAGATGAGGAAACTGAGGCATTTGCCTCAGAGCTAGTAAGTGTCTGAGGCTGGAACTAAATTCAGGTCTTCCACTGCCTCACTTAACTGCCTCAGTGATATAGTGGACAGAATGTTGAAGTCGGGAAGACCAGAATTCCAATTCTGTTTCAGATATTTAATATCTGAATGACCTCAAATGTCACTAACATTGAAAAGTTTAAAAGGGGATAATAACAATTGTAGAACTTGTCTCACAGGTGGTAAAGAGATGATGGTTTTTCCCCCTACTTGCACTTCCACCTTGAGTCCATGAAGGGTCAGAGTCTAGGTCTCTCTTATTGCTCAAGAATCATCACAGGTATACTACCCATTACTAACAGACATACTTAGATCTTTGCAGAGGAATTTGTTACAAATGGAAGAATACAAACATATCTTCCCCTCACCAGAAACCTGGGACTCTTTTCCCTCCAATACACACATCTAGTCAGAGTAGATGGAAACAAAGAATAGAGTGTGAAGGCAGTACACAGGGAAGGAACACATGTGGCCAAGACTCTGGAGCACAGTTCCTGGGCTCCCCACTGGGCACATTGTCTCCAGAGGGGTGGGCTGCCCAGCTGGGCTCCCAGAAGCTGACTCTTTTCACACCTACACTCTCCACTGCCATGCCCAGGGCTTTCTTGAGTCTGTATCTGGTCTCTTGAGCACAAAGCTTTCTTTTCTACCGTAGAGACTTGTTCTTTGAAATTTTTCCTTCTTTGAGGTATATCTTTGGTCCTTTCATTGGGCTTCAAAAATCTCTCAAACTTACTCTTCAAATATAGAATTGGGTGTTTCCTTGTAAGGCAAGTAAATGTGTTATTAGGCATCATGGCTGATGAGTGCGAGGAGATGGAGAAAACACTTCTTCCCTCTCTTACAGGGCTCTAACTCCATGATTGTTCAGCCTTGGCTGCCCCTTTTTGCTACTTTTAGAAGGCTTGCCTCTTAAAATAGAGGCCTGAGGGGCTTGTCTCAGTCAATAATGAAGTATTTCCTATGTGTGGCCAGTTGCTTTCATCCAAAGACCAGTCCATACAGTTCTCCCCAAATGCTTAAGAAACTCTTCCATACTTTGGTGTGGATTTGTGGAAAACTCCTGAAGAACCTTCTTTAAATTCTACTAGGGACTGCTAAAGGCTCCCTAAATTTTTGTTTTGTTTTGTTTTTTGGAGTGGCCATATTTTCCAGAAACATAGCATTCAGAGGACACAGGAGGCCCTGAATGTATTTGGGCTAACAGAATCTGATGTTTGTGTTCCAAACTGGATTCTCTTTAAGTCCTTGAAATCAAGTAAGGCACTAGTCCACATCAGGTTTGTGCAGTTGGAACCCTTGTAGATAAGGAGACCATCAAATATTCCTTGTCTAGCAGTTCCCAAGGGGGGAAAAATGTGATTTGTGCTATTGCCTTGCTCCTCCCCTTTGGCTGAGGTTTAGTCCTTTTTCCACCTTAACTGCACCTTTCCCCTCTTTTCCCCAAATTATGCCCTTTTAGATGGAAATCCTGACATCTCCTCCTTTTTTTTTTGTCCTACAGTCATAAATATGCAAACTGCTGTATAAATTGTGAACTCTTTGTGACTTCCTGTTGACAATATATCAAACACTCTGCAAATGTGAATTAACCTTATAAATGGCAGTTGTGAATATTCTTTCATGATTTCTACCAGCCAGGATTTCTCAGCAGTCTCTTTTCCCATAGTATATTTTTACATGAATCAGAACTATTTTTTCTGCTCTTTTGAGACTAAAAATTTCTATGGTAGTTTCCTCACATTTAAAACAATTAACAGGAGCAAAAAGCCATTCAAGGAACACTCTTAAGCAATAAGCATTTATTAAACACCTCTTCCATGCCCAGCTACTGTACCTGGAGATGGGTATTTGAAGACCAAAATCAAAGTTCTGCCACTGGAGAGCAAAACTTACAGAAAAAGACACACATAGGAACAATTTATTTTAAGAAAGATGAACTTCCCTAATACTATAGTAGGGTATCCAAATACTGAGCAGAATGTCATAGCAGGAGATAGCTCATTGGATTGACACTCACAGGACCCAGGTTCACACAGTAGGGCTCTTTGCCATCAACAATTAATGAAATATGAATCACTTCCCTTTCCTATGCTTCAGTTTTCCCATTTGTAAACTAAGGAGCTGAGATGATCTTTAAGGTACTCTTCTAGTTCTAATTCCTCTGATTAGCAGAATGCAAAGGAAGACAACAATTATCTGAAAATTCTAGAGGACTAACACAGGACAAGATATTTTTCATTTATTTGTTATGTTATTAATTTATCTCAAATATACCTGATTCCAAGATCAGGGCACTTTCCATTGAATAATAAAAATAATAGCTACAAAGAACCCTTTCTGTCCACCAGACATATGAGACACATTGTCTCATTAAAAAACAAAAACACAAACAAAAGCAAACTACCCACACATCAATGAAAGGAGTAGGCAGAAAAACAGAACATAGAGGAAATAGGCCAGGTAATTTTTTCCTAACTTCCTGATTTCCCGGTTTTTAGAGTTTACCTTCTTCAAATTATTTGATATTTATTCTGTATATATTTTGCCTTGACTTATCTGTATATAAATTTTGCTCTGCTGACTGCAAGTACCTTGAGGGCAGGAAATGTTCCATTTTTGTCTTTTTTATCCCCTGGCTCTAGCATAGTGTGAGGCATTGGGCTTATACAATATTTGTTGAATAAATGAATTGATGAATGACTGAATGGTGATAGACTTACCAAAAGAATGCAGTTCAAGGGGCAGCTAGGTGACCTAGAGATTAGAGCACCAGCCCTAAGTTGAGAGGACTTGAGTGCAAATCTGGCCTCAGACACTTATAGCACCTCCTAGCTGTGTGACTTTGGGTAAGTCATTTAACCCCACTTGCCTGGGGGGGTGGGGAAGAAAGAAGAATGCAGTTCAATTTTTAAAAGATAATTGCTAGAAATCATTAAAAAAAACAAAAACAACAACAAAAAAAACCTGTAGAAATTTATTTTCAGTGGTTATATTTGAATGTGATCTCTCCTCCCTCCCACCCATTCCCCAATGTGATTTCCATTTGAGAATCTAGGACTCAAATCTTAGCAACAAAGTACCTACATGTCTAAATTGGACGCATAAGAAGCCATAAATAAGGCAGAATTTTACCAGAGAGTAGTTTTCAAAAATGTATTCAGCAATTAAGCACCTTGGAAAAAGGAAACAAATAATTTATCTCTATAGCATAATGATTTATGGAGAGATGGGTTGCTGACTTGTTTGGTTTTTTTAGCTAATCTAGGATTACTGGTCCTGGAAGTAGAAGTCTGAGGTATGTAGAAAAACTGTTACTGCTCAGTGTATAGAGAGAGCTCTGAGCCTGGAGTTCAAATCAAGCCTCTCTGCCTTAATCCACTTAAGGGGTTAGAATGATTGATTTCTTATGTTAATTGGTGTGTGTGTGTATGTGTGTGTGTGTGTGTGTGTGTGTGTAAAATACACAGAGAGAGAGAATATGAGTGTTTTTATATAGATATAGATATAGATAGATATATATATATATAGTATGTATTCCCAGCAAAATCAAGGTTTTATATGAGGTTGATATGTTGATATTAACTACGACAGAAGCACAACATGTTAAAGTTAAAGGGGATTTCTGTTGGCAAGAATAAAGCCAGTAATAAATATAAACAGCAAATGAATATATTTTTGCTTAAGAAGTTTCTATTCCCTTAACTTGGATAATTTTTACAATGGCTTTTTGAAATAGCATAGCCATGAGACCTGTGGGGCTATTTAATAAGTCTTATTCTACATGCTTATCTCCCATTGTCTGTGCTGTTCTTAAATTAGGATTAAAAAAAAAAACAAAAAAACAAAAAAACAGAAAGATGGCATTGATTCAAAATAAATCATCGTAAGTATTGCAATGTAGGCTTGCTCAAAGATTTCAAGAACCCGCCCACTATATTCTTCTCTTGCTCATAAACATAGATTCCCAACATGCTTTAATACTTTATCTACTTCTATTTATCTCCATCATTACATAAGGTCTTTTTCATCCAACAAAAGCTGCCCACACTCCAGTCCCCAAGACAATTCAGATCTCTGATCCATCCATTCAATGAATTCTTTCTTTGCTATGATGGTGACAGAGCACTGTTCTGGGTTTATGTTACCCTTTCAATCAGCAATGTCCCTTCTCATGCAATTTCTCTAGTCTTTATTCAAAGTCCTCATCCTTCTTTCCAGTGTTGCCATGACTACTCCCATTATCAAATCTCAGGTTTATCCTTCCTATTCTATCCTGATTTTAATCCTGGTTTCTGCTTATAAGTATTTCAGGTTATTTCTGGTTGTAAGTAACACTATTGCTTTTATACTTTTAACAACAAACACTTGTCCTTGGATTGATCTGTAACCTTTGTGCCTTTTTGTATTAACGTTAATATAAAAACTACATTTATAGAGTGCTTCTAGGTTTACAAAATACCTTACATTTAACGTCTTATTTGATCTTCACAATCATGTTGTAATGTGGATGTTTATTCCCATTTTACAGATGAGGAAGTTGAGGTTGGGATATGTTAGGTGACTTACTTAGGGTTGCAAAGCTCATAAGTGTCTGAGGCACGATTCTTCTGCCTCTCTGATTCACTGACATTTCTTTTTTTTTTTTTTCCCATGAGGGAAAAGGGTTGTGAAAAAGTGAGGAATTCTTTCAGTTAATGATGTTCTCTTCGTTTCCCAATCTGTTGCACTCCTTTATACTTTATCATCTCCTCATGAACTTTTTCATCCTACAAGATCTTGGTTCTTGGTTCTCACACCTCATCAGTTTCCTCTGCTTTTGGGATCCCTCTGAATCAAGGGTGGAAAAGTAGAGAGCTCCTCTGTAAACCTCATTTAACAAGAGCACTCCTATGAGTCTTTTCTTTATTTTTCATTCTTCTGTTTGCGCCAGGTACCAACATAAATATTTGGAACTTTGTATATATTCCTTTATCTAAGTCAATGCTATACACACTTACAGATGCAGATATGCATGCACACACACATGTACACACACATATATGTATATGTATGTATGCTGATATAGCTGTACATATGTTTGCAAATATATATACAAAAATAATTGGAACTTTGTAACCTCTCACCTAAGTCAGTAATACATAGATGCAGATATGAACACATATTTACATATATGTATTTGTATAGCCACACAAACATTTGTGTTTATACATTCAAAAATATTTGTACATTTATATGTGTATACACACACACATATGTGCATACATAGTTAGCATGGGACAATGGAGACCTTCATCCCAGCTAGAATTGAACCAATGACCAGTAGTTTTTTTTTACTAATTCTTCAAATGTTTCAACCTGATCCTGGGTTAACACACACACACACACACACACACACACACACACACACACACACACCACACACCACACACACACAAAAAAAGCCATCCCTCAGGAAAACAACTTTGTTGATTATTAAAGAGCATCTTTTATCATTATGGAAATTAGTCAAAATAGTCCAGCCTCAAGATAGAGTCATCAAAACTGGCAAACATTAACTTACACTTCCTTATTGTTTCCCTCACATGATTTTTTTTTCCATAGGTAATTTTTCTCTTAAGATCTATGAGTTTGTGTGTGAATGTGAGAAAAAGAGACAGAGACAGAAACAGACAGAGAAACAGAGATAGAGAAAAGTAGGAGGAAGATAAAGAGGAGGAGGAGGAGGAGAAAGAGAAGAGGAAGAGGAAAGGGAGGGAGGGAGATGGAGAGAAAGGGAGAGAGGGAAGAAGAGGAAGAGAGAGTGAGGGTATCAATACTCTGCATACTAGAAAGTAAACTTCACACCCATCTGTGGATTCTGTTTTGGATTCTTTCTTTGACCTGTCTTACAATTAAACAAGTTATATCATAAATCAATTGGCTTGACATCTCAAGCAAACTTTAAATTATTGAAGCCATTCATAATTAACAAAACAGAGATTCGGAGGCATGCAAGCCCCAGATTTACTAGCATCCCAGGATCATGTTTTTCAGCTTTTGAATTATTGTTAATATTCTATGCCACTCACAGGTAGAAAAAAAAAGTTTTGATTTAATCTTGGCTCAAGGGAACAAAATAAAATGTAGAGATCCTTTGCAAGAACTATGGAAGTTGTTTTTGTTCTATGATTTTAAAACTGAAATCATTCTACTTCACTGGATCTCAGTATCTCAAATCTAAAATGAGGCTGTTGAAAGCTCAAAATCCTTGATTTTAGATGATAGTTTAGATAACTTCCAGATCTAATGTTCTGAATGTTTCTGCCCTTTGTAATTAGGTTCTATAGTGAAGTGTCTTCTGGTCTTCCTTTCATTTTAGTGGATTATGCAGTGAATATCCACCTTGAAATAGCTCCTCTTCTCTTCAAACAAGGCCAGAAAGAATATGCAGCAATTGAAAGGAATGCTAATTTGATTCAATTTTACTCTCAATGTAACTTTCATATAAGAGGAAAGGGAGGGATAGTGACAAATTTGTGCAGGTCAATTAATTTTTTAAACTTATTTACAAGGCTGAGTAAATTCATATTAAATGTTTCATCCAAGGAGTTCAAAGTGCTTCATAATTAATGCCTGATAACAGGCATTATTATTCTACTTCATAAAATAAGCCAGTCAAGACCCAGACAGTGGTGATGTGACTTGTTTAATTGCATATGGCAGGTCAGAGGTAGAACTTAAAACAGAATCCACAGCTGGGTACCAAGCTTAGTTTCCAGTATTCAATGTGTTTGTGTGCATACATCCACATCCACACCCATAAACACTCACATACCCACCCACCTCCCACTCCCACCTCCCACACACACAGATCTTAAAGGAACAATTACTTACAGAAATAAATACTATGCAAGGAGAATATTAAGGAATTAAGTCAACGTTTGCTAGATTTGAAGAATTTCTCCATATTGAACTATTTTGGCAAATTTCCATAATGTGTAAGGGACACTCTTTTTTACAGTCTTAGAGCTCTCTTCTATCTTTATTAGTTTTCCTGAAATAATACACAAGTAACTATCACATGGTATATTTGTGTTGATTACTGTCTCCATCAGCAAGAAAATTCTGAAATCCAATTTTGAAATCCTGCATTCTGCATATTATGATAAAATTAAGTTATTATCGTGTCATTTCAAAATTGCTGTTGTTCCTACAATTGTGTTACGTGATAGAATCATTTATTTTAAAAACTTCTCATTTTCTGCATGATGTCAACATATGGACACAGTAAACAGTGTCTGTGGGGTGAGTAAACACATTTTCACAGTACACACATTCTCAAGATGGCAGCTTCAATGTTTTTATTCATTTTAATTTGAAATAAGCTGGTGGAGAAAATATTACTCTCATAAGTTCTAGCACCATTAAGAATATTAAACTGTAACTTCTGGTTGACGAAATATTGTGGAAAGTTGTATTTGCTTCCAATCAATAGTGGATGACATCAGTCATGGTGTTTTAAACTACTTTTAGTTTGAGTCTTTAAACACACACACACACATAACATGACGCACACACAAACATAACTCAAATTATTTTTTCCACACAATTCCAAATAGTTTTCTTGAATGGCTGGACCACTTCATGATTCTGTCAATCATGTATTAGTACAGTGACCAAAACAACTTTCATCTATATCCTGCTTGTCAATTTAGTGGGTATGAGAAGACACCTGAAAATTATGTAAATTTACACTTTTTTTTAAACTAATGATCCCATTACCAGATATACATGTTCCAAAGAATGTCAAAAAGAGAAAGAAAAGTCCTAAATATGCCAAAATATGCATAGCAGCACTTGAGAAAACAAAATATTAAGAAGATACCTATTGATTTGGGAATAGCTAAACACATCATGGCATATTAATGTAATGAAATGTTATTGGATATTAGAATTTTTAGAAAGGAAGTCACAGATTCACAGTTTGGGAATTAGAAGGAAACTCTGAGACCACCAAATCTTCAGATGAGAAAAATGAGATTCAGAAGTTATGTTTCAACCAAGGTCACAAAGTTGATTCAAAGCTACAATTTAAATCCCTTCTGACTCTACATTCTGCACTGTTTTCATTACCTTTTCTCAGTTTCAGCAGGGCCATAAACATATGGGAGAAAAAAGTATGAGATCTTGAAATCTAGTGCTTGAAATCAGATCATAGAATCACAGGTTGTGATAGCGAGAAAGAATTCAGAAAATAATCTAAGGGTTCTTAACCTAGAGTACACAAACTTGATTTAAGAGTGTGTGTGTGTGTGTGTGTATACACACACATATATATATATACATATATACATATATGTGTGCATATATAAAACTTATATAATATATAGTAATAATGATTTCAATATAATTGGTTTCCTTTATAATTATTTTAAATTTTAAAATAAATTAAATTTATGTATTATTAATTAATATAAAAATAAATTAGAATAAAATTTTAATTTAAAATTAATTTTTTATAATGGTCCTGATTTTAGTCCAGTATAATCATTTTATACATGACTAAACTGAGACCAAGGAAAGCAAGTTGCTTAAAATCATGTAATTTGCTAGTATCTATGACACTTTGTCTACAAAGGCTGATCTCAGGTTTCCTGTCTAGGGTTGTAATTTTATAACATTAATATTCATTTCATAATCTAAACTCATAACCAGAAGGATTGAAAACTAAGAAATATTGTTTCTCTATAGGTATAAAGACATTTGCTGGGCCTTTTCCAAATGCTGCCTGATCAGACTGCCCACTAGTGGTTTGATTAGTCTACCTGGAGAGTTGACTTGAAAATGTTTAAAACATAAAAACTCTTTGAATTCTATAATTCTTTTCATTGATCTGTAATACAAATATAGTGGAGAGTATATCCTGATTCTCTCATATATTGAAGCATTTATTCAATAACCATCCTCACAAAAGATTGCCTTCTCACCTACCCCTCTATCTCAGTCACTGATTTATAGTTTTATGTTTCTGAAACTAAAGCAAGAGGATTTCTAAGGGGTAAAAAAGGAATCATCCCAACTAACCTTTGGCCAAACTCATAGAAAAGGGAGGCCTGCTTTTGCCTACAGTCCCATAGGCTCTTTAATGACCAAGGGGATCAAGAAATGGATTTTACGTCTCAGTGAAAGATAACCATTCTGGCATCACGATGCTAGCCCATGCTGAGGAATTGGCTGACATAACAGAACTCCAGCTATTATTTCACCAGCCTTCTTGAGGTTTGTCTTAAATAGCTTCTCCTGCCCTTACAGGCAACGCTATTTTAAATAAGACAGTGTCAGCATTCTTGTGGATGAATTCTAGCTGCCAGACTTTTTTTTTTTTTAAATTAACCGAAAAACCTAACTGGATTTCAATTTAACATTCAATGACTTGGGCTGAAGATACATACAAAACAAAATTCAAATAGAACACTAAGGAGAAAAATCAATTTAGTAATTTTGCTTTGAAGCAAAAATGATTCTCTTTCTTTTCTCCTTAGGAAAATTTTAAGCATATTTTGTAAAAGAAAAAAATTTAAGAAAATGGTACAAGAATCAGCAAACTATTGACTCTTTAAATTTTTTTTTTATTTTTAAAGTTTTTTATTTGCAAAACATATGTGTGATAATTTTTCAACACTGACCCTTGCATATCTTTGTGTTTCAGATTTTCCCTTCCTTCCCTCAACCCCTCCCCTAGATGACAAGCAGTCCAATATATGTTATACATGTTAAAATATATGTTAAATCCAATGCATATAAACATATTTATACAATTCTCTTACTGCACACAAAAAATCAGATGAAAAGGGAACAAACTATTGACTCTTTAAAAAAAGAAAAAAAAGGGCATTATTTATCTAAGATCACAGAATGCATACTTTGACAAATAATCTGCACTGATTTCATGGAAAGGACACTAGATTAAGGGAAAGGAAATCATTCTGGTCCTAGTTCTAATGTTTCCTTTTTGTAAAACCTTGGTCAAGTCATTTAATTCATTTTCATAAGCCATAAATAAAAAAAAAGGAGGTTGCACAGATCAGCCATAGTTAAACTGGGGTTCATGACTTTGTCCAGAGGCTTCATCTCTGGTTCAAAGGTGTCCATGAGACACAGCATGGCTAAGAATCCCAGGATTCGAAGATCTTCTAGGGTCTTTTCAATCCTTCTTTAAAGGGACTTTTGTAAGTGTGTGGGATACTGCTGAATGCTACAAAGACAGAGATGAAAAAGCATCTGCCCTCAAAAGTTTGGAGTTCTTTGGGAAAGATAACAATACAAATATATAAAATTATAAATTACATATGCACACACACATATATATATGCATGTGCATATGTGCAAATACATGTATATATATATATATAAATTAGAAAATATATATTCCATTTATATATATATGTATTCCATCTATTGATATGTGGGTATATACATATATATGTGTGTGTATACTCCCTCTCTATATGGGTCTGTGTATATGTTCCATCTATATGTGTGTATATTTATGTGTATAGTCCATTTATATGTATGTGTGTAGGGGGGGCAGCTAGATGGCACAGTGGATAGCCCCAGATTCAGGAGAACCTGAGTTCAAATTTGGCCTCAGACACAATACTTACTGTATGATCCTGAGCAAGTCACAACCCTAATTGCCTCCAAAAAAGAAAAATATATGTGTGTATATGTATTCTCTCTCTCTCTCTCTCTCTCTCTATATATATATATATATATATATGTACATATGTACACATGTTCCGCATATATAGTCCATCTATATATGTGAGTATATATATTCCATGTGTATATATGTATATATATATATAGTTTTTATATATATTCTATTCATTTGTCTATCTGTCTGTCTGTCTATCAACATGCTAATAATATTAGCCATTGCTGTTGCTATCATTGTTCCTCCTCCTCCTACTGGGACCAGTGCTGAGATTCCAGGTCATGATGAAGATGATGTCAATGATGATGATAAAATGAAGATATTGCCCCCAGTGGCCTCTAAGGTGCCATTATCTCTGACATTAAGCCAGCCAAAAGAGTCATTTCCCTTTCCCATGAATTCCCTTTATTAGTTCTTTCCCCCTGGGGAAAGTCTCTGGATTTGAATTGGAAGCAATTGCATCATCTTCCTTGACCTTGCAACAGTCCCCTGACATCAGCACTACAAATAATCCCTCCATGTTACACAAGAGGCACAGAGTCCGAAATCGGTCAAGGTCTCCCAGGTAAACTCAGTCCTTTCTTCTCTGTGGGTTTAAGGGCCGAGTCAGCACTTGGGTCCAGACTTCCAAATCCTGACCCATGCTCCGTCCCACGCACCAAGCTTCTTTCCTTTCATAATTCTTTGATTTGACGTGACTGCTAAGCTTCAGGTCAGCCCAGGTGAAAATCAAGTGCAATGTCACGAGGTTCACATAGAATACATATTATTTTCAATGGACCCAGCAAAAAAGATGGGAGGGAGTGTGGATACAGAGCATCAGAAAGCTGAGAGAGAGTGGTATGCTGGTGGCAAACCAGGCTTAATTTCTCCTATCAGGCTATAAACAAGGTCAGTGATGATGGCGAGGGATCTGGCAGAAGAAATCGTGCTATCAGCAACAATATTTCTACCCCTGAAGGAAGGGTGACAGCAGCAGCAACCAATTACTTAACTCCTGAGCCAAAATAAATGCCAGGAAGTGGAGTTCATTATCATGCTTAATAGAATATCCTTTAACAGATGCTGCCATGGTTGTAACCAGGGAATCAACTATCCAAGCAGGGTATGTTGTTTGCCCCCAGGCTTTCCCCTAGTCTTAATGTTGGCAGCCCCTTAGATTTACAAATAGGAGAGAAATCCAAGATCATCTAGTCCAGGCTCCCTTCTTACAGAAGCCCAAAGTGGGGAGAGAGCTCCCCAGAAGTAGCAGAGATGGGAAATGTATCCCCTATTTGTGACTCTAAATCTAGTTGTCTAAACCTGCGTTCACTTATCCTACTTAGGGACAAAGAAAGAAAACTTGAGAAGTCGTGCTGTTGTTTTTGTTAAGATATTTTTCAGTTGTGTCTTCCCCTTTGGTGTTTTCTTGGCTCAGATATTGGAATGCTTTGCCATTTCCTTCTCCAGCTCATTTTACAGGTAAGTAAACTGAGGCAAACAGGGCTTAGTGATTTGCTCTGTCACATAGTTAGTAAGAGTCTGAAGTCATATTTGAATCCAGGTCTTCTTGATTCTGGGTCTGGTCCTCTACCCACTGAACCATCTAGCTGCCCAAGAAGTCACGTACTTCATAGCAACAGCAAGATTATATAATGATCAATTCTGATGGACAAGTCATTCAGTGATTCAGGCCAGTTCCAATGGTTTTGTGATGGAGAGAACTATCTGTACCCAGAGAGAAAACCATGGGAACTGAGTATAGATCACAACACAGGATTTTCACTCTTTTAGCTATTGTTTGCTTGCACTGTGTTTTTTTCCTCATTTTTTTCCTTTTTGATCTGATTTTTCTTGTGAAACATGATTTTTGTGGAAATATGTATAGAAGAATTGCACAAGTTTAACATATATTGGATTACTTTCCATCTAGGAGAAGGGGTGGGGGGAAAGGAGAGGAAAAATTTGCAATCCAAGGTTTTATAAGGGTCAATATTGAAAAATTATCTGTGCTTATGTTTTGAAAATAAAAAGCTTTAATAATAATAATAATAATAATAATAAAAGTCATATACTTGAGGGCAAATGCTTCAAATTCAAAGCTAGAAACTTTTCCCCGAAGGAAAAACACAATGAAGAGAATTAATGAGCCATAACGGTAACAGCAGTACCAGTCATAGCAGCAGCTGTATTAGTAGTAGTAATGATAGCAGCAGCAATACCCAACATTAGCATGCTGCTTTAAGATTGGTTAAAGGCACATTCATATATGATTTCATTTATTCTTATATTTCATTTCATTTCATTCACATATACCATTTCATCTGTTCTCATAACAAAAGGAGATAGATGCTATCATTATTCACCTGGGGAGCTAGCGTTTAGTTAGGTTAAAATAAAGCCATAGCAGAGGCCCAGGAAATGGGTCCACCATTTTGGTAGAAGGTTAGACCGCATGGTAGCTCCCAATTTAGTTCAGTTTGATTTCATCAACATCCATTAAGAGCCTAATAAGCGCCAAATCCTGTGACAGATGTTGAGGCTCTAAATAGAAAAATGAAGGAACCTCTGCCCTCAAAAACTTCCATTCTAGTGTAAGAAATATGCAGACCCAAAGAAAGCACAATGTAGACATGAAGCATGAAGTTCTTGATGTGGAGGGATCATTTCTTTAAATACTAATGGAGAGCACATCCATTGACCAAGACATCATAAATATCCAGCATCCAGCTGGAATTTGTCATGAACATCCCCAGCCCAGCCAATATCCTGAGCCACAGGCTACTAGGCTCTGAGAGATTTATTTCCCCTGCCTGTGACAGGTGGTGCTGAGCATAATGCCCAGAAGAATTTAATAAGATTAGAGGAATCTCCTCTGGCTCAGCTGCTAAAGTCCCTCTTCTAGTTCCCTGGCTCTTGCTCCTTCCCTAGCCCAAGCTTAAAGGGATCTCTCAAATGTCTTGTAGCCATTGGTCTTGATCCCTAATATGCCCCTATTACATCCAGTCTTATACCAACCATGTCTTACTATAAGCTCCCTAGGGGCAAAGAGCTTTGTTTTTACTATTGTATATTTGCCCCTAGCTTGATGTTTTTTACTGGTGAACTGTATTGCATGCCAAAATATCCCTCACCATGTTCCCTCTCCCACTTATTTACACATAAACTTTGGAAGAAATGTTCTTGAGTTAAAATGAGTGGAGACAAAAGGGTGATAAACTTGGATCTCTATATTCCCGCTCTAGAAGGACAAGGGTTTGTGACCGTGGTAAGGATGGACACTAAGGTAGGAAGTCACTCAGGGAATGTCCAGCAAACAAAGCTTTGTGGGCTCTAACCAGGGACCAGCATCATAGGACTCCAGCAACCCCAGATAGAGCCAACTTTAAAAAAGGCTACAGACTCTCCCAGAATAACAGGCAAGTAAAACTCATCACTTTCTGAAACTGACAGGATGGACAGTAAGGATCCACCCAGAGCTAAGTCCATTTTTCCAGGCCACATACTCAGTCTCCCCTGGCCATGGCTCCATACACATTGTGGTGGCCACCAGCTTGCTCAGTGATTCTCCAACAATGTTAGTTATTATTACTGATAACTGGACAAGTTATCTCTGGGGATTATGGTGAGGTCACATATAAAGTCCTTTACAAGCTTTAAAGTTTTATACAAATGGCAAGACTTTGTTTTTGTTTGTATGCAACCCTAAGTGGAAGTACTAAAGCACTCATACCAGTTGGATAATGTGAATAATTTGGGAGGGAATCTTTGGTACATACCTTGGGGAGTCAACTGGGGTTGAGTGATTTGCCCAGGGTCACACAGCTAGGAAATGTTTAAGTGTCTGAGGCAAAATGTGAACTCCTGACTTCAGGCTGGTGCTCCATCCACTGTGCCATCTAGCTGCCCCTGTCCTTCTTTATTATACTTCAACCAAAGCCACACTGTATTTCCTTCTGATAACACCCCCAAAGCTGAGTATAGTCCCATTTGAGTCTGGAGCCTGAACAAATTATCATGGGTCAAAAAATAAAAGAGACATGCTTAATAACATTTCTATCAGATTTTATTTCTAAAAACTGATTATAAAAATATCAGCCTAAGTGGATCCAATCTATTATAAGGAAAATCAGGATTCATTCAGTTATTTCATTCAATCTTATTTCTAGCCTTAGACAATAGTTGTCTTCTTGGTTCTATTTAGATATCCAGCACAGGGAGAGATAGTGTAAATTAAATAGCAGTGAATGTTTCCCTAAAATAGCAAAGACAAAAACATTAAAAACAGTCCTTATTAATATACAAATCAATGGGCTCTAGAGAAGAGATTAGCAAGAAAAAGGAGAAATTTACTAGCACCTATAAAAGCAGATAACTAAAAAATCAGTTAAAATGGGAAAAAAGCCAGTTCTCAACTGTACACAGATGATGGAAAGCTTGTTAAATGATCTTTATTGTCATTAATGTTTATACGATGACATAAATGTATCCTTTGTTTTTTAACAAGAAGCCAATTGCTCTGAAATAACACCTTGATTTGCCACAGTCCATAGACCCCTGCTGTATCTTAGGGGAAGAGTTCCCTGGTTAAAAACACACCTATTCTGAATTTACTCATCTATGAAGTCATAAAAAAAAAAAAAAAAAACAAGACTCTTATTCTACTTAGAGAAAATTTCAACTTACAAGATCACATAGAAAAGTCATCTGGTTTAAAGACTCTTCATTCATCTGCTGTAAATAAACTGTACCCTCGCTTTCCACAGAAGTGCTCTTTTTAGAACAGAATTGTAATATCAGATTTTATGTCCATCAAAAATGATTCTGGTTTTAGTTACTGAAATGGTGTATTAAAAAGTGAGGGACTTGGAGTCAGGGGTTCAATTTTTTTTTTATTTTTTAAAATAAACTTTTATTGATATCTTTTGTTTTTATATCACCTACATCTGTTAATATATCTTTTCCTTTTCCCATCTTAAAGGGTCTTTTATAACAAAGAATGAAAGAAAGAGAGGGAGGGAGGCAAGAAAGGAGAAAGGGACAGAGAGAGAGAAATGTAGTTCAGCAAAATTAATCAAAACATCAATAAAGTTTACTATTATCTACAATGTTCTACCATCACCCCATTCTACAATGCACAATCTTTGCCAAGAAGGCAGGAAGGAACCTTCTCAAATCTCATTTGGTGCCAAACCTGGCCATTATAATTTCATAGTATTTGATTTCAATTGTTCTGTTAATATTGTGCTTCCCATTCATATTGTCACAGTCACAGTGTAAAGCGTTTTCCTGGTTCTGTTTATTTCATCTTGCATCAGTTCTTTTAAGTCTTCCATGCTTTTTTTTGATTCTTAAAGCATAGAATTTAGTTATGCTAAAGCATGGCTTGTTAAATTATTTTATCAAAATTGGTTTAGCTATTTGCTAATCCATGAACACCTATACTTGTTTTCATTCTTCTCTAATGCAAAAAGTATTGTTATAAATATTCTGATATGCTTTGAGTCTTTTATTTTATTATTATTATTTTTTTAATCATAGACCATCCTTGGAGCATATAGAGATAATAGAGAAAACCCTAAATCAAAGGAGAAGTGTATTGTTAGCAATTTCATTGAATAATTCCAAATTGCTTTCTAGAATAATTGGTGCATTGTCTCACAGTAAGGCAATTTGTAAACCTTAAGTCTCTGATGATTCTATCATTACTGAGAGTATCCTGGCACAGAAATTCCCTTTTTTAGTAAGCTTAATTCTGTTTGTTTACGTGTAAAATGAGGGATTTGGATTAGTTCTCTAAGGTACTTTCTAGCCCCCAAATTTTGGTCCTATGCATATACAGGATCAGTTTAGTGGTTCACAGTGCTTATTAAATCATTTTTTCCCACCAATACCTAGAGATAAGTGGTATAGAAATTAATATTCTTATATGGCCTCTGGATCCAAAGAGTTTACAATATTGGGTTAGATAAGGCTAATACAAAGAAAATAAGAATTTCAAGAAATTACTATTTAACTATTGCAAAATTTTGATCATATATAGTAGAAACAGAAACATCAAATGAGGAGATATGATATAGATATAGATATATACTTCATTGGGAGTGTATAATAATACATACATTGATGGGCATAAATATCTATTAGACGCCTATTTTATACTATGAAAGTTCAATTTTAATTTCAGTCCTAAATATATGGAACTGATTCTGAAATTTTTTTAACCTTAACTTCAAGGAGAGCTAATAGATAAAACCAAAATAAAATCAATTCTACAAAGCATTAGGATAAAAAATAGATAAAAAATAATTGTAGTTATGAAATGATTGAAGACTTTTCCTTCTAAAGCATCTAGTAACTAATATAATCCCAAGATCTTATGCCTTATATCCTTGAAATAATGACACAAAAAAACTTATAAAAGCTATTGAAATACCAAGAATTGTTTTTCAATGACTGAAGACTACAATCTACTAGATGATCAAGAGTTAAAATAAGTTAAATAATAACATTTTAAGTTAAATCTGAGTCAAGGTCTATTTCATCCCTGAATATAAGATACTAAGACCTCATTCCTCACTCCCAACTATGTGAACTATGATGGAAATGATATTAATCATTTATTATACAAAGTACAGGATATATTATATATAAAGCCTGGTGAGGACCAACAAAATGATTGCTTTCCCCAGAGATCTCACATTCAAATGGAGAACAAAACAAACTCTGTTTAGTTTAGTATTGGCTAAGTCTGAGTTACTTCAATCCGACAGAGTCAAGACAAAGCAAAACAGAATTCACATCCTCCAACCCTTCATTATCATTGACTGAAGTCAGTGCTGGTTTGTTAACTCTGGAAGTCTGAAATATGTCAGTTGGATTCAGGTACCAGGAGAGAAACCTGTAATTACTGTTAATGTTTAAAGACCATGTTTGGCCCTCTGACTTGTTTGTTCAGTATCTCCTTAGGTAGTTACATATCTAATGATTTAGATAACACAGTCACAAGCTCTATCTGCTTATTTTTCCAGAGCTTGGAATGCACAGTGAATGCAAATAGAACTGATCACCATAAAAATGGAGTCTATTATTTAGATTTAAACATGAACATTAAATATGCATGCCTATAGTGGCTTTTCATAGGTTCCAACAGAGCACTGGATGCATTTCAAAGATAAGGAAGAAAGAAAATCCTGATTTCTATTTGGCAAATTAATTTCCTCTGCTTAATATTAGTTCCCTCAAAGCCACAATCACATTTGACAATTCAATTCAATTCAATTAATATTTATTGAGCTCTACAGAGTATCAAGCACTGTGCTAGGTGATTCTGGGAATACAAAGAGTAAAATGAAATCTCCTTGACTACCAGGAGAAGGTGGCAAGAAGCAACTTGAGGGCAGGAATTTTTTCATTGTCAGTTTCCACAGTACTGGGCTCATGTCATGATTGATGAATGATTCTTGACTGATTAATTTGACTCTTCCCTGAGTCCTTTTTTCTCTATATACTATCTCACTTAATGACTTCATCATTTTCCATGGACTCAATTTTTATTTCTACACAGATGATTTCTAGACATCTTTATGTCTTTTTTATGTATAGATGTGGATATTTATACAGATATTCAAATGTAAGTAGGATGAATCTTGGACACAATCTCAAGTCCAAATATTTCCAAAATAGAACTCATTGTCTTTCTTCCTCTCTATTTTTCTCATCCTTGCTATTGCTGGTGAAGATACCACCATCCTTCCAGTCACAAACATTTACAACCTTGGTATCATGCAGTACAACTCACCCAAATGTACCTCATATATCCAAAATCTTGTCATTTCCAACTTCACAAGTCATATAATATGGTATATGGACCCTTCTATTCACAGATGCAGCAACCACACAGGGACAAACTCTCTTGGATTATGGCAATAGCGATCTATTGTCCTCCTTATCTCAAGGCTTACCCTGCTTGAATCTCTCCTCCACTTAGCTAACAAACTGATCTTTCCAAAGCATAAAAATGAATGATCGTGTAATTCACTCAAAAATCACTATTGTCTTACCTCTAGGATCAAGCATAAAATTGATTTGGCTTTTAAAGTCCTTTATAATCTACCCCTTTCCCCACCTTCTTACACTTTACTGCTCACCATGTACTATATAATCCATCTGTACTGATCTACCTGCTGTTCCTCACACAATAAACTCCATCCCCTGATCCTATTTGTCTACCCTGGTTGTCACTTTTGCTTGAATGTAAATGCTCCTTGATTAGTTGATATAATGTTGGCAAAGGGTTTACATTTACATTTGCTCTCTCATTTGATCTTCACAACAATTCTTTGCATCAGAGACTACACTTTTGTATTTTATATTTTTACAGAGAATCTAAGAGATTTAGGTGACTTGCTCATTGAATCCAAGCTAGGAAATGTCAGGTGCAGAATTCATACACAGATCTCTCCTAATTTGTACTCTCCATTCTACTGTGGTGTTTGTGAAGCCTTTCCTAAATTACTTCATTTTGATAAACTTTTATTAACTCCCTCCTCAAAATTACCTTATTTCAGTGACCATTTCAAACCCCCAAGGAATTTTCATTATAATATCACTGATAAATGATCATCCTGGCTCTACTTGAAAATCTTGAAGGAAGGGATACCCACTATATCCATTAGCATCTCATGATACTTTGAATCAGCTCTGCTGGAAAATTTTTCCTAACAAATTCTAAATTGACTTCTTTGCAACTTTCATTTATTGCTCCCAGTTCTTCCCTCAGGGGCCAAATAAAACAAGCTAAATCACATAACACTCAGGTAATAGGACTCTTTGGTCCCCTGATCTTTGTGGGGGGCCTGGGTCAGAAAACCCTGAATCTTCCAACTCTGGTTTACTCTCCCCCTCCTCCTTTAATTCACCTGGAGATCACTCTTTATTTTCTAACTTTAAGAAACTTCTAAAATAATCACCACCACTAATTCACCTGGAGATTACTCTTCAGACCACCACCCTCCACCCTTAATTCATCAGGAGATGGATCCCTAGCCCCGTGCCACAGAAAATTAAATAAAACTAAACTCTGTTTCTGAATTCCCTGCTATCTTCCTATTCAATATGATAGCCCCTCAGTGTCAAACCTTAATTGACAAACCTTAACTTAGAGACTGGGACTGTGAATTCTTTTGACACCAGCTTGGGGACCCCTAAACGCTGTTAGGGTGTCTTATCCCTCAACAACACAATTTTAAATAATTGCAGTATATCTTCTCTTCAATATTCTTAACATCTTTATCTTTAATTGACATTCCTATGGTATCAAGTCAAGGATTTTCCAAATCCTATTTGCCCTCCTTTGGATACTTTACAACTTATGAATTTCCTTTCTAAACTATGGTCTTCAGAACTTAACCCAATACTCCAGGGATGATCAGACTAGAGAGACACTATCACTGTAGGAACACATCATTCTTTCTAAAAGTTATACTTCTCTTAATGCAGGTCAAGTCTGAATTAGCTTTTTTGACTGCCATGCTACATTATTTATTCAAGTTTTCCTTTTTTCTGATCTACTGCTTTCTCATATTGCCTACTGAACCTTACACACAGTAATGTGAATAGTTTAAATTCAAAGTGTAAGGCTCCACATTTACACTTACTAGAATTTCATCCCTTTCCATATAGTCCAGTACTTGCCATTATGGAGATTTCTCTGAGTCCTGCCTGACTCTGTGATAGTGAGTTAGTTATTCCTTCCATGCTCATGCAATCTATTGCCAGATCTTAATTTTTCCTTCTTAACTTTTCTTAAACATGTGCCTTATCTACACCTCCACAGCCATACCCCTACTACAAGGTCTTTATCCTCTGACTTCTGAACTATTGCAGTTGGTTGGTTGGTCTGCCAGCCTCAAGCCTCTTCTCACTATATTTCATGATTCACTAAGGTGCCAAAGTGATATCCCTATGGCTCAAGGCTAGAGAGTATGTGCTACATACATTGCCAGTTGGTAGACATGAAAAGAAAAAACTGAATAGTCCCTGTCCTCAATGAGTTGATATTCTTCAGTAATTCTCATTTTATTGCTTTAAAAGATTCAAGATTCCATTCAAGAAGATGCTCTTTCTGCTGCTATAGATCCTTTTCCAGCCCCTAAACACTACACTTAGTCGTCACAAATTTTCATAACTAAAAACCATTTCTGCTGATAAACAGTATTTTGGGGGTAATTGTTATTAAAAACTCATATTTCCACCTCACACCTTTCAAATTGGCTAAGATGACAGGAAGATATTGATAAATGTTGGAGGGGATGTGGGAAAACTGGGACACTAATACATTATTGATGAAGTTGTGAAATGACTTAACCAATCTGGAGAGGAATCTGGAATTATGCCCAAAGGGCTATAAAACTGTGATACCCTTTGACCCAGCAGTACGATCTTTATTCCAAGGAAATAATAAAGGAGGGAAAAGGACCTACATTGCAAAAATGTTTATAGCAGCTCTTTTTGTGGCAGCAAAGAATTGTAAAAGGAGTGGATGCTCATCAATTGGGGAATGGCTGAATAAGTTATGATATATGAAGGTAATGAAATATTATTATTCTATAAAAAATGATGAATAAGCTGATTATAGAAAGGCCTGGAAAGATTCACAGGAACTGATAATGAGAGAAACAAGCAGAACCAGGAATACCTTGTACCATAACAGCATTTATGTGAAGATCAACTATGAAAGGCTTGGTTTTTCTCTGAAGTTCAGGGTTCCAAAGTTATCCCAATAGACTTTGGACAGAAAATGCCATCTGCATCCAGAAAAAGAACTAAGTAGATTGAAAGTAAAGCAACACATGCTATGTTCACTTCTTTTTTTTGTTTTTTTTTAAATCTCTCTCATAATTTTTCCCTTTTGTTCTGATTTTTCTTTCTCATCATGATTCATAAAGCAATGTATATTAAAAATAAGCTTGCTACAATTAAAAATATTTTGTACATAGTACCTAAACATTCCCAAAGTATGTTCTTATTACAACCTTATTAGGTCATTTAGTAAATGATGACCATTCAAGAAGTTAAAAGATTTGTATATGGTCACAAAGCAAGCATAATATCAGAGTTGAGATAAGAAAGAATAGAATTACTCAAAATAAAAAGGAAAGGAAAAAAAGGCTTTCTATTAAAGTTAAAAAATTAGTTTTGGGAATTTTCAAAACACTTGGAAGCACCTGAATTTCTCCTTGAAGAAAATATTGAAACAGGAAAAAAAAAAAAAAAGGGCAGGACCTATGGAAAACATTTATAAAATGCTGTATTATGGGCATCCGAAGTTATTATATTTGTGGCCACTTTCAACTGCTGGCATTTGATCGTTAGGCAGCCATATAGAAGCAAACATATTCTGAGCATATGCCTTCCACAATGTATAAAACTGAAACATGTAGGTTTCTGAAAAGTGCATAATATGGCAACTATCCATAATATGAAAGAATCTCACTATGTTTCAACTCAAACTGTATGTTCAATGTTTGAAAATACCAATACAGGGAATAAAATAATGTAATAGGCAGAATTGCCCTGGAGTCATTTGCAAACTACTGGCAATTTGCATGTCTAATTTCATGTTATTTTCTCATTGCTAGAGGCATTATTGTTTGGGGGAAAGGGAGGAGTGACTGTGAAGAAATCTTATATGAGCAAATTGTTCTTCCAAGTACCATCAGCTATACTTTGCAGGATGTTTGGAGGCTAGGGAAATAAAGGACCAACACTTTCTGGGGAAATAAAAGACCATCACCTTTCTGCTATTCTAGTGCCATAGTACATTCCATATGAAGGATATCTTCAAAGCCCAGCACCATAGATTACTTCTGTTTGGCAGGGTTGAGGATGGAAGCCTATAAAAGTGTTCTTCTGGTAGAGTTGTTAAATCCTAAGCCCTGCAGATTTGAACTTTCTGATTGTTGTAGTCAATCATTACTTAGGTTTTTAAAAATCAACAGAAGAAATATAGGAGAAAGAATTATGGATAGAGTGTTCTATACAATGTCAGGCTTTTTCAGTGCATAAGTTAAACCTTCCTTCCCCCTCCCTCTTTTTTTTTATTGTTTATTATAAGGGATGGTCATCTGGGAGGGAATGATATATTGAAAAATATGAGTGAGGTAAAAAAAATTATCAATTATATATATACATACATGTATGTATACATTTATATGTGTGTATGTGTATAAAGAGATGAATCAATAAGCATTTGTTAACATTTATTACAAGCCAAGCATTGTGATAGGGAATGGGGATATAAATAATATTTTGTTTACATTGTCCGTGTGGCAGTTTTCTAAACTTCCAGGGTCTCAGGAAACTTGCTAAAATCTAGAATTGTAGAACATATGAAAATTTGTACTTGTAGAGACCTTTTTCCTCCTTTGAAATTCTCTACAAAAATAAAATTGCAGGCTTGGTTCAGAACAAATCAACCAACCAACATATCTCTGGAGGTAGAATGAAATTGTAGTTCCATTGAACATTGTACTGATGAGTGTTCATCAGAAAAGCTGTGGCCAATTGGAAGGTCTCATTTTTAAAAGCCAAGGAGAGACAAAGCTATCTCAAAATATTTGAAGGGTTTTCCTACAGAAGAGATAATAGATGGGGTAGCCAGGTAGCGCAGTGGATGGAGCACCAGCCCTGAAGTCAGAAAGACCTGAGTTCAAATCTGGTCTAAGACACTTAACACATCCTAGCTGTGTGATCCTGGGCAAGTCACTTAACCTCAATTGCTTCAGGGGAAAAAAAAAAAAGAAAGAAAAAAAAAAAGAAAAGAGAATGGATGTTCTCTATTTCCAGAAAGGACACTTTCAATCTTCTTCAAATCTACTTCAAATGAACATCAGATAGAACCTGAAGATCACATATATACAATTGGAAGGAACCTAAGAAACCATATTGTCTTACCCCTTCATAGTTTAGGAAAATGAAATCTAGGGATTCTAAGTTAACTCGTCCAACCAAAGGCACATGGGCAGTGTTGGAAGGGCAATGACCTAAACGAGCTCATTGGACTCTAGTACTAGTTTATCATTCTTCTAACAATGCTGTCCAAAGGTAGAAGGAATTATCTTAGGAGTTAGTAAGTTCCCCAGTACAGGAAATATCTAAGAAGTAGTTAGATGGTCATTTCTCATAAGAACTATATTGAGAGGATTCTTAGACATTGATACTCTTATCAACACAGATTTGGATTCAATGACAGCTAAGGCTCCTCTTACTTTCCCCTTCTCTTTCACTCCAAGTATCTTTCTGTTTATGAAAGCTGCCATGTCCTTCTCTATCCAGGTTACCTCTGGGTGATGAAACTTTTAGATTGTAAAAATTCAGAAATTTTCCGGTCACACATTATGAGTCTTGAGTACACTGCAGCAATAGACCTGGTGTTCAATAAGATTCTAATTAAGGAAGAAAATCTTGTCAGTGCAGAGCAGGCACTACGAAATTAACTGGTGGAATTTAGGCCATGTAGATGGCTACGTTAATTAGGTTTCTTTTTAAAGGTCTGATTCCAAATTTATTCTGCAATATGAAACTAATGAAATGAATAATGATCAATTTGAACCTAAATGGAAATCAAAAGGAGAATATGAGAAATGAAATAAGAGGCAGCTTGGTGTAGAGGGGAGCGGATTGGTATTAGAATCAGGAAAACTTAAGGGCTGGTCATGTCTGACATATACTAGTTGAGAAAGTCACTGAAACTTTCAGTGCTTTAGCAGAAAAATTGTCAACATGTACAAGTGGATGGAATCAGAGTTACTAAAAACAGTAACAACAAAAGATAAATTTAAAAAACTAACCTCATTTTAAAAAGAAATATTTGCTAAGCACTTATTGGGTGTGAAATATTGTGGTGATACAATAAAAGGGGACAGTCACTGAGCTTAAGGAGTTACATCCCAGACATGGGATCAAAAATAAATATTTTTCAAAAACAGCTGGAAAATGAAATTTATGTTAGAACTAATTTTTTTTGAGACAAGAGAGAGTATTGGCCTCTTTACTATTTCTAATATTTTCAATAACAAATATATTTAACTTCATTCATGTATATGTAGACATACATAGATAGATATGTCTATATAGATATGTAAACATACACATTTTTATACTTTATAAAGTCCTGCTCTAATATCTCATTCATGATGTCATGGAAGTAGTGCTGGAACTCTAAGGCTATGCTAGAGTAGCAAAAACTCTACTGCACTAGAAAACTTTTTGAGTATGGCTTTGGTAAAAGACCAAAGTCTATTTTTCTAAGGACTAACAGCAGATGACAGAATGGTACAGTACTAGTAAGTATCATTTTTTAAAATTCTTTTTTTCCTTTTTTAAATTTTTGGTCATGACAAATAGATATTGAGATAGATGAAGACACAGATGTAGAGATAGAATTGATATAGATATAGATACAGCTAGAGAGAGATGTAGATATAAATATATACATATATATGCATATATACATATAAATATATTTAAAGAGAGAGATTCTGATCTTAAATATCAAATGAAATAGGCATTCCTATATATTATAATAAACATAAATGACACTGTAAATTTATTTAATGGCAAATGACAATTTACAAAATGTCAAAACTACCCCGGGAGGTAGGAAGGGGAAGAGGAAAGGTCCAAGACTAGTATTATTCTTTCGATTTAATGAATGTGGATGTAGGATTAAAATCATTTCTGGCATATCAAACATTGGACTTCTCAAACTGGGAAATCTAAAATTATTTAGAATAGGGAAAAGAGAAGGTAAAGAAAACTATATTAAAGTCAGGACTCACTGAGAAACAATTGAAGGGGGGAAAAAAGTAAATACTTTATTGACTGAATAATAATCTACAAACGTGAGGGGCAAGCAGTCACTTTCCAACTCTACAGTAAAGTTAAAAAAAATTAAAAAAAAAAAAAAAAGATGCTTACTTGTCATTTGCCAAACAAGTGGAATAAAAAAAGCTTGTCAATATCTTTCCTAAAATTTATGAACAATTATTACTGGAAGAAAGGTGCCACTGTAGCTAACTAATCCACTCCAGAGAGAGTTCATTTTGACCTTGTGATTCTGCAGTTCAACTCACAAAAGATGGCACTGTGTAATAGACAAAGACTTAAAACAAGAGCAGGGAATGTAAAATTGATTAAACATTCAATGTTAAAATAATAGGAGTGAAGATTTTCTGTCATCTTTCCTTGACAGAGTTGAGGTAACATCATTCAATCCTTGCTCAGCTGGGCCAGCATATAACTTTTTTGGTTTTATTTCTAGTGAGACTAACAAGCACCAAAACATAAAAGACTCATTTAAATATAAAACTTTGAAGCTTGCTAATATCAGAAGAGCATGACAAATATTTTAAATTACAATAATATAGCAATGTTTTACATAATAGATATGTTTTGCAATCCATCCCTATTATTAAACACATATTGAATCAACAATGCTATTCAAGCTGAGATGCAAATATAATCTACAAAAACTGGTAGCAAATATATATAGTTACCTAAAAATAATGTCAAATTACTATATACTACACATTTTATAAAACCCTTCCTATACATCTCACTTCATGCTTATGATAATCCTACAAAGGAAGTGCTTTTGTCATCATCACTTTATCAGTGAGGGACCTGATGCTTAGAGAAATTAAATTACTTTGCCAGAATCACACTGGGGGTAGTGGAAGGGAATAAGCATTAATTAAATACCTACTATGTCCTAGGCAGTGTGTGTAAGTGCTTTACAAATATTATAATACAAGTGTTTGAGATTGAGATCTCCAACCATGGTCTTCCTGATTCCAAGTCCAGTGCTCTATGACCTCACATAAACTTTAATATGTAAGAGAAAACCCTACAGGACACAAAGCCAAGCATATGGAGAGAGATTAGGTGTTGTTTCATTTATGGACATTTTCTAGTATCATTTGCAATCTGCATATAGATAGACTGGAATTGGACTAGTGAATTCATAGGTCTGAGAATTTCTTTCACGAAAAAATTCCTGCTACTCATTCGTGCAAGAACCTCTCCTTTAAATAGAGTCTCAGAGATTTGCTTAAAATATTGAAAGTTTAAAGGATTTGTTTCAGAAGTGGGATTTAAATCCAAACCATCCTGGCTTCAAGGACAGCTCCCTATCCATTAGGATAGAAATTCTATACCTGAATATGAAATGAATTTACATACATACATATACAGAGCTACCATTAAGTCATGGAAGCTCTGCAACTGAATATGAAATGAATTTCTATATATACACATACATACCTGCACACACATACTATTATGCCATGATGGTCCAACAAATGAAAAAGAAGTGGTTGTATACATATACACACATACATACACACAAATATATGTGTATACATATCTATATGCACATATACATGTATGTATGCATAATTTTTTGTGCAGAAAAGTTGAGTGGAATAATGGTTTAAAATTAACTAGGTAAAAAATAGACAATTAAAAGGGAGAAGAAAAGAAACTATAGGTGCTATAGGGGATGGAGCCAAGATGGCAGTATAGAGAAGTACTCAGCTAAGCTCTCTCAACATTCCCCTCCAAACAAGTTTAAAATAATACCTCAAATCAAATTTAGGAATAGCAGAGCCAACAAAAGGTTAGAGTGAAACATTCTTCCAAACCAAGATAGCATAAGAAATTAAAAAGAAAAATCTATGACATAGGGGAGGAAGATGGCTCAGAACTCATATAAATGAAATACCATTGGTGGGATTCCATTGTGGAGAAATATGTAAAAGCAGCCTCAGGTGCTCCCAAGCCAGAGAAGATAAATAGATCTGACAACTGGTCATAAGGAAAACATAGAGTACTCCTATGCTAGCACTGGATACAGTACTATTTGCTGTTTGGAAACTCCATTGTCTGAACTTATTTCTAGGTCATAGATCCAGGATAGAGAGGAGCACTTTCAGTCAAGAAAAAGTTAGGATTCTGAGTTTGACAATTTCATTGTTAATACTTACTTCTGAGTTATAATTCTGGAGTGAAGAGAAGCACTTTCAGTCAAGAAGGAGTGGAAGCTTTGAAGAGCCATATCATTTCAAACACAAAAGGTTGAGAAACAGTATAATTTCAGGTCCTAAGGGAAGAGGAATCCTGAGAGCAGTATTGATAGTAATCCCAAGGAATCAGGTGTCCTTATAGTCAAATTTCAGAGCTCCCAGTTCAAAAAGAGAATACTTCAAGCAATCAGAAAAAAAAAAGAAAAAAATAATAGCAATAAAAAATATTTCAGAATATTGTGGAGCTACTATAATATTTAGTACCTTTTACATTAAAATAATGGAAGGTTTAGAATCAGAAATTTTAGAAGGCAAAAGAGCTGAGTTTACCTACCCAGGAAAATTGAGTATAACCTTTCAAGGGAAAAAAAAAAAAAGGATATCTAATAAGAGAATTTTCAAGCCTTCCTAATGAAAACACCAGAGCTGAATAGGAAAAAAAAATAAGACTCAAGAGAAGCATATAAAGGTAAACATGAAAGGGAAATTGTAAGGGACTAACTAAATTTAAATTATGTAAATTTCTATATGAAAACTAATATAGATATCTTCTAAAAAAAACCCTTTATCGTGATTAGGGCAATTAGAAGGATTTTATACAAAAAAAAAGAGTAAGATAAGGAATCAATTATGTTGAGATTTATAAATATATATATTTAATAAAATTAGATAGTCAAGAAGAGGGTATGCTCTGTGAGAAGGGGGAAGAAAAAATGGAAATATTTTTTATTACATAAAAGAGGAATACAAGGAAGAACTTTGCTAGTGAAGCAGGGGTGGGATGGGGAGGAAAAGGAGAAGTTAGTTAGGTGGTAAAGTGGATAGAGTACTAGTCCTGAAGTCAGGAAGACCTGGGTTTAAATACAGACTCAGACATTTACTAGCTCTGTGATGCTGAGCAAGTTATTTAATCCCAATTGCCTCAAAAAAAAAAAATAAATAAAAGATGGTAGAGTGGAAATCGCTGGGAAAAAAGTGGAGCAGGGCTTGAATTTCATACATCTAAACTGGTTCCAAAAAATGGAATATATATGTAATTAAGTGATAATACAAATCAATCCCAACATGGAAGTGGAAAGAAAAGGGGATAATGGAAAAAGGTGAAAAAATAAAAGGGAGGACAGAAGAAAGAAGATTGTAATCTGAAACAAAACAGTCTAGAGGAGGGACAGGATAAAAATAGAGAGAAGCGCACACACACACACACACACACACACACACACAAAATAAAACCTACAATGGAGGAAAAGTCACAATTAGTAATCATAACGGTAAATGTTAATGAGATGAATTGTCTTATAAAACTGAATTGAATAATAGAATTTATTAGTAACCAAAATTCACCAATATATTGTTTACAAGAAGACTACTTGAAAGAGAAAGACACACATAGAATTAAAATAAAAAGCTGGAACAGTCTATGTGTCAGCTGAAGTTAAAAAAAAAAAAAAAAAAAGCATGGGCAGCTAGGTGGTGCAGTGGATAGAGCACCAGCCCTGAAGTCAGGAGGACCTGTGTTCAAATCTGTTCTCAGACACTTAACATTCCCTAGCTGTGTGACCCTGGACAAGTCACTTAACCTCAAATGCGTCAGCAAAAAGCAAAAAAAAAAAAAAAGCAGGTGTAGCAATTCTGATCTCAGACACAGCAAAAGCAAAAAAAAAGACAATTAAAAGAAAAGGAAAAAAAAAAAACTATAGCTTGCTAAAAAGAAAACAAAGACAACAAGAGTTGAATAAACTATTGCAGGAAATAGTAATACTATACTAGTAAGGAGTCTCAATTTTTCCTTCTGAGAGCTAGATAATCTAAACATTAAATAAATAAAAAATAAATCAAGGAGCTGATTTAATGACAATACCAATAAAATAGATGTCATTGGTTAATTTGATTGTAAAAAAAAAAAAGAAAACCAAATTACTAGAATCAAAAATAGAAATAGTGAATGTACAACCAATGAGGATAAAATTAATACAAATTTTAGAAGTTATTTTCCCCAATTTTATGGCATAAAGTGAAATAGGTGAATATTTACAAAATATGAACTATATAGTTTAAAAACCATACAGATTACCAGATTAAAAAAAATACTTAAATAACGCTATCTTAGAAAAATAAATTGAAAAAATCATCAGTGAGCTCCATATGAAAAATTCTCCAGGAGCAGATGGCATTATAAGTGAATTCTACCAAACATCTACAAAAAGCTTAAAAAAAACTGACACTAAATAAAATTTGAAAAAATAGGTAAAGAAAGAGTTCTAACAAATTCCCTTCGTGTTATAAATATTATTTTAATACCCAAACCAGGGGGCACAAAAACAGAAAAAGAAAATTACAAGTAATTTTCTTTAATGAATACTATGCAAAATTTTAAATTAAATATTACTGAGGAGATTATAACAATATATCACAAAGATTGTATCTTATGATCAGGTGGGATTTAAATCAGGAATTCAGGAGTGGTTCAATATTAAGAGAACTTTTAGCATAAGTGACAATAACCAATAGAATTCATATGATTACATCACTAAATGCAGAAAAAAAAAAAAAAAGAATCAAAATTCCCTGCCTGCTTTTTTTTTTTTTAACATTATCTAAAACCAAAAGCAATCATTATCTGAAATGGGGATTTACACAAAGACTTTTCAATAAAATCATGAATCAAACAAGGAAGTTGATTATGATTACTAATTTAAAATGCTTGCTATAGCAATAAAATAAGTAAAAAATTAAAAAAAAATTTAAAAAATAGGCAATGGAAAACAAAAGTATTATTGTTTACAGATGATATGATGTTATACTTAAAGAGAATCATTTAAAAAACTACAATGAATAATTTTAGCAAATAGCAAGATACAAAGCAAAGCCACAAAAATCATCAGCATTTCTACATACTATCAACAAAATTCAGGAGAAAGAAATAGAAAGAGAAATTCCATTGAAAATAACTATAGACAGCAAGATCCAGCATTATCTTTCAGGGAAGGAGATGAAACTTCAATGAAAAAAGAAACTTTCAATCATTTCTATTGAAAAAAAAAAACATCATTAAACAGAAAATATAATCTACAAACAGGACTCAAGATAACCATAGAAAGGTAAACAGGGGGAAATACATTTAAAAGTTAAATTGTTTACATTTCTTTGTTGGAAAAATAATATCTGTAACTCTTAAAAACAGTATCTGGCACTGGGGCAGACAAAGGGTGTTATCATATGGACTGAAGGTATGGTTGTGAATGGATCCTGATGTAATAACATCAAAGAAAAAGACATTAAGTTGTGGGAAAAGGTCTGTACTGGAAAAAGAGGAGAGGAAAAGTATAATGGGCCAATTAGGAAATGGAGGAAATAAAGGGAAGGGGATGAGCTTGATCTCATCAGTTTTCGCTCTAAGAGGGAATAGCTTAATTATTCAGTTAGGTATAGAAATTTATTTAATCCTATAAAAAAGTAGGAGGAAAAATAGGAAAGGAAAAGGGAGGGTCTGGATAGAAGGGAAGGCAGAAACACAAGGAAAAAAAAGAAGGGGGAAGAGCTGATAAAAAATAAGGTAGTGGGTAGGATGGGTAAAAAAAAAAAACAGAAACATAACAGGACAGGGTGGAAAGAGAGAACAAAAGTATATACTGTGGAGAAAATAGAATGGAGGAAAATACAGAGGTGGTAGTCATAATGTTAATGTGAATGGGATGAACTCTCACATAAAATGGAAGCAAATAGCGGAGTAGATTAAAAACAGAATCCTGCAATATGTTGTTTACAAGAAACACATTTGGCACAAAGAAACAGAGCAAAGGTAAAGACTGGAACCAAATTTATTATGCTTCAGCTGAAAGTGTTTCCAAATATATGCAAAGAAGTTTTCAACATTCACCTTTGCAAAATTTTGGGTTCCAAATTTTTCTCCCTCTCTTCTATCTTCCTCCTTCCCCTAGAAAGGAAGCAATCTGATAAAGGTTAAATATGTACAATTTTTCTAAACATATTTCCATATTCATCATGCTATGCAAGAAAAGTCAGATCAACTATTGATCAGAGAAATGCAAATTAAGACAACACTGAGGTACCACTACACACCTGTCAGATTGGCTAAAATGACAGAAAAAGATAATGACGAATGTTGGAGGGGATGTGGGAAGGCTGGGACACTGATGCATTGTTGGTGGAACTGTGAACGGATCCAGCCATTCTGGAGAGCAATTTGGAGCTATGCTCAAAAAGTTATCAAACTGTGCATACCCTTTGACCCAGCAGCATTTTTATTGGGCTTATATCCCAAAGAAATCATAAAGGGAGGAAAGGGCCCCACATGTGCAAGAATGTTTGCGGCAGCTCTTTTTGTAGTGGGTAGAAACTGGAAACTGAATGGATGCCCTTCAATTGGAGAATGGCTGAACAAATTATAGTATATGAATGTCATGGAATATTATTGTTCTGTAAGAAATGACCAGCAGCAGGACAATTTCAGAGAGGCCTGGAGAGACTTGCATGAACTGATGCTGAGTGAAATGAGCAGAACCAGGAGATCATTATACACGGCAACAACAATACTATATGACAATCAATTCTGATGGACATGGCTCTCTTCAACAATGAAATGTTTCAAACCACTTCCAATTGTTCACTGAAGAACGCCATATACACCCAGAGAGAGGGATGTGAAATGTGGACCACAATATAACATTTTCATGCTCTCGATTGATGTTTGCTTGCATTGTGTTTCCTTTATCTGATTTTTCTTTCTTGTAGATATGATTTTTCTTGCACAACAATGATAAGTGTGGAAATATGTATACATATATTTGATTTGTCAAGTATTTTAACATAATTAACATGTAGTAGATATCCTGCCATCTAGGGGAGGGGTAAGGAGTAAGGAGGAAAATTTTGTAACAGAAAGCTTTGTAAGGGTTAATGTTGAAGAATTGCCCATACATATGTTTTGCAAATTTAAAAAAAAAAAAAAGTCAGATCAAAAGGGGGAAAAAAACAAAAACAAAAACAAAAAAACACAAGAAAGAAAAAAAAAAAAAACAAGCAAATAAACAATAACAACCACAGTAAAGGTGAAAATAGCATGCTTTGATCCACATTCAATCTCGATAATTTTTCCCCTGGATGTGGATGGCACTTTCCAGCATATTTAATGGAATTGCCTTTTATCACCTCATTTTTTTTAAAGAGAGTCAAGTCCATGACGATTATCACATTATCTTGTTGCTGTGTACAATTTTCCCCTGGTTTCACTCACTTGATTTAGCAGCAGTTTATGTAAGTCTTTTCAGGATTTTTTGAAATCAGCCTGCTTGTCACTTCTTATAAAACAATAATGTTCCATTATATTCATATATCATAACTTAGTCATTCCCCCCAAAGTGGGCATCCACTCAATTTCCAGTTCCTTCTTACTACAAAAACAGCAACTACATTTTTCCATATGAATGTCCTTTTCCCTTTTTTGTGATCACGTTGGGATACAGATCCAGTAGAGACACTATTGGATCAGTTTTATAGTTCCTTGGACATAATTCCAAATTGCTCTCCAAAATGGTTGGCTCATTTCACAACTCCATCAACAATGCATTAGTGTGCCAGTTTTCCCACATTTATCATTATTTTTTATTGTCATCTTAACCAAACTGAAAAGTGAGAAGTGGTATATGATATATGATTGTAATAAATATTATTGTGCTATAAGAAATGATGAGTAGGATGGTTTCAGAAAAGAACTAGGGAAGAGAAATATAATCTCTTGCAAAATGAAGTGAACAGAACCAGGAGAATATGGGACACAGGAATGGCCATTATTATAAAGATGATCAACAGTGAAAGATTTAGCTATTCTGATCAAGACAACTATACTACTACTAGAGCTATTTCCAAAAATGATTAAAGGAAAAAAAAAAAGAAATGAACCTATCTGTTCTAAAATATTTATAGTAGCTCTTTTTGTGGTGGCAAACAACTGGAAATCGCAAGGATGCTCATCAGTTGAGGGATGGCTGAACAAGTTGTAGCATGTGATTGTGATAAAATACTACTGTACTAAAAGAAAGGATGATCTTGATGATCTTAGAAAAACATAGAAATATTTGTATGAAATAATGAAGAACAAAATGAACAAAACCAAGAGAATATGAACATTACATATAGTAATAATAATGTTTTGTTCATTGCATTTTTTCCCACTTCACAGATTTTGTCTTTCAAAGAATTGGTTTCTTTTTCATATCTATTTTATGAGGATGTATAAGCTTTTTCCATTTCATTAAGTCTATTTTTTAACAAGTTTTCTTCAGATAATTTCTGGTTTTCCTTTTTCATACCCTCTTGCAAAGATCTCATTTCCTTTTCCTATTTTTCTTCTAACTCTCTTTTTAAGATCCTTTTTGAATTCTTCCAAGAGAGTGCTGAACTGGGACCAATTCATATCACTCTTTGGGGCTTAATCTGAAGTTGATTTGCCTTTAGGATTCTCAGGGTTTGAGGTCTGTTCTCTTTCTCCATAAAAGCTGCCTTTGGTCAGAGTTCTTTTTGTTTTTTTGCTCATTTTTTTTAAAGGTTGAGGTTTGCTCTCAAAGCAAAGAGGTGACAGCCACTTTAGTTTGCTCTGGGTTGTTTCTGCTGACTGACTTCCAGTGCTGGGTAAGCACAGCCAGGTCCTGCATTTTTCTGGAGCTCAGTGGCTCACAATTTGCCTTTTGTATTTGTTTTTGATTGTCTCACAGACAAATCTATTGAACCACTAGCTTGCAAGCAGGACAGAATAGCTTTAAGAGCCTCACAGTAGATTCCCAGGTACTAGAACACCACAATACCCTGGTTCTCCATCCTACCTCCTTGCCCTAGGCTTCTAGCACTGTGGTCTGGGCTTGGCAACCTTTCCCCCAGTCCATTTGAAAGAGACCTTCTTCTGGAAATTTTTGTGGGTTCTTTTACTCTAAAACCAATTCAGAGGGCTTAATCTGCTGTTAATTTGAGGGAAGCTCAAAGGAGGTCACATAGAGATTTGTCTCCTCTCTGCCATCTTGGCTCCACCCCAGTAATATTGTTTTAAGAATGATTTAAGCAAATCAGTTCTTTTTAACTCTTTTAGCATCTAAATTAACTGTAAAGTATATATGAAGAAAGATGCTAACTACACTCAGAGAAAGAACTGATAAATAAAAGTATGCATAGAATGATTTACATGCAAATACACACATATATATATGCACATCTGTGTATTTGTGTATATCTATTCGTATCTGGAGGTGGTCTTTTTAGGGCAGGGAAGGGGAGATGAGGAAAAAAGTTATGTGATAATTTTGTTGTATATTTAAAAGAAATAGCAAGTTATTCATAGAAGATTTGTAGTTGTTGTGCAATCATTTTTTATACTATGTTATGGAAATGTTTGCTATATTCAATAAATTATAAATAATTTTTTAAAAAAGATAATGATCCAAGACAATTCCAAAAGACTTGTGATGAAAAGTGCTATCAATCTCCAAACAGAAAACTGATAACTCTGAATGTAGTCTAAAGTTGTTTTTTTAAAATTTAATTTGTATTATTTTATTTTGTTTTTGTTTTCTTCTGCAATATGGCTAATATGGACATGAATTTCACATGACCTCACATGTATAATTAAAAGTAAAGTGCTTGCCTTCTTAAGGGAGGGGAAGAGACAAAAGGAAGAAAAATGGAAACTCAGAAGTTTTTTTTTTTAAAGTGTCAATTTTTTCATGTAATTGAAAAATAGTTGATGAAATAAATTTTAATTTTTTAAAAAAGAAAATTGGTTAGGGAACTAGGATGAACTGCTATTAAGTTCCTTTTCTGACACATTCTGACCAAGTGCCGGAGCAGGTCATTCAGGTCTCCAGGTGACTCCCTAAGACTAAAAGTTAAAGAACAGTTATCAATATGCATTAAGAGAGGGTGTTTCCTTAAAAAGATGTCCTTTAAATCAATGTCTTAACTGGTCTAGTCCCCATTCCCTAGATGCAAAAAAAGCTAATCCAATAATTAGCACTGATTAGGTCTTCACCAGTTCTTTCTTATGGAGACTGTATAGAACAAAAGGACTTTATTTTTATTTTAAGTCATTTAGCAATCTGAACTGGACAATTTGGGGCAGCTAGGTGGCGCAGTGGATAGAGCACCAGCCCTGAAGTCAGGAGAACCTGGGTTCAAATATGGTCTCAGACACTTAACATTCCCTAGCTGTGTGACCCTGGGCAAGTCACTTAACCTCAATTGCCTCAGCAAAAAGCAAAAAAAGAAAAAAAAAAAAAAAAAGAAATCAATTGGCCCTTATCATTCAGGTCAGTCTAACACATAAGTGAGCCTGGAGAGAAATAGACTAGCAAAAAGAAATCCTTGGTTCTCATTGCTAAAACATCTGCAAGCTTCAAATTCCAGTTTAAGAAATTCATTTTTTTTTTGCATAAAGTCTTTAAAAGCACAGCCCCTCCAACCTTCCCTACTCTAGTCCCTCATTCCTGAGAAATTGGTCACAGTATTTCACTATTATTATTAGTCTGGGGAGCCACAAGCCCCTCATTTGCTCCAGGATTGCATTTTCAACACAAATAAAAATCCCTAGAAAACAGCTCCCACAAAGTTTGGTCTGGGTGGGAGGGAGTGCTGATCTCACTGATTGTGGCTTCCTTTCAAAGAAACATCCCAGGTGATACACAGAATGGCCTGAGGGATTTTACTGAGAAAACAACAAAGGATGATCCTTTCAACCCTTATAGATGAGATAATAAAAACAACTAGACTGAGGTGGATTCTAGGTGAAACTGGCTGGCAAGCTCCAGACCAGGAACCATTAACTTATCTCCTAGTGCCCCAGGCAGAGTAAATGTGTGTCTGCTTTGGTTGAAAGACTTTCCTCAGAAGGAGTTACCTAAACCAAAGAAATCTAAGACTTTTTGCCCTACGGAAAGAAAAAAGGAAGGAAAGGAGAAAGGAAGGAAGAAGGGAAGGGAGTAAGGAAAAAAGGGAGAAAGGGAGGAAGGGAGGAAGAGATAAAAGGAAAAGAGAAACCCTACAACAAATGAATAAGAGAATCCATTGTTTTTGGCTGTGGGGAATATATAAAGATAAGAAGATTGCATCCCTGCCCTCAAAAACTTTATACTCTAATTGGAGAAACTCATAAGTATGTGTTTGTATATATGTAGGTAGGAAAAAGCAAAACAAAACAACAACAACAAAAAACACACAACACAGTGCTCTAGAATATAGGGAAAATACAAAGATGAAAAATAGCCCCTGTCCTCAAAGAGTTTATAGCTTAGTTGGAGAGATTCACATGAATGTGTGTCTTATGGACTATTATGTGTTTATTGTACTAAAGATTTGATAATAGTATATATTACATAATACCATATGATACTGAGGAGACTGGCATAGACCCATGAAATGTTGGGGTTTGGTCCCGTGATGAATTCAATGTGAAATAGATTTGGGAGAGCTTATAGTTAGCAAGGAAAGTGTTTTTAACAATTAACAATGACCAGCCCTGAAGTCAGGAAGACCTGAGTTCAAATCTGGTTTCAGACACTTAACATTTCCTAGCTGTGTGACCCTGGGCAAGTCACTTAACCCCAATTGCCTCAGTAAAAAGCCAAAAAAAAAAAAATTAACAATGGAAAAGGCAAGTTCCCCAGTGGAACTCACAATTAACCAGAGGAAAGGGAACATACCATGAGGCAGACTAAATCCACAGAGGAATGGAACATCCTAAAAGAATTATTTAGCTATAAGAAGGAAAAAGACACCATGAGACATGAAGGAGGGGAGATGGGAAGAAAGACCACAAGATTAGCTGTAGCTAACCCAAAAGGGATTCAGCAAAGATGTTGTGGCCATGGGCAGATTTATGGGGAAATTTAGCCTCAGGGGGGACATAGCTTGACTTTCTGATTGGATACAGTAAGGTGGGCTTAGGCAAGACCTCCACAGTGAGACTGTAAGGTTGAGTCATCATGCCCTTCTCTGCTTTTCCTTAGGGAGTAATTAGACTTTGTCAATCCCACCTACTAACCCAGGCCTTCATTAATATGACATTATATGTATATTATACTATAATAGGATATATATTATATTATGTAACATTGTATTATAATATCATATATTGTATGTAAAGAGAGCATAGTAAGTACATAAAAGAGGTACTAAATAATGCTAATTGTATTTACTGTAATCAGATCAATCTTAATTTTCCTGTTCCCTATGACTCTAATCACCATTTCTGCATTTTCTCTTACCTAAACATTTGCAAATGTTCTAGCTTCCCTTTCAGAATGTAAGTTTTTTGAAGGCAAGGACTAGTTTGTATTTGTGTCCTCACAGCTTATTGTCATGTATGACAAACAGTAAGGACTTAAATGTTATTTTTTCTTTCATTAATACATTCATTCATTCAAGTCAACATACATTTACGTGCTAAAAGTTTGGGATCCATTCATTTCATTTCTATAAAATGCACTTAAGAGCTAGGTCTAGGAAGATCAGAGCTGGATTATATGTTGACTTGGTTTCCTTCAGTAATCCTTTTGTGACTGTTAATCTTGCTTCTCAGATCATTTCTCAATCGCCATGAAGACAGAGGGTCATATCTTACATACAAGGTCTTTTCCTGAGCAATTATCGAGGGTGGTGATAGAAGAGAATGCTATTTGTAGACAGTAGGCACTCAGAAATATTTGCCTAGTGGTCAAAAAAACTATACTGTCTCTATTTGCAAGTAGAAGATTTGCATAGACAAATTGAAGCAATTGTCTAGATTGGACAAGAAAAATGTAAACCTCTGAGAGCAGAGACTATGTTTATGCTTGTCTTTTTATCCCCAGGGCCAGGTACAGGAGCCCATTTAACATGCTTACTGAATTAAATTATAGTTAGAATTTGGTGATTTCTTGAATGAACTAATGAATGAATAAATGATTGGATGAATGAAAGAATGAGCTAGGCACTGTGCTAAGCCTTAGGGATACATTTTGTTTTTAAGAGACAATCCTTACCCTCAATTTTCATTCTAATAAGATAATTTATATTCTAATCAGAGAAAACCACATATATAGAAGAATATAATTAGGTCAGGGAGTTTTGTTTTGTTTTGTTTTGTTTTTCCTGAGCAACTGAATTGTATGAGCATCTGCAGGCACATGGTAAGAAGGTTTGCAGGGATGATTCACTGGGATGTGAAACTGAAATGTGGTCTGGTTTCTAGGGCATACTCAGTCACCATTCAATTGGCTGAGACTTTGGTGGAAGTGGGTGCTCTGTTTTATGCATGAGCTCACCTTTCATCTGAGTAGTAGAAAGTAAAATGTTAATACGTTGTTAACCTTTCCCCAGCATTAACTAAAGTTCATGAGCATGTGATGTCATATACAAATGCAAAACCTCCTTTTAATTATTACTATTTTTGAATTTCAAGGCTTGTTTGATTTATAGTCAATGCTAAAGAAAGTCTTTTATAACAAGGAAATATTTACCACTGAAAGTAATTTATCTAATTACTTACTTCTATGAACTACTTCTTTTCACATATAAGCATTTCATTAATGACAGAATTCTGCTGTCTAAACATTTGTGCTTTTAGGACGTGCCCACAGATATTCTGGACTGCCACTACTGATTTTCACACTGCATTTTACAAGAGAGTGACAACTTTTGCATTTTCATAAGATTTTAAAGTTGGGACCTTATAGTTCATCTCACCCCACTTCTTCATTTTATATATGGAAACAGCCTCAGAGTCATGAAACCACCAGCCTAAGATCACTGAGGAAGAAGCAGAATTGGGACTGAAATGCATCTCCTTTGACAATAAAGCCAATTTCTTTCCTATTCTATGAGGTTTCCCTTTCAGCTTCCCCTAGTAACATGCCATCCTCCCCTGTTCCACAGATCCCTCCTTCTTTATCAGTTGTCATTCCTTTTCTAAAGATTCCTCTTTAGCCTATAAAGAACTTTGGGTTTCTCCAGACTTTATAAAAAATAAATAAAGAAGACCTTTTCAATGGTGTTCCTTCCTCTTTCAAGAAGAATGGTTTATGGTGTTTCTACTTCCTTCACATCATTTTTCAGTGTCTTGCAACATCCCTTCTTTCCCCAAGGCTCTACTGGAAATGTCATCTTCAAAGTAACCAATTGTCTTAATTGGAAAATTCAGTGATCTTGGAGATTGTATACTTTAGAGTCCCCAGTTTCTTACACGGTGGCCTAAGACTTCATAATTGAAGGTGGGGGTCACTAAATTATGACTTATTATTAGTTAATACTTGATTTGTATACCTATATACCCAAGGCTGTGTAGAAATGTTAGGGTGAAAAAGGGACATGAATGGAAAAAGTTTAAGAGAACCTGCTGTAGACTTTTTTTCTTTTCCTTCTTTATACACTATATTAAGGTCATAAAAATTAAGCCAGTGTGAACCCAAATACTGTTACAGGAAAAGAGGAGAATGGTATTGTTAATAAACTTGTTAGTTTTGTAAAATAGAAAATTCTAGAATAAGCATATTATCTAAACAAAACAACTAGAGTGTTCCTGATGAGGAACTTCTGGCACTAAGAGAATAAAGAAGTAGATCAAGATCCCTGATTAGTGTGAGATCTCTAATAATATCTAATGTGAAAGGGCTATAGATGTGTAGTCCTTAGGGTTGGACAGGATGATGTTTAACATGAATCCTAAGGAAATAAGGTGATAGAGGCCTGAAACCATATCAAAGGGGTTGAGATAAGTTATGAGTTCCAAGCATCTTGATCTTCTATGTATTGGTACCCTTGGAAAATTTATCCATTCTGGAGCCTTAAATTATACTTAAATCTTGTTGAAATAGCTAAAGCTATGGGAATAGATTAAAGTTTCAAGGCAGATGTATGTATGGATCTATCACTTGCATCAACATCTATATTGTGGGGTCTAGATTGGCAATGAAGTATAGGAGATTCTTAGAAACTTCCTCTCACAATGATGATTGACAATTTTGGGGGTTCAAAGAGTCACCTGGTAGTATTGATAGGTTAAATGATTGGCCCAGAATAAAAAACAACAGAATGTGTTAAAGGAAAGGCAGATCTACGCAGAATCCACCTGGCTTAATGAATTTTAGAGATTACTAACCAGTCTAATGGTTTCTCGACTCCTGTCCAATCCACCTTTTATGCAGCTATCAAAATGAGCTATGGACATACACATCTGAAGATGCCACGCTCTTACTGCAGAACAGCTCTCTTTTTTATGGTCAAACTGAGCTTAATATATCCTTTCTACCTATGATCCTGCCTTATGGGACTATTGATAATGGCTCAGTAATATCAGTCAGAAATATAATCTTATCATCATTTCCTGTCAATTCTATAATTTCTGGACACATCTCTGCAAATCTACTCAAACGACAGGAAACAGGAGGTCTTTCCATGGTTCCTTCCACTATTTTTAGGACAGATGTGCAATCTTACTACATCCTTCCAATTCTAACTACTTCTACCTGACTATTGTACCTCTCCCAACTAGGTCTCATTGTCCTTTTCAGTAAAATGTGTGTGTGTGTGTGTGTGTGTGTGTGTGTGTGTGTGTGTATGTGTGTGTGTGTGTGTGTGTTAGTGAGTTTTCACAATTCAAAATTCATTTGTTAAATCCCCACTGTGCCAATTCTTATACTGCCCTGCTGGAAAACAAACAACAAACAAAAAAAAAAAAAAGAGAGAGAGAAACAAATCAGACCCTGCCCTTGGGAAGTTTATACTCTACTGGTTGAACTGAATGGGATTCAGGATTTCTCCCAGACCTACATCTGTGATACAAACATATACTTCCATTTCCCATTTTTATGCTACTAAAAATATGGGGTGAGACAGGAGATGTGAATAGTCTTGAATTCTGGATGTCCACTATGGGAGGTTAAGTATTGCTAGGGAATTCAATCTTGTTTCTTATAAAATTTGTGTAGCATCCTGGAGCAATGTTGTAGCGTGATGGGCAACTGAGTCATTGGGGAAAATGAATGCTTTTTTTTTTTTGCTTTTTGCTGAGGCAATTGGGGTTAAGTGACTTGCCCAGGGTCACACAGCTAGGGAACATTAAGTGTCTGAGACCAGATTTGAACTCAGGTCCTCCTGACTTCAGGGCTGGTGCTCTATCCACTGCGCCACCTAGCTGCCCCTGAAGTTTGCTTTTTTTAGTTATGTAGGTTTGTCTTTGATTTTAAAAAAAAAAAAATGTTTTGCCTGATTCAGGCTTGACCCAATTCTAATCCAAAATTCAAACTTTTGAAACTCAGAGAAAGTCCATTGTAGAATTACACTATCCCAGGAAATAGCCCTTCAGCTGGTCTGGGGGACTGTGTGTTAAATTTTCCATGTCAGTGATTTTGTCACAGAAGGTATAAATTTCAGGGTTTGAACAGAAGCAAAAAGAGTTATATTTTCCCTCATCATTATTATTATGTACAAAAATTACAGTTGGCAGCTATGACCTTGAGTTAGTATTTTTTTTTAAATCTAGTCTTCTAAGTATTTCTTGTGAGTTTATTCCCATTTATGGACAAAACAATATTTTTCTCTTCTTATGGTTGATATAAATATGCCTCGATATATCAAAAGTTAAAATGTGAGATCTAGTAAAAGTTAATGAATAAGAATTAATCATAATGGTGATGCTAAGGATGAGAGTAGATCATTTTAACAATGAAAGACAAAACAGCATAATGATTTTTCAAAGGGAAAAACCAAAAAAAAGGCATCCCAATTTGATGATATCTCATTTCCTATCATTCATCTGCATGCTTAGAAAGTTGCTGTGAAATTATGAAGCCTTGATCACATTAATATAAATTTTCTTTGGACTAAAGAGACCAGTGGCAAGAATTGAAATATTAGATTGGTAATACAGAATAATACATTTCTTAACTATTGATCTATTTTTGTTTCAATGAAATATAAGACCTAATTTTAAAGCTAAATGATTAATTGTGGAAGGTTATTATTTTATTGTAATAATTTTAATTTTTAGAAGTATCCTGATAGAGTGACAACTTCCAGATCTCTCCTTTCAAGTATTTAATTGTCCGAAGAAAAGTAAGAACCAACTGTTAAGTACACAAAAAGACATTGTAAGAGGCATATGTGGCAAATGCAAATGAATTTGGTGTTGTTTTTTTAATATATATACAAAACCTTTTGATAAATTGGGACTTAGTAAAATATGCATGAATCTCTTTTATGTTTTCCCCCTGTACTAACATTGGTTGCAGATTCAAAAACAGCAGTTAAGTAGGTCCAAGATTAGCATTTGACAAAAGTGTCCTCATTTTTCAAAAAAGGGATGATACTTTATATTTTCTGGATACTGGTTGTGAATTGTAGATTATTCTTCTAAAGGCTCTAGGCATTCTTGTTCTATAACACATAGCCCTAATAAATATTAAAAACCCCTTGGCTTCTCGGAAAGCCTTCCAGGACTCCCAACAGAAACTAGACTTGGACCCATTTTGAAATCATTGCCAAAGAAATGCTATTTTCAAAATGTATTTTTTTTCTCTGTAAGCAAGTAATTATTAAAGAATAGAGTTTTCCTTTTAAAAAAAAAAAAATGACCAGCGGGTAGCTTTGGAGTTAAAGGACAATGCTAACACCAAGTTATTTTCATAGGAAAATAGAAAATGGGTGTATCACACACACACACACACTTTCTATTTTCTTATGGAAATAATATATAATACCTATCTTTTACAGATAATGTCTTTCCAATTAGATATTTTCAGAGAATCAATGCCAGTTAGAGAAAAATGCTGTGTCTCAATATTCTACAAACGTATGCTAATACTAATGTCATTGCAAGTCCAGGCATTCAAATAAGAAACAGAAAGATAGTTCCTAACCTTTAAAGAGCACTAATGTAATAAGGAAAGATATGACAAGCAAATCCAAAAGACCAGAGACATGATGATGGGAGAGTTAAATCCACAAAATATAAATGCTGTGAAATAAAGAGTAACCTAAATGGCTTTCCAAGGATCTTCTCAACTCTATGTAAGATCCAGCGTATCAACACTTAAGTTTTTTTTTTTTTATAATTTTAGATTTCCAGTCAAAATATTAGCACACTCAACTAATTCTACCATTTCTGAAAACCATTATAAAAGATAGCTGCTTTGTGACATATGGCTAATTGAAATTCTATGGGGGTTTTCCCAACAACCTTGAAAATGTGACCTAAAGAAAATAATACAAAGAAAGACATTATTAAATAATAATCTTGTCTTGAGAACCGAGGAAAAGGCTTTATTGCTTTAGCTACAATACTATGGCATGCTGATTCCCTTATTTAATAAAAATTTAAAGCTAATTATTTCCCTCTATAGATGCTTGAACATTTAATAACAATAGAATATTATCATGCTCACATTGCTGGGTCCAAAATTAGAATTACAAGTAATTAAATTGTAAGCATTTTTTTAAAAAACCACAAAGAAAGTTTTAGCATAAAGAAATGCAAAATATATAAGTGAATAGTTACCACAAGATATATTTCACATGTATAAATGGGTCTTAATTTAGCTGTAACTTTCTTCTTGATTTTGAAGGAATTGTCAATGGTTATTTTTATTTTGGATAAAAAAAAGTTCTTAATTAGGATGGGCTGTTTTTAAACATCTATGCAACACAAAGAAAGAAAAACTTCCTTGTGTGTTGGTCCAAGGGTCAACCTTTGTTTATCCAGAAAAATGGGAACCAGGAACATCTGGGATTATCAGAACCTCCAGATCATGAACTCATTTAGTCATTTTAATTTAATTCATTTTAACTCCTTTAATGATACCAATATTCTATTGTGTTCAAACATCTCCATTTACCAGGAGAACATTGTTATAACTTGAGCAATTTTTGAAAAGAACAAGATTGTATAAGAGGAAACATTATGTATTTGAAGTTCCAAAGTGAAGTCAGGACAAGTTCAATTCAGATCTTTCCTCACACAGTTATTTAGCTATTGGACACTCCACAGAACTCTGTGCCTTATTTTCTTTATCTGTACACTGAGGAAGATAGACTTGATTGAATGATTAACTGATTGGTAATGGACCTAATCAGAACAGTTGCATGATATCCCCCAGCAGCTTTGTTCAGGGGCATACGTGTAGGAATGGAGAAAAGTAATGGGGAGAGCGATTGAAGGTTGGAACAGAGGCATTAGAACCAAGGGGAATCAAAGCCTGAGAGTTACTACTTTTGTAACTTTGGACAAGTCACTTAATTTCTTCATTTTAATAATGAGGAGGTTACAGTAGATGGCCTCTGAGGTCTCTTCAGACTCTACATGAATGATCCTATGTCTATCTATCTATCTATTTATCTATATATTTGCATATATGTAAAACAACTTCCAGACGTCATTATTTGCAAATAACATTTTGCTGAGCACATCAAGATGCAGGACTCCACAGAGCTTTCTCAATGAAATCAAGTGAGAGAAATGCCTATTGCTCAAATAGGGAGATGCTAAATGACCTCCCACTGAATTAGTCCACCAGCATATATATCTTGGATGTGTTTTGTGGATAAATAATAAGCCAGGACCAAAATACATCAGGAAGAAGAGAGCTGACTGGATGACATTTGGGAAATCATACTGTGCTTTTAATAACCTTGAATTTATGGTCCCAAAAACTCCTCCTAAAAAACACACATACACACATAATTCCAATATTCTCTTAGTAATAAGTTCTATGGTTGTGAAACAGTACATAACAGGTGCAGAATATCTAACATCTGGTAGTGAGAGGATAATACATCTGTGGAATAAACATCTGGGACCAGTTTGTGAAATTTCTGAAACATAATATACTGAGCCTTGTTAATATGATTATTTATTAGACCCTACTCTCTGGGTAAAATGAGTCACTTGGGTCTGACTTCTGTCCCAAGGAAATGATAAGGTGTACTACTGTGAATTCTAGAGCTGGGGATTCTAGGGATTCTGATGATGAGGCTGATATTGCCTAAGTTTCTGCCATGTACCATAGACACTAATCCAAATGCTTCTTTACTGATTGATTTCTGTATCTTCTTGCTCTATTTTGTTGATAATTTTATTGCACTTCCTAGAATAAGCATTTTGTGGTATTCTTTATTTATCACCATAAGCTTGAGGATAATTGATAATAATAATTCATTAAATACTGTGATCTCCAAAGCATTAGAATTGCGGGTGACCCAAAGGTCAATGGAGATAATGGAGGGTGTTAGCAGCCTGTGACATATTACCACCAATGGTTTTCATGGAAAAATGAGAAACACCAAGCATTTATTAAGCACCTTCTGTGTGTTAGGCATTGCACAAAGTCATTGGGACAAAAAACAAAAAACAAAATAGCAAGTCATCATTCTGGAAATATACGATTATAAAAGGAAGGAAAGCTGATCATATAGGTAGAACAAAGGATAATGGATGAAAAACCAGGGGCTTCCACTAGTGTTCACAAAGTCTCAAAATTTTCATAGAGTGACATAAGACCTGGAGCTAGAGCCAAAGGGACCTCAGAGAAATTCTAATCAGATTTCCTTTGCTTCCCATATAAGGAAACTGAGGCCAGAGAGATGAAGTTAACTTCATTTGTACAAGATGGGCAGTGGAGCATCAGAGGCAGGGCTTGAAGTCAGGATCAGAACCAGAGCCAAAGTACCTTCTATATAATCATGTGAAATGGGACCAAATTGACTGGAATATATAAAAGTTTAATTGATGAAATTAAGAGCTAAAATATGTTCTAAATTTACATGAAAAAAGACAAAAATAAAAACACAGTAGTCTCAGCATTTAGCTAATAAATGGCAATCAATTGTGCGTTTCAGATGTCTACAAGTCAAGCACTGCATGAGGTAGGCACAGGTTTCAAGAGGGACACAACTGCAGAGGGAGCCACACATGGTTGGGGTTGCAGAATTGAAAGATGACAGGATTATCCAAAAGCTGCTGGTTGAGTGGTCCAGGAGAGGTCTCCTGAATCAAAGGTCAAAGATTTCCTTTCTGTACATGCAGCTTTTTTGCTGCAAGATCTTATGAAACTAGAAATGTGTGACAGAAATGATGAGGCAGCTGGGAAAAAGGGGAATGCATTATTATTTAACATTTAGTAAACCTCTGCTGCATGCTAAGGACTAAAGACAGCTACTCAAGGACATTCTTTCCTGTACAGTTATTAGATATTAGATTGGGGAGGGGGCTTAACTTACAGGAAACTTAAGGAAATGCAATTCTAGAAACACTTATTAAGATTGCACTGTGTGTAAGGAACTGCAAAGGTTGGCAGACACTGCAAGGTTAGGATGAGGATCAAGTAAAATACTTATAAAATATGCCATAGTGCCTGGTACATAGTGGATGCTATATAAATGCTTATACTGGTGGAGCCAAGATGGCGAACTGCAGACAGCATCCTCTGTGAGTTCCTGAGACCTTCCCTCAGATCCAGACAAATTAAGCCTCCGAACTGGTTCTGGAGTGAGGGTGCCACCCAACACTTGGACTACAACCCACTTCTATCAAATATCTACTTTGAAAGAACTCCTGAGGTCAGTTTTAGACGGGCAGGGGATCGAGCAGCTCCCAGCGCTCAGACGCCAGTGCACAACCGGGGTGCAAGTCCGGGGCTGGGAAGGACCAGAAGATTTTAGGCTGCCAGGACGTCCCTGGGAGACGTTTGGGCCACTTTGCTCTGCTTGCGGGCAGGTGCTTTGGCAGGTCTACCTTTCATAAAGGGTGGATTGAGAGCAGCTGAAAATGTGGTCCTAGGGCGGATCTAGCATGATCAGCCCCAGACGTGAAGTCAACTCGGCAAACTGCCCCAGGGCAAATTGAAATTGCTGCTGCAGAATTCCCTGCTGGTGACTGATACCTCAGCTGAAAATCATGAGCAAGAAGAAGAGAGCTCTCACCACAGACAGCTTTTACGGAGAGAAACTAGAGCAGTCCCCAGATCCTGAGATTCTGAAAACAATCCCAGATAAAGCCACAAAGGTGGACTTAAGCTGGTCTCCCTTTCAGAAGGCTTACCTGGAAGATTGCATAAAGAATCTCAAAAGAGAGCTAGAAGATTGGGGAAATAAATTGAGAGAAGTGCAAGAAGGAAATATCACCCTGCAACAGAGATGTGAAAAACTGGAAAATAAGTCTGGTGAATTGGAAAAAGTCGCCAACTCACTGGAAAATAAAAATAGTGAATTGGTAAAAGACAACAATTCACTGAAAAACAAAATTAGTGAATTGGAAAAAGACAACAATTCATTGAAAAACAAAATTAGTGAATTGGAAAAAGACAACAATTCACTGAAAAACAAAATTTGTGAATTGGAAAAAGTCACCAACTCACTAGAAAATAAAAATAGTGAATTGGAAAAACACAACAATTCACTGAAAAATAAAATTGGCAAAATGGAAAAAGAATGCAATGAACCAAAAAATTCAATTGGCCAGTTACAAAAGGAGCTAAAAAAGATAACTGAAGGAAATAATACTTTAAAAATTAAAATTGAACAAATTGAAATGAATGACTCAATAGGACTTCAAGAATCAGTCAAACAAAAACAAAAAAAAAATGAAAAAATAGAAGAAAATATGAAATATCTCCTAGGAAAAACAACTGACTTGGAAAACAGATCCAGGAAAGACAATCTAAGGATTATTGGACTCCCTGAAAGTCACGATGAAAAAAAGAACCTTGATGCTATCTTCCAGGAAATCATGAAAGAGAATTGTCCTGATGTTTTAGAATCAGAGGGCAAAGTTGGCATTGAAAGAATTCACTGATCACCTCCTGAAAGAGACCCCAAAATTAAAACCCCAAGGAATATCATGGCCAAATTTCAGGACTATCGCACCAAGGAAAAGCTAGAAAAAAACAGCTCAAATACGGAGGAACTGTCATTAGAATTACACAGGATCTGTCAGCTTCCACACTGAAGCATAGAAGGGCCTGGAATCAGATATTTCGAAAGGCAAAAGAACTTGGATTACAGCCAAGAATAAGCTATCCAGCCAGAATGAGCATCATCTTCCAAGGAAGAAGATGGTCATTCAATGATACAGGAGAATTTCACCTATTTCTAATGAAAAGACCAGATCTGAACAAAAAATTTGACCTCCAAACAGAACTCTAAAGAAGCGTAAAAAGGTAAAAAGGAAAGAACTCTCAAGGACTATATCTCTACTAGGGGTATCCTTAAAGAATGGGGGTATAATTTGATTTTACTTTGATAATAATCAAAAAGAAATTACAGCTGGAAGGTATATCATACTATAAAAAAGGGGGGGAGGGGAAAGGAGGTAAAATAAAGTAAAAAAAAAAGGAGGTAAAAGAAGGCAAAGTCTCATGAAGAGACATAGAAAATCTAATATAATTGAGGGAAAGAAGGGAGGGTGATGAATATTGTGTAAATCTTACTCTCATTAGATTGGGCTCTAAAAGAGTATATCAGACACATTTGATTTCAGGGAAAAACTTGGCCCTCTGTATAGGGAAGTAGGAGGGAAAGGAGGAAAAGAAAGGGATAAATTAATAGAAGAATTAGGGGAAAGGTGTAAAAAAGAGGGAGGGTTCTAAAGGGGGGAGGACTGTTAGAGGGAGGTGGTCATCAAAAACAAAATCCTGGGGAGGGGGGAAGGGAGTGAGGGGAAAGGGAAGAGAAAAATATAACTTTGGGTAAATAAGATGGCAGGAAATATAGTCATTTTAACTGTGAATGTGAATGGGATGAACTCTCCCATAAAACAGAAATGGATAGCGGACTAGATTAAAAGCCAGAATCCTACAATATGTTGTTTACAAGAAACACATCTAAAACATAGAGATACATATAGAGTGAAGGTAAAGGGCTGGAGCAGAATCTTTTATGCTTCAAGTGAACAAAAAAAAAGCAGGGGTAGCAATCCTTATCTCAGATCAAGTAAAAGCAAAAATAGATCTAATTAAAAGAGATAAGGAAGGAAACTATATTTTACTAAAGGGTACCATAGACAATGAAGCGGTATCAATACTAAACATATATGCACCAAGTGGTATAGCATCCAAATTCCTAGAGGAGAAACTAACAGAGTTGCAAGGAGAAATAGACAGTAACACTATACTAGTAGGGGATCTCAACCTTGCTCTCTCAGAATTAGATAAATCAAACCACAAAAGAAATAAGAAAGAAGTTAGGGAGATAAACAAAATGTTAGAAAAGTTAGGTATGACAGATCTCTGGAGGAAATTGAATGGTGATAGAAGGGAGTATACTTTTTTCTCAGGGGTTCATGGAACTTATATGAAAATTGATCATGTGTTAGGGCATAAAAACCTCAAAATCAAATGCAGAAAAGCAGAAATAGTAAATGTATCCTTTTCAGATCATGATGCAATAAAACTCACATGTAATATAAGGCCAGGAGAAAATAGACCAAAAGTTAATTGGAAATTAAATAATCTAATCCTGAAGAATGAATGGGTGAAAAAGCAAATTATAGACACAATCAATAATTTCACCCAGGAGAACGACAATAATGAGACAACATACCAAAATTTGTGGGATACGGCCAAAGC